>CM023950.1:27516777-27533589 GCA_013407115.1 Glycine latifolia
TTTTTTTTTTTTAAATCTTTGTTTTGTTTTTGTTAAAGGTATTAATAATTAATGTATCTGTCCTTTTAAGTGATGTATTGAATATGAATTAAAATAAGAGTTAAGTGTGAAATGAATATACATGGAAATCATTGTGTTCAGGTATTACTAATATCATTTCATTTGTTTCCAATCATATTACGTAACAATGTGTTGACTTATGATTTGGTTTAGGTAACTTTGCGAAGCGGATGTCCTATGCCACCAATTGCTTTATTATGGTTAAGACATTGTCATTCTCAAGCACAGCACTGGCCAACAAGTTATATTAGTCGAATGCAAAAATATAACAGATTGACTAGATTAGCCACAGATTATGTGGATTTGGGAAGTCAAAAGTGACTCGTTTGACATTACTTTGTTATTTGATTAGAATGAATTGTGTAATTCTTGTATGGTAATTTGATTTGTTCAGCTATTGCGAAATGAAAATTGTGTTCATTTTATCCACACATGATGTTTAAACATTTAAAATATTAATGTCATTAAGCCAAAATGTTAACAAATCTGTTCATATATTGGCCTATGCCATATAAAGATGAAAAAGTCAAAGTACGTCATTCCGTATACACAATCAACTCCTGGGACGTCTAGACCTGACATACAGAATCCTATCGTCACACACACCGCGAGCTAATGTGATACACTGGTCTACTATGTCGAATGCGTCAGTGCCAACGGTAACCATTTGAAGATCTATCATTTGTTGCAATCTCTGGGCAATTGTGCGGCACACACCCTGAATAGAAGAATGAAAAACATGTATGACAATAATGTCACCAAACCAATGCAAATAACAATCAAAACCAAATGACTTTTAGCTTACCACTGCATGTTGTGGGATGTGTCCCTCAGCAGGTGCAACATGTCCCTGTGGAACAGGTGGTGGATCTGGTATGACAGGAGGACGTCTAATGGGCTCCCCAGGCTGTGGCGGAATCATAAAAGGGTGAGATATTTGGTAGAACCAACCAAAATAATCTCCATGACACTGACCAGGGAAAGTCGCTAAATCTCCGGTGACCGCAAGAAAGTCAGAATACTGAAGCCACCTATGATCGACCTCTTCAGTGGATGGGGAGCCCAACGTCAGGAGAGACGGAATACTCTGAACAAATCCAAACTGCCTGAGTACCCTCTCCGGTTGGTATCTCACAATGTACGGGCCCCACCGGAGATGTCCTGAGAAAAGAGAAATGACTTCAAATCCACAAATGTCTCGATGATCGGTGTATGGTGTCCAAGAAACACCGTCAATCGTTAACCTATCCAGTCGTCGTCGATACGTTGCGACAGGTAAAGCCTTCCCTGCCTTCCAGCGACATGCCCGTGGTTGGCTCTCAAGGTACTCCTCATCAACAACCATGCTGGCAAGTCCAGGAAAATGCTCGTACACCCAGCACTGTAGTGAACACAAAATAGAAAACAATTAACATATTATATGACTACGCAATTCGCAAGTTCCATACGGATTGGCAATCCGTAAGGTCCATACGGATTGGCAATCCGTAAGGCTCATACGGATTGGCAATCCGTAAGATCCATACGGATTGACAATCCGTAAGGCTCATAGCCAATCCGTAAGGCTCATATGGATTGGCAATCCGTATGTACTTCACGGATTGGTGATCCGTTTGCTCTTCACCGTTGCCAATCCTCTTTACGGATTGCAAATCCATATGCCCTACGGATTCCTACAATGCTTACGGATTCCTACAATGCTTACGGATTACAAATCCATACAGGAAATTGACTTACCTCTGTCGCGCAATCACGAAGCACTGCAGGACGGCGGCGCAACCTCTAATTCCGGCGACGGTGTATGCAAACTCCTACGGCAGCGATGGCGACTTCAACCCCGAATGCGCGGCTTCACAATTTCTTAGAGCGACTCTGAATGGTGTATGAGAAATTTTTTAAAACGCTCAAATTAAACCTATTTTAACAAGGCTATTTCCGCCATTTCACACTTTAGTGCTGGGTGTATAAGAACTTTGTCTGGTGTAGGAAGTCACACCCTTAGAGCTCTGCATCTTGACTCGCAGCCCAGCACCCTCCAAAACAACCCAACATCAAGTATAAAATTAGTCTCATTCCAATATTTCACAGTAGCATAAAAATCAATAATCACATCTGAAGATCACCAACAAAAAATAATTGAAGACAGAAAATGATATTCCCACACCACCATTCATGATTGCATTGATCTTCTTTCCTCACATAAACATTAATAAACCCAGAGTTAGCAAAGCTGATTTCCAGTTCTAGGGAGACATGTGCTACTCATCAGTCATCAATGCAACGACACATACTAATCCGCATATAATAATCATCCACCCATCTTTTACTCCGCTTCATTATAATATTCTTATTGCTTTCTTCCCAAAATCCTCTTTTTCCCCCATACTGTGTGCTCTTTCCCTCATTCCCATCAACATTCAACGATCAACAATGACGAGCAAGACTTTCACTTTCTCTTTTAGCTTAAAGAAGCAAGAGAAACCCCCCCAAAAAAAAATGTTAGAGAAAATTGACATATAAATAGCTATGCAATCAACAGAGGCAAGCCAACTTAAGCCATATGCTAGGGCCGGTGTAACAGATTTGAGAAAATGAACATTTACAAAACTACAAGTGTAAAATACAATCAGCATTTCACAATGAATTCAATCCAAGGTCGAGCAAATTATCAAAATTACCACGGGCAACACAGCAGCCAATGAAAACAGAACCATCAGTGAGATATATTAACTACACTACAGATTGGCAATGGAAAAAAATGAGATTATGCAGCAAGAGACTCAAACTTAGCAACTGAAAAACAACACTATGAACTAGCAAAAAAGTTCCATTGTGAGTCACTAATTTAACGAATTCAGTTCCTCAGAAAATCCCCGTGTCTCTCTGACATAAATTGACATAACACACCTAATTCCAGTTTCCAATTCAATTTTGGCCAATGCATCACCACAAACACACCACCGACCCAATTAACTTGGGTTAAAGTTGATGTTGATTACCACAAACACAGTTACAACACCGCCTCATTAACTGACTAGCCTTCAAAACAAGTGACCCAGCTTCGAAATTTAAACTCTTCTCAATTAAACATTTAAACTTCTCAAATTAGGGGGCAAAACTCAAAAACTCGATGGTGGCTGCGGAACCGAACATAATATAATCAAATGGGGGTATAATTTGTTCTGAGAGGCTGAGTTCCCACAACGGAAAGCAACGAACTTTCCTCGTCAAGAAACAAATCCTCGGTAACCCTAAACGCGGCGTGCAAGCCAACGAGAACCACGGCGACGATCAGCGAGAGCAAGACGTTGAGGCCGACGTGAGTGGAGACGAGCGCAACGACAGTGAGCAAACCCAAAACGCAGAGCACGGTTCTGTCATCAAGGGTTTGATTGAAAACGACGAGGGGGGCGTCGCGGGAGAAGTAGAAGTAGTACCAGGCGACGAGGACGAGGAGGAAGACGATCATAGAGACGGGGTGCCAGAGGAGGCCGAGGAAGACGATGAGGAGCGTGACGGCGGCGTAGTTGAAGCGAAAGTGGCTCAGGTTTCTTCGGACTCGGATCATGGCGTCGTCGTAGGAATAGGGGCAGGAGAGGGCTGAGAGGTCTAGAAACTCGCGCCATTGACGGGGACTCACCGAGGAGGTGGTGGTGGTGGTGGTTCCGGTGGGAGTGGCGCCGGCGAGGGTGCCGTAGCCGGCGGTGGGAATGTGGGACATTTGGGAGTGTTGGTTAGATCTGGAATTTGTACATGGATGGAATGCGATTTGATTGAGAATTGAGATTTTGAGATTCAGAGACGAAGGAAGGATGTTGCCCTGATGGGCGGGTTTCCTTTTGTTTCCCCCCCCCCCCCCTCTCTCTCTCTCTCTCTCTCTAGGGCTGTTTAATTTGCTTTGCCCCCCCATTTCACTTTTTTCATTACTTCAAAATAGGATCTTTTTCTATTATTTTCCTAATAAATAATAAAATATGTTGGAATACTAACAGTTGATTTCTAAGAACACCAACACCACCAACAACGTTTATTATTTAATGAGTTATTTATTTTAAGATATTATTGTTAAACTATTTTACTATTAAAGATTATCTATTGGTGCACAATTGGGAGAATAACTTTGAAGGAAAATATTAATACCACTTATAATAATTAAATGTTTTAACATTTTAGTAACTGTCACTTAAGAAATAATATATTTGACTTAAAATAATTTTGGGATATGTAATATTTCTTTGAGAAGTTCTTTTAGAAAGTTAAGACAATTGCTGAAAAGTTGGATGATAGTATTTTTAAATGATTTTTTTAGAGGAAGAATAAAAAAATTTCAAAAGTAAATTTAAAAGAGTTATTTTTTATTCTTGTATTTTTTTTAATTTAATAGTACTTATAGTAAACAATTCACATTTTATTGTTGAATTAAGAGAAAACGAATGGTATAAATGCAGTGTAACAATTTTTAAATTTACTCTTAAAGTAATTTAATACCTTCTTTATTTTTATATTTTTATATTTTTATTTATTGTAAATAATTTACTATTTTAAAAACTGGATTATTATAACATTTTTAAAATTTATTTTCATTTTAAAATACTTTTATTAAATAATTTAGATAATGTAAATGATTTTATATTATAATTTTGATGGTTTTAATTGTAAAAAAAATGATACTTGATGATTGTAAGAAAAATAAAGCATTTTAAGGAATTTCAGTGTGTTTGAACATAAAAGGGATGAGAGAGGATTTCTAATCAAACAGTGAAGATAAAAATAGAAAGAAAAAAAAACTCAAACACTACACAAAATAAAAATGTTACCAAAAGCTAGTAAAATAAAGTAGTAAAATTACCTTGTTTTATTTTTCATGTCATATACATTCATAATATTTTTTCTTATAATAACGTCAAATTTTAATCACATTTAAGTATATATAAGATAAAATAGATATAACTTAATTGATAATACATGTTAAATTTATCTGAAAAAACTTTAATTCAATTCCCATATATATAAGGTAATAGAAATGCAGATATATATCAATATATTTTAATTCAACAACTCATTTTTAAAATAAGTTATTTAATAGAAAAAATATCTACATTTCATAATTTAGTTGAATAACTTAATCATAAAAAAATATATAAAAAGGTTAATATATATTATTTTATTTTTTACTCATGACATTAATGTGAAGTATCAATTTTGTTAACTATTAATGTTTAATATTATATGGAGATCTGCCTGGATAGATTTA
Organism: Glycine latifolia; assembly: GCA_013407115.1. Classification (NCBI taxonomy): domain Eukaryota; kingdom Viridiplantae; phylum Streptophyta; class Magnoliopsida; order Fabales; family Fabaceae; genus Glycine; species Glycine latifolia. The sequence goes on from CM023950.1 coordinate 27,522,092, forward strand.
GTGAAATTTTCAATCATATTTTTTAAACATTTATAATATTTGAATTCGAGATTTAGATTAAGATCCAAACATAATACCCCTTCACATAAATGAATTAATTGTTGGTTATTAACGGTTTATTTAAGTATATATTTATCATATTCTTATCAAATAAAAATTTATATCATAAATTTGATCATAAAACTTATTAAAATAAATTTAAAAATTATATATAGTAAACTATTTTCTATAAATTTAAATAAGTTTGATAAAAAGAAATCTCTTTTAAAATTCACGTACTGTCATACATTAACTTTAATCTTTTCTTTTACGAATATATTAACTTTAATCACTCTCTCAAAAACTCAACGAAAAAATATTTGATAAAAATAAGTGTGATGCATATATGTCATAGACTTTAACAAGAGGCATTGATATAATTTGATAGTGATGAGAGAAAATTGCAAACAAGAAAAGTAAAAGATTTTTTTTCCAATTGAATATTATTACTGAAAACTGAAATATTTAATGGAAGAAATAAAATGTTTATTATTTTGATTTGCATCATTATTCTGATAAACATTAAAGAATAGAAGAAAAAAACAATATATCTCAAAGATCACATAAATGTGGGTTTTTCCATGTTCTGATAATATGTTCATCGCAGTAGGCTTATGTTGGCTTGTATTGTATGTGGGGTTTTAGTACTCTGTTCTGCTGGGTTGGTTTTGTTTGACAAGGCTTTCTGTTTGCTGTCATCCTCCCTGTTTGTTTGTTGGGGGCTGCCATATATCACATGTAACGCCCTGTACGTGTCCGGTGCATTAACATTGATTTATGGTTATTAAGCGCAGTAATTATCACAGATAATTAAGTCGAAAGTGATAAACACAAATGACGTCAACAAACGTCATCCACAACACCCACTATACATCATATATGGTGAATTCTCATAATATACAAAGTATATTTCAAAACTATACAATTCCCCCTCAAGGTACAAAACAATAGGCATGAAGCAAAATGTAGAGCCAACATGCTCTTCAACACTATGCCTAAGATTCTCACAGAACCTATCTCTGCTCGGGTCTCTTGCCCTGGGATCTCTCAGTTGCTCCTTGAGTATCACCTGCAAAACATAACCCCCAACAGGAGTGAGATAAAAATCTCAGTAAACTCAGGGTCCTTGGAGGTCTTTCCTCCCCCTGGTTCACTTCTATGCATATAATATCAAAATTGGCATTACAACTAGCCATCACAACTCTAAAGCAATATCAACACATATACATATGTCTCAAGGGTTTATCAGTACCCTTTTTATAAAACACATCAATATCATCTAGCCATCACGACCCTCAACAGTTCACAACATATTAAAACACAATCACATGTACATGGGATATATATATATCATGTACCAATTCCTGGGAAGCTACATCCATCTATATGGGCACATCTCACATCAGGACTCCCTATCATTAGCCTGAGTACATCCATCTATATGGGCACATCTCACATCAGGACTCCCTATCATTAGCCTGAGGAAGCTACATCCATCTATATAGGCACATCTCACATCAGGATTCCCTATCATTAGCCTGAGGAAGCTACATCCATCTATATGGGCACATCTCACATCAGGAATCCCTATCATTAACTTGAGGAAGCTACATCCATCTATATGGGCACATCTCACATCAGGACTTACTTAGACATGTATAATCTATTCTATTCTATTCTAATGATCAGAGGAATCTCATCAATCAACACACATAACCTCAATCTATGTATATTAAGTACATGGTTTCAATCCAAACAGTAACACACAATTTTAATATACATGCATTAACTCATACAATGACCATCACTCTCACTAGAGTATGGTGGAACACAATCAGTGGGAAACACTCCCAAGAACAAAGAGCTTACCTGCTCTCAGCGCTACTCTGGCTCTCCCGGCTTCGTGGTCACAACCACCAATAATGTCTGTATCACGCCTTACACAAGGCATACAAACAACCAATCAATAACGGTCCTCAACCGTTAGAATGAAAGGAAACATCATTCCTTTCCATTAAAACCTCTTTGTCTTCTATCTTAGGGTTATCAGAACTAACCACCTTATAGCGCGATTTACAGATCCTCAACAGGATCTAGCTTAGTCTAACTAAGGCACTAGAGCCTCTCCAAGACTCTGCATGAGTCAATCCAATCAGTTCAATTGTCTTTATCCAAGCCAAATATCAACACTTATCAAGTTGGCTAAAATGGTTACTTCAACACTTTTTCACCGTTTATTTAGTCTCCTGAACATCTTTTGTAAAAGCACCTAAGCTCATACATATCATAATACCCTCCATTTAATCATCATTCTTCCTACTCATACAAATATTAGAGTCAAAACCAAACTTCATCAATAGACATGATTCGAAGCTCAGTATTCATCAGAACAACCTCCTGAGCACACTTTTCTAAAGAACCCAAGCCTAATTCCAGCCCTATCACAAATGGGTCACTATTCATCCCAAGAACAATTTCCCAAATCAATCGGTAAAACTTGAGTTTCTTACCTCTAAACAGTCGAGGAAGGTTGGAGGATCACTTCTCCAAGCTTCAGCGTCCTTGAATTGTCTTCTTTCTCCTCAAAATCCAAGCTTTGCAAAATTTCCTAGAGAACTGGATCTCTCTGATTGATGGTTCTTAAGAAGAATAGAAGCTGGATTCTAGCTCATAGAGGAGTTTTAAACAACTTTCTTGTTGGGTAGGAAGTGTTTTGATGAAGTATGGAGAAGATATGAAGTTTTTTACTTCATTAATGGAGGAAATGGCTCAGAGGAAGAAGAAGAAGCGTTTGTGGCCCAAAAATTCGTAAAAATGGCCTTTTATAGGCCCCTAGCCCGAGCTCCCACGCTACCAGCGTGACATTCCAGTGGAAAATGGCTTTCTGGAGCATTTCCCACACTATCAGCGTGGATCCCACGCTACCAGCGTGACATTCCAATGGAAAATGGCTTTCTGGAGCACTTCTCACGCTACCAGCGTGGCTCCAACCGTCACTAATTCCGTCACTAATACTTTTGCGACAGAAATTTAATAAATTTAAACTTTTCTTGTTTTTTTCTTTTATTTATTTAACCTTGATTATTATATCACACTTTGTGAAATTAAGTTTAAGCATCTTTTTCATTTTATTAATAAAATTAATAAAGCTTATCTTTACCTTATATATTTTTATTCAAATTCATACTAAAAAATCTAAATGGTATCATCACATTGATAATTGATGGATTTGATGCTATTATTGTATGAACTTTAGCCAAATTCATACTAGAAAATTGGGATGGTATGCTTTGAGAATTGACGATTTTGACGTCATTATTGTATGATTTTTTGTTCAAATTTATACTATAAAAAATCGATATGATATGCTTTGAGAATCGACCGTCTTGATGCAATTATTGCATAGCAAATGCTTTTTTCTACAATAACAAATAGTGTCTTAGAATGTTAATAGTTATTTTTTTCATCAAAAATTGAAACTACTTATTTGTGTTTACTCTAGTGAAACCAAATCAAAGTGACTATATATAAAATAAAATGCTCAAGAGTGGATTGAAACAGTTTTACGTAGAGTTTGTTTTATTTATAAAAAAAAATATGTAAGAACTAAATTGAAAATAAATGTGAATAAAAATCAAGAGTTTAACTCAATATCTAGTTTTAATAACGAACCAAATCTGAATATTTTTCAGTTTCAACTACCAATTCATTTTTCTTATCAAGAACACATTTTTCTTTTTACCACCAATTCTAAAGAATCCCGGAAAAACAAAAATAAGGATAATGATCAGATAGGGTTGGGGAAAGAGAAAAATAGAGTGAAATAATCAGCAAATACATTTTGGAAGTTTTACAGTCAAGTCACAACAAGTCAAATGATGTCCTAAGCTAAAGATGGGTAGAATTCATCTAAACAATATATACTCATGATTGGTGTGTATCTTGACAATACATGTTAAGGAGAGGCCATATCCTAACCCCCCGACCCGAATGATATTATATTTTACCCTGTGACCCAAAAATAAATTACTATACGACGAATACACCCTGCGGAGACAGAGCTTGAGATTAAAACAACACGAAGAGAAAAAATGTCAAGAAAAATGGGGTGCTTAATTGGCTATAGTATAGACCACCAGGAATAATCCTAGACCCCTCTTTTTCTTTTTCTTTTTTTTTTCTGGTTTTTCTCCTCCCCTCTCTCTGTACAAAACAAACAAACATCCCACACTTTTTTTCTCAAGAAGACTGCATCACAGAACAAGCAACGGCCTGAGCCCAATGCCTTAACTTGGTCTTCACATGTTCAGGATCATCCCCTGCATCACACGCATACACACAAACACATTAACCAAATAACAAAAATATAGTTACTTATAATATACTGTCCTTCAATCAGAATTGAAATTTGAAGATTAGGCCCATTTTACATCAACACTAATTTTAAGATTGTCGTGACCAAAAAAAACATCATATATATATATATATATATATATATATAATCATTGATTAAATTTAGCGTTCTTTAAACCTTAAAGTTTGTACTATTTGTTCTCCAGATCCACCTCATCTAAACTTTATGTACCAAAAAAATCATCATTGATTGAACAACATATATAACAAACCTGGGCTACAAATTTTCCAGGAGTCAGCGTCGCTTCTAGGGCTTCCGAACGACGAAGAACGGCATCCGAGGGAAGAGGCACGGCTCTGAGGGGTGGAGACAGGACTAGGCGACAACCTGCGGTTAACAGCGAAATAAAGGTCAAGTGCGGGCAAGGTATTACAGAGTCTCTGACCATCTTCCTCGTTGAATCCGAAGCCAAGTTCTATACACCCTTTAAGCTCATGCAGGTCCTCATCCGTGAGATCATTATCGCACACGGTCGAACTCCTTCTCCGCTCTTGCATGCGCTTTCTCTCCCATGCAATGTCCCGAGGCATCTCGCACATCGACAACTGCTTCGACAACCTTTTCTTGTTCTTCCACAACGGCGGCGCCAACAGCATGTGCTGCAGCTCCTCCTCCGACTCTCCCGGCGAGGCAGAAGAAGAAGAGAAAGAAAAATAAGTAGTAGAAGAAGAAGACGACACGGTGTCATGATGCTGCTGCTTTTCCTCGCTCATAGCTACAAAGGGTTGTCGATGAATAATAATATTCTTTGAAATGATGGGTAGGTGACGGCGGAGGCAGAGCAAGGAGGACCCACCTTGCGTTGCCTCGCCGTGAAGGAATGATGGGATTAGGGTGGATAATTAATGAAATGGAGGAAAAGGGAGGGGATAGTGTGTTCTAATATTTGGGGGGTTTGAGTTATGGCGTTGAGATTCCACCGTCCATTTGTAACTGTCAGCAACGACATTGTAGGAGGAAGGTGTGCAATATTTAGTAGGCTATCTTGTATGTCGTTGTGCTTCATTATCGAAGGGTGCAGCTACATTCGGGTGAAAATCTTTGGGATCTACTAACAATAATTAATTAATAGGGATTCCGTTATTCCACTCGTGCCTAATGGTGCTTCAACTGATTTAGTGTTGTTATCGCTTAAGCACAAGATGTCACTATGTCTACATATGCATGATGATGCAATAGAAATTGCATGCACGTAGGGATGTATACCCGTCGAAAATAAAGGAACGAAGCATACCCCATTTGGCGCATGGAATCATTGTAGCTAGGATTGTTTGTTATTAGCTTGTGCTTAGATTTTTAGAATTTGATTTTTCTTTTTTAGATCAAAAGGAGTCCACAAGGCCAGGCTTGAAATTGTCAAATTCTGTGGAATTGGACTTTACTATTTTCAAATTCCATGTTCAGCACACGGCATGTAAAATTAGAAATAATAATAATAATAATAAAAAACAGAACATGTCATTCGATTCTCTGTTCATGCAATCAGATCCAATTGTTAGTTATATACATTAAAGATTAAGCTTAAATTCTATCTTCAATCTTTTATTTATAATTTTTATGAAAATAATTAAGTTCAAATGATTTGCCTAAAGATATAATTAAATTACTTTCAACTCTCTATCACTACCAATTACCATGCATTTTTTTTTTGGATTCAAAACCATACATAGTTTATATCGTCCGAAAAAGTCAATTATTATAGTATGCAGTTAAAACTCCTATTCTATAGTGTTGTTTAATACAATTTTTTTAAAAAGTTTATGATGAAAATAATAATTGTGGATTGCCAAATATATAGTCCATCCCTTTAAGTCTCATACGATTTTTTATATTTTTTGTTGCTTTCATCTACCTTGCCTTGTTGGCATATAGTTATTCTATAGCTTTCCCTCTCGGAATTTAGTTTCTTATTATATCCATTTTCACACACACACACACAAAAAAAAACCAATGTCACAGTATTATATCATAAATTATGTTTATAGAAAAAAAAACAGTGTCACAGTCTATAATAACTTATATACTTATTTATTAGTGTTGTAATGTTCTCTCATCTATCAATTTTAAAATAAGTCTATATATGTTACAGTAATGATACATAAACATCTCTTTTTTAAACAAACATTTATTTCATATTAATTCTTCTCTCTATATTTTTTTAATGGTCACATTATATATCATATATTTTTTCATTTTTTTTCATTCCTTTAGATATTGATATTATTGTACTTTATATTTAAGCTCATCATTAATAAGGTAATTTGTTAATAGCTACTCCTGTTATACTGCATCGAGCATTTTCAAAACTGCATTACTGTTAAAGCTTAGGTATGTTATTTTGTGTCTTTCGTATCCAATGTGAGGTAAAGATTAAGATATTTTCCGGTGACATGTTTCGTTGGATAAGATTTTAACCAATGAAATCATTTAATTTATTTTATAAAAAATACTATAAATTAATGTTTATAAATAATAAATGAATTGAAGTATATATTCGATTGATACTCTAGCGTTGAATCTCAATGAAGAGAATCCCAAATTCCCAATCCTAGCGGGAAATGATAGATTGCCACTCCTTCCCCCATATTCTATGGAAATGAAATGCTAAATATGGCTCAGGCTCGCCGGTTTTGGATTCAAAGAATATCTTAACTTGTAACAAATCATTTTCAACCATTTACGATTCTCACTCCCTATCGTAACTCTCATCCATGAACGTTATCGTTCCTCATCAAAGGGGGCAAAAGAAAAAAAAAAAACTTCCAAAATCCGAATTCGGAACAAAAGAGCAAACCATAGTTACTCCTCGTAGTACCAAAAAAATAAAATTAAAATCATAAAACTCAACTTTGTCCTCTTGCCTGGTTTGGTTCTTTTCCACCAATCCAGGTAGGTTGTTTCACACCTGCATGAAAAATCGATGCTTCTGATGGCTTAGAGTTTCAACTTTCAACCATAGTTTGTTGTTAATTTTCGGCGTACAGGAAAACGGAAAGGAAAAATCCCTTTTATTCATTCATTCATTCATTCATTCTGGTCTCGTAATTCATCACATCACACCCATACATAATCTTTTCCTGTACGCCCCATCGGGTGTGATCTTGTACACTTTTCCATTCATTTTCATCTATCAATATTCAACCATGTACATGCACGTGTGTCTTCTGTTGGTGTTATGTTTCCCTGTTTTCTTAAATGCCGTACCCCCCGACAAAGGTGGCGGCGATTCCTTGATGTTGGGGTGTGGATTAGGCGAAGGTGGTGGCAAAGACAGCGACGGAAGACCATGGACGCCCGACAACAAATACCTCTCAGGTGGAAATTCCGTCACTTCCAAAGCCTCTTTCCAAGACCCTTCGCTTTTGTCCGAGGTTCCGTACATGACATCACGTGTTTTCACCTCCGAAGCAACCTACAAGTTCCCCGTTAAACTCGACAAACATTACTGGCTCAGGCTCCATTTCTACCCTGCAGTTTATGACAACAAGAAACGTGTGTGTGGAAAATATTACTCTCTGTATTACTCTCTGTTGATAGCTTCTCTTGTTGTATCTTACAAATGAAAAATTACAATAATTTATAGGCAGAATGTTTGCCTCTCCATAAATCAAAACATAATGGCCATTGAATGGCTTGTCTTCTGTTACGCTATTTATTCCTAATTACCATTTATTCTGGAAAGAAAAACTGCTAATTTAAGTTTCATAACAAATCTCCCCCTTAAACTTAAATGCTCTTTCCATCTCTCATTCCAATCAACCGTTTACAATTCTCCAGCAATGTGGTCGGCAGCGGCTTGGTGAAAACGTCCGCGGCTTGAGCTCGGCTTTCAACATGCTCCAACACAACCTTTCCTACTTTGACTTGTTCTCGGATAAAATGAAATCGGACATCGATGTGCTTACTTCTTCCGTGATTGACCGGGTTCTTTGCTAGCTCGATTGCCGACTTGTTGTCAACTCGGATCACGGTCCCTTCAACTCGGATCACTCCCAGATGCCTTAGTAGATTTGAAATCCAAACTGCATGACATACACTCCAAGAGACTGCTACATACTCGGCCTCGCAGGTCGACAAGGTTACAATGGGTTGCTTCTTTGATAGCCAAGTAAAAGCCGTATTCCCAAGTAAGAATACATAACCCGAAGTACTTTTTCGGTCATCAACATCACCACACCAATCGCTATCCGAGTAACCTACTAGTCGGTAGTCATCCGATTTTGAATAGAGAAGACCAAGTGATAGGGTTCCTCGGACATATCTTAGAATTCTCTTCAAAGCCTTCCAATGTGTGTAGCTCGGATCCTCCATAAATCTGCTCGTTATCCCAACACTTAGCATTAGGTCGGGTCTCGTGCTTGTAAGGTACCTCAGACTTCCGATTAAACTTCGATATCTCACAGAATCAGCTCGTTCTCCTCCATCAAACTTTGAGAGTTTAGTGCCTGGTTCCATTGGAGTAGAAACCGGGTTGCAGTCCTCCATTTTAAACTTCTTTAAAATTTCAAGAGCGTACCTCTCTTGGGATATAAAAATTCCTTCCTCCGACTGCTTCACTTCTAGGCCAAGAAAATATTTCATCAAGCCTAGATCTGTCATCTCGAACTCTTTCTTCATTACCTCCTTGAACTCCTTAATCATCTTCGCGTTGCTTCCGGTGAATATGAGGTCGTCAACATAGAGAGCTACTACCATCATATCCTTCTCTGATTTCTTTGTGTATAAGGCATGCTCATACGGACATTGCTCGTACCCGTTTTCCTTGAGATATCCGTCAATTCTCTCATTCCAAGCGCGAGGAGCCTGCTTCAGCCCATAGAGGGCTTTTTTCAACCTTAGCACCTTCTTCTCATCTCCTCTCTTCATGTATCCGAGTGGTTGCTCGACGTACACCTCCTCTTTCAGCACTCCATTTAGAAAGGCCGACTTCACATCCATCTGTAGGATCGGCCATTGGTTCTGGGCGGCTAACGAGATCAGAAGTCGGATTGTCTCCATTCTCGTGACAGGAGCAAATACTTCATCATAATCTATTCCCTCCTTTTGTTTATAGCCTTTCACCACAAGTCGAGCCTTATACCGCTCTACCTCTCCCTTAGCATTCATCTTTTTCTTGTACACCCATTTTACTCCAATGGGCCGAGCTTCTTCAGGAAGGTCGGTCAGTTCCCACGTTTTGTTGCGTTCAATCGCCTCAATCTCCTCTTCCATCGCTGTTCTCCACTTCTCATCTTGGACAGCTTTCTCAAAACTCAAGTCTTCAGAGTCGGCTAGAAGACATACAACATGAACTTCATTTGTATTGTCGTATATTTCTTGCAGGCTTCTCGTCCTGGGTCGTAGTGGCTCGTCTTCTTCATCTGAGAGCTCGGTAGTTGTTTCTGTTGAAGGCACAACCATTTCCGAGCTAGTTTCTGCTTCGACCGGGTTACTCCAACACCATTGCTTTGTTTCCTCCACGTGAACATCTCGGCTTACCACCACCTTTTTGTTAATAGGATCAAATAATTTATATGCCTTAGATTTTTCATCATACCCAATGAATATGTACTTCTTGCTCCGATCTTCTAATTTTGTCCTGTGTTGACTCGGTACTAGCCCATAGGCCACGCTACCGAACACCTTCAAATGAGAGACAGTCGGCTTCATACCGCTCCACATCTCCTGAGGTGTCTTCTCGCCTAGCTTTACATGTGGACATCTGTTTTGCACATAGACTGCACACTGCACGGCCTCTGCCCAAAACTTCTTCGGCATGTTCTTTCCTTTCAACATAGATCGAACCATATCGAGAATAGTTCGGTTCTTTCGTTCTGCTACTCCGTTTTGCTGAGGAGTATATGGGGCAGTCAAGAAATGCTTGATCCCATGTTCTTCGCAGTATTTGTTGAACTCGGCAGAAGTGAACTCGCCTCCTCTGTCAGATCGGACTGCTTTGATGTGTCTGTTCGTTTCTTTCTCCACCATCATTTTGAATTTCTTGAAGGTTTCAAACACTTTTGACTTCTCCTTCAAAAAGTAAACCCACGTCTTTCTCGAGAAATCATCAATGAAAGAGACGAAGTATCTCTTGCCACTGAATGATTCTGGAGTTATTGGCCCACACACGTCGGTATGGATTAGGCCGAGTTGCTCCTTTGCTCGGTATTCCGACCTCCTCGGGAAAGAAGTCCTCGTTTGCTTCCCGATCACACATTCTTCACAGAACCTCTTGCCGAATTCCATTTTAGGTAGTCCGAGCACCATCTCCTTTTTCACCAGCTCGGTCAATCCACCAAAATGAAGATGACCAAACCGAAAATGCCACTTCATGGCCTCATCTTCCATATCCAGGTTCATGCAATGATCTTGAACTATTTTCAGCTCAAGTTTGTACATGCGATTTTTCTTCATTTCTACCCGGGCAACGAGCCTCCCGGATTTATCCTTCAGTTGTAATTCTCGGTCTTTCATCAGAACCGAGTACCCCTTCTCCATTATCTGTCCCATGCTCAGAATGTTGCTTTTGAGATCAGGTACGTAGTACACATCTTTGATCTCTCCTATTCGCCCATTTTGCTGTTGATACCAGATCGTTCCTCGGCCTTTGACGATTACTTTCGAAGCATCACCGAAGGAAACCGATCCGGACTCCTCCTTTGAAAGTATTTTAAATAAACTCTCGTCACCACACATGTGGTTACTTGCGCCGGTGTCCAAGTACCAAACCGAGTTATTAGAACATCTCGGCTCGGTTTCCGGAATGTTTGTCGCCAGCAGCAATCCTTCATCTTCTTTCTCGGCAAGGAAGTTTGTTGGTTCCTCCTTTTTCTTTTCAAACCTACAATCTTTGGAAATATGACCCAACTTTCCACAGTTGTAGCATTTTACCGAGTAACAATCCTTGGCTATATGCCCATACCTCCCACAGTTATAGCATTCAAAATTGTTTGTGTTTGTTCGGTCGGTTCGAACCTGACCTCGGCCACGCCAATTCTGTTGGCCGACTTGTTCACTTCCTCGGCCACGCCAATTCTGTTGGCCGACTTGTTCACTTCCTCGGCCA
>CM023950.1:27533599-27573866 GCA_013407115.1 Glycine latifolia
TGCCAATTCTGTTGGCCGACTTGTTCACTTCCTCGGCCATGCCAATTCTGTTGGCCGACTTGTTCACTTCCTCGGCCTCCTCTTCCTCGGCCTCTACCTTTTATTTTGCCTCTGGTATTTTGAGTATAAAACACTTTCTCCTCTTTTATTGTCGCCTTCGCCTGGAGAGCCTGTTCAAGGGACTCCGCCTTCTTGTTTTTCTTTCTCTGCTCATGCGCTTCCAGTGACCCAGCAAGCTCTTGAAGGGTGAGCGATGATAGATCCTTGGACTCCTCTATTGCGCATACGATATTCTCGAAATCATCTGTCAATGATCTCAGAATCTTTTCAACAACTCGGTTTGACGAGAGAGACTCGCCATTCTGACTCAACTTGTTTACCACGGCCTCCACCCGAGTAATGAACTCGGACACGCTTTCAGACTCCTTCATTCTCATGTTTTCCAACTCGCCTCTAAGGGTTTGAAGTCGGACTTGCTTCACACGTTCGTCTCCTTTATTTGTTTTTTCGAGTATATCCCATGCATCTTTGGAAGATTTTGCATTTGCTATCTTCTCAAAGCCGGACTCATCAACAGCTCGGTATAGCAGATACAGAGCCGCCTTGTCCTTAGCTCGGATGGCTTTCAATGCGTTCATTTGGGCATTTGAATATCCATCTGTACTCGCCGGTTCCTCATATCCATTCTCGACCACGTCCCAGTTATCTTGGGAACCGAGAAGGGCCTTCATCTGCACCTTCCAGTTATCATAGTTGGTGTCTTTCGTCAACTTGGGTAGCGGGATGCCACCGGTCAGACTTGCCATTTTCTCTTCAAGTGTTTACACTCAACTCACACACCTCACAGAGCTCTAATACGCTCCTCTCTCTCTCTTGGCTAGCGCACACCGCAGCCTTCTTTCTTGATAGCTCTGGATACCAATTTGACAACAAGAAACGTGTGTGTGGAAAATATTACTCTCTGTATTACTCTCTGTTGATAGCTTCTCTTGTTGTATCTTACAAATGAAAAATTACAATAATTTATAGGCAGAATGTTTGCCTCTCCATAAATCAAAACATAATGGCCATTGAATGGCTTGTCTTCTGTTACGCTATTTATTCCTAATTACCATTTATTCTGGAAAGAAAAACTGCTAATTTAAGTTTCATAACAGTTTACGACACCTTCGACCCCGTCAATTCATATTTCTCCGTCACAGCAAACAGCGTTACACTTCTTTCCAATTTTAGCGCCTCAATCACATGCCAAGCTCTCTCACAAGCCTACCTCGACAGAGAGTATTCCCTCGCGCCTTTGGATTCGGACACTCTCACCCTTACCTTCAAGCCCACTGAGAAACAGAATGGTGCTTTCGCTTTTGTTAATGGGATTCAACTTATTGAAATGCCGGAGTTGTTTGATTCGGCTCCTATGGTGGGGTACTCCGACCAAACCATGGATACAAAAAGTTTGCATTTTCAGACAATGTTCAGATTAAATGTTGGTGGACAATTTATATCTCCGAAACAAGATTCTGGTCTAAGCAGAATGTGGTACGATGATACACCTTATTTATACGGTGCTGCCACTGGTGTCACCAATCAAGCTACCAAGGATGTCAAAATTGACTACAAAACCATGCCACAGAACATTGCTCCTCCTAATGTGTACTCTACTTCAAGATCCATGGGGAACAATAAGGACGTCAACATGGGGTTCAATCTCACGTGGATCTTCCAAGTTGATCCGGGTTCCATGTACCTTACAAGATTGCATTTTTGTGACTATTACTATTCCAAGGTGAATCAAATTGTTTTCAAAATCTTCATCAACAATCAAACAGCGGAGGCTGAAGCTGATGTGATTGGGTGGACTGGAGGTAAAGGAGTGGCAACTTATAAAGATTATGTGATATATGTGAAAGATGATGCAGGTGATGATCAACTCTGGCTTGCTTTGCACCCTGCACCAGAAACGGAGCCAGAATTTTATGATTCATTACTTAATGGGGTGGAGGTGTTCAAGCTAAATGACACGGATTTATCTGGTCCCAATCCTCAACCTTCTGAGATGTTGATTGAACATGAGGAGCATGCAGAGACTTTCCAAAACAAACATGGTAGTAAGAAGACTTTTGTTATTGGCAGTGCTGCCGGGGGTGCTGCAGGTTTTGCCTTAGTAGCTGCAATAATTGTTGTTGTTCAACACCAAAAGAAAAGGAGAGCTCCGGGATCGTACAGCACATCAAGCTGGCTACCTATTTATGGGAATACGCACACCGCAGGCACCAAAACCACAGGGTCAGGGAAGAGTGTTGGCAGTGCCAACATATCAGCCATGGCTCAAGGATTGTGTCGCTATTTCTCCTTGCAAGAGATGAAGCAAGCGACCAAGAATTTCGACGAGTCCAATGTGATAGGGGTAGGAGGGTTTGGAAAGGTTTACAAGGGTGTTATTGATAATGGGTTCAAAGTGGCAATCAAAAGATCGAACCCGCAATCAGAACAAGGAGTGAACGAGTTCCAGACAGAGATTGAGATGTTGTCCAAATTGAGACACAAGCATTTGGTGTCCTTGATTGGTTTTTGCGAGGAGGATGATGAGATGTGTTTGGTTTATGACTACATGGCACTTGGCACCATGAGGGAACACCTTTACAAGGGAAACAAGCCATTGGACACACTATCTTGGAAGCAAAGGTTGGAGATTTGCATTGGAGCTGCAAGAGGCCTTCACTACCTTCACACGGGTGCAAAATACACCATCATTCATAGAGATGTCAAAACAACCAACATTCTCCTTGATGAAAATTGGGTTGCCAAGGTTTCAGATTTTGGACTTTCCAAAACGGGTCCAAACTTGCACCAAGGCCATGTTAGTACTGTGGTGAAGGGTAGCTTTGGATACTTGGATCCTGAATATTTTAGGAGGCAACAGTTGACTGAGAAATCTGATGTGTACTCATTTGGGGTTGTTTTGTTTGAGGCCCTTTGTTCAAGGCCTGCTCTCAATCCTAGCCTTGCAAAGGAACAGGTAAGCCTTGCGGAATGGGCATTGTACAACAAAAGAAGAGGAACACTTGAGGACATCATTGACCCCAACATCAAAGGACAGATCAACCCTGAAAGCTTGAAAAAGTTTGCTGATGCAGCTGAGAAGTGTGTGTCTGATCTTGGATTCGAACGCCCCTCCATGAATGATCTCTTGTGGAATCTCGAATTTGCTCTCAATGTGCAACAAAACCCCGATGGTACAACTCACGAACCGCGTCTTGATGAAAGTGAGTTTGAAGAAGTAAACTTGGAAAACAATGACATGGCAGCTCACTACAAAAACCTTAGCCTTGGAAGTGAGCATGACCTTAGCCACGAGTCCAGTAGTGATAACCCTGCTTCCATCTTCTCGCAAATTGCCAATCCAAAAGGACGATGAAGATAAATCACAAATGCTCCAAGTGATCGTTTTGCTATAACAAAAAGCTCCATGATTTAAGGAAGCCAGGGAATTCAAGATTACAAAACCAGCATTTAGCGTTGCTTTTAGGGTATACAGAGAGCCTTCTTCTTCTTTGTTTTTTCCCCTTGTTATCACGTTAAATAGCTTATTAAGTCTGGTTGTGTATAACATAATAGCAACCTGTTGTATAAAAAGGCAGAAAAATCAAGCTCACCCTGCTTGTTATGTACAATATAGTTGATATATATAATATCATTTACAGTTTATCAGAATCAGTATTGTTTTCGCAAAATCAGCACTGTCAGGAATAATTGAAAGAACTTGGGAATTCAGATTCCTTCTTAATCTATATCACTCCATCAAATAAATTGTTGTAATCTACAATAATATTTATTTGTATTCCGAAATAGAAATTCTCAAATACCTTTTTAGGACTGATTTTTAAATTTAATATAAATTAAATAATTAATTTGATATTTGGGGTAGTTTTGAAACTATTTGGGAATCTGGTGCACTCAAACACGCCTGGTTTGGGCGTGTTTAAACACGCCTAGATGGGGCGTGTTTCACCTTATAGTGACACGTGTCAAGGATGCGCAGTGTTGAACAAACTTCGAACGATCATAACTTTTGACTGGAATGTCCGATTGAGGCGAAACCGGTGGCCAGACGCTCGAAATTGAGAGGAGATGCCGCTAAAAAGTTTCAAAAGGGGACTTGGCCAAAAAAACTTCCCAAAAGAGGCCTCTAAGTGCCTCAAAATTACGATTTAAGATTCAATCACCCAAAAAATTCATTTTTCTCTGCTTTTTTAATTATTTAATTACTTTATTTAATGTTATTTTTTATTTTTTCAATTACTTCTCTGAATTTTGAGCATTTTGACATATCATACACCTCCATCGGACATTTCTATCAAAAGTTATGACTGTTTGAAGGACATATCGTATACCTAATTTGGGCTATGACCATTTGAAACACATATCGTACACCTAATTTGGACTATTTTTTTACAGATATTAAAATGTAAAAATAAAAACATCAACTTAAACAATCATGGATGAATTAAAAATTATATGCATATTTAATTATATATAGTAATTAATTTGAACAATAACGTTAATAAAAACTTAGCCCAAATTAAGTAATTTTTTTTTGGTATATTTATTTACCAAAATTATACGGTAAATTTTTAAACGTTTTCAGTTCAAAAAAATTAAAAAATCACAATATTGTGGTTGCAACACATTTTAAAAAAAACACAATATTTTGTAAAAAAAGTGTTAGTGACTGAATTAGAGACGAATTTTTAAAAAAATCCCAATATTGTGTAAAAAAGTGTTAGCGACTGAATTAGAGACAGAATTAGAGACGGACAAAGATACACCCCATTTTGGCGTGTTTGAGTACCCCAAATATCCAAATAGTTTCAAAACTATTCCAAATGTCAAATTAATTATTGAATTTATATTATTTTTAAAAATCAGTCCCTTTTTAGAATATATATACTATTTCACTTCATATCTTTGAGATTCGTCATTCCGACAAAATAATCACATTTTTAAAGTTAAAGAAGGTGCAAGAAGTATTTTACGGGAATACAAATAAAACACAATCATCTTTAAAAAATATAATTACAAAATAGGTAATCTATAACAATATTCATTTATATTCCGAAAAAGGAATTCCGAATTACCTTTTAGAATATGTATGCTATTTTCACTTCATATCTTTGAGATGCATCATTCCGACAAATAATCAAATTTATAAAGTTAAAGGAGATGCAAGAAGTATTTCACAGGTGCAACAAGCAATTACTTCTCTCTCTCTCGCCCTCTCACTACATTTTACTATTATTTAATAGATTTTTCAGCTCATGACAATCATTTCCTAACATGTCAACATTTACTCTCTACTTCTTTTATTTATAAAAAATTATATTTTATAATTTATATAAGACTTAGATACTAGACATAACCCTATCATGAAACCTACAATTTAAACAGGTTCAATCAATTTAAACAAATATCATGTTATTGGATACTCAAACACTACTCAATCAATACTAAATCAAGACATTTAGTTTCTATTTTTAGCCCACTTTTATTTTATATTAAGTATTAAGTTTTAGTAAAACCACAAACAAGTTTGTTTAACCTGCGAGTCGGACCAAAAATCCTGCAATTTAAATGAGTTTAAAAAAATTAAACTCATATACCATGTGGATTTCAAGTTACATAATTTTGGTTCCTCCATTTTTTAATAGAGAAATTTAATCATTTTATTTTTAAAAAACCATTATTTTGGTCCAATATTCAATTTTGTTCATATTTTTGTGTTTGACCAGAAAAACATGTGGAAACCCAACCTACACTTCTAAAAAAATTATTTTGTTTGTATAATTTTAAATTTGAAATAAATCATAAATTAAATTATAAATGACATTTTAATTAAAAAGATATATATAACCATTTATATATAATTTACTAAAAAATAAAGAACTTAAAATGTATTTTTAAGAATTAAGTTATATTTTTAGTTAACTGTATAATTTATATTTTTATTTAATTAATATTACAAATTATTTATTTAACTATTAAAATGATTATTTTAGATTTTTAATAATTATAAAAAGTATGAAATTAATTATATATAATAATATTATTGTAGTGAATGTATAGCACGGGAGTATGGAGGCATGGACAAAGGATCAAGTATCCGAACCCGTCCCTTATTAAAGTAGGTTATTTTTTCCGTTAAAGTTTGGAAGGTATTTAACATGTATATGCATGTTCGATTCTTATTGTCATCCCTATTTAAAGGGATTAGGAACGCACAATCTTATTCTCCTAAGTGTGATTGTAACTTATTTGATTTTATGAGAACTTAAAATTACTATGTTTATAAGAGCTAAAACTTATATTAATTACTAATATTGGTTAAAAAATCACTTACTAATTATTATCGCGGGTATAAAATTATCAAATCAATAAAAAAAACATTTATATAAATTAATACTTAAATTATATAAAATTATATAACAACCTGTGCAAATGCACATATACCGTGCTAGTACTCCTGTAAAAGATCATTAGTTGAACTTGATGGTCAAAATGTTCTCTCTATCAAACTTTGTCACCACCAAAGCAAGTTGACATAAAGTTTGCTTGCTTATGCTAATCTATATATCTTTTTTTAATGATTTTTACAAAAATAAAACGAGTGGGATTTGCGCAAGTCAAGTACAAATAGACTAAGAAATAATATACATTATAAAAAAAATATGAGTAAATATTTGACGAGTTTACATTATCACGTAGGAAACTCAAACAATAGATATATCACATAGAAATTTATAATTTCACTCAATCACTTACAATATTCAATGTAAGTGTAATGATTTTATAATCTAAATTTACATTCATATCACAAATTGACTTGATAGAGACTTTATCAATAAGATTATATAATTATGGTAACCTTTTTTCAATTTTGTTTCTTTTAAAAACATTTATTTTATTTTTTCCTTCCTTCCTTTCTTTCTTCCAGAAGAATCTCTCTCTTATTTTTTTTCTCTTCCCCCCTCAAACGTACACTCCTCCCCTCTCTCCATGAACATGAAACGCTCCTCCCCTCTCTTCTTCCTCCCCCCTATGCGCGTGACCCCCTTTCCCTTCCCTTTCCTCCTCCACCGCACGACCCCTCCGCCTTCCTCCATCGCGTGATCTCCTCTGTTGATGAATAAATTTTTATTTTAAAAAAAAGTGCAAATCTTTAGGGTTCTTAGGAAAGAACCGGATCTCCACGTGGAGATCTTCAAGCCCCTTTATTGCTAGATCTGGAGAAGGAGAAATCTTCAGCTGAAGATCCCTCCTCAAGACCCAACACTAAAGGTGCTCTTAGCGATCTGATATTTTGTTTAAGTATAAAGTTGCCTTATTCCTTAATAACATAAAAATTTAAATCATAAACAATCATTTTTATCGTTTAACTCTCATTTTGATTCAACCTACATTAATTGTCTCCAAAAGATTTGTGATCTGTTTTATTCATAAACTAATGCAAGTGTTTTGAATTGTTTTATTCATGAAAATGGGTTATATTGGGGTGAACTGTAAAACAAACACACAGTAAATCATAGCTAAGAGTTCAATACAATTTCGAGGTTTCAATCTTTAATTGACATTGTTTTTTTAATATAACTTAACATCACGTGAAAGAGATACGAAGAACAAATAAAAAAACCATGGCAGAAACCGTTAGAGGTGGACATGAATTGAATTTTAACTTTATATCCACATTTTTTTTAAAATAATTTAAATTCAAGATTCAATACATTTTATATGGATATGTATTTGGTCATATCCAATTTATATCCACTTAAATGTTATAAAGATTTTTTTTTCAAATTTTAGTTATTAAATGTTAAAGAGTGAAAACTTAATACTTGTTTATTCAAGAGCTATTTTCAATTGACATTGATCAAGACTATTTTCAATCAATCTTGATTAGTGTATTTTTGGCCTACCTTAACCAGGACAATTTCGCAGATATTGGTCCAGTCATTT
The DNA here is from genome assembly GCA_013407115.1 of Glycine latifolia. NCBI lineage: Eukaryota > Viridiplantae > Streptophyta > Magnoliopsida > Fabales > Fabaceae > Glycine > Glycine latifolia. The sequence goes on from CM023950.1 coordinate 27,541,607, forward strand.
TTAGACTGACATCAATCAGAACTACTTTTTGGCTGACATCAGTCAGTGCATTTTCAGTCGATATTGGTCAATGATGTTTTTGGTTGAGGTCTGCTAGGGTTTTTAGTCAATGTTGGTCGGTGACATTTTTTGGTCGACATTGACTAGCAGTTTTTCGATTAACATCGATCGTGAGTAGTTTTTTGCCTACGTTGGTTAGGATTTTTGTGGCTAACATTGATAAGGTTTTTTTTTATCGATGTCGATTGTTGATATTTTTTTGCCAACATTCGTTAGGACTATTTTTTGGTCGACGTTAGCTAGGTTTTTTTGCTGATGATGGTTGAAACTATATTTTTGTTGACCAACAAAATTTGTTGCCCAACATTAACCATGACTATTTTTTTTTGCTGATGTTAGCTAGGAATATCTTTTGTTGATATGAACTAGGATTTTTTTGATCGGCGTCAATTGGGAGAATATTTTGGCCGACGTCAACTGGGTTTTTTTGGTCGATGTCGGTTGATGTTGTCGGTCAATGATGTTTTTCAGCCAATGTCAGCCAAAAGATAGTATCGTCTAACGTCGACCAAAAAAACCCTAATTCACGTCGAGCGAAAAAGCTACCTGACGTCGATAAAAAAAAATAATCTCAACAGAAATCGACAAATAAACCTAGTTAACGTCAACCAAAAAATAGTCTCGACTGATGTCGGCCAAAAAGACTTTGGATGTCATCGGCCAAAAAATAGTTCCAACCAATGTTGGCTAAAAAACTCTTACCAACATTAACCAAAAAATAGGTTCAACCGATAACAACTTAAAATCATCATTAGTTGACATCAACCAAAATAACTCTAGACGACATTGACCAAAAAATGACTTATAACAAAGTTGGTCAGAAAAACCTAGTTGTCATTGTCCAAAAAATTGTATTAGATTTAAAAATTCAAACAAATATTCAATCAATATATCTAATTAATTGAATTTGATTTAAAATCTAAAAAATTGTATTTGAATATGAAATTAATCCATTTAAATGGATTTAAAGTGGATTAGATTAGATTGGATATAAATTATTTTATAGATATGAATTTTTTCTCACAATTCTAGCAACCGTATACTTTTTGTGAAAGTAAGGGACTGGGGCCAGTTTGTTAACAAAATCCAAAATTTGATAGATGAATTCATAGAACTAATTGATGTTCAATCTTAGAAACATATGTGCATAATTTGAATGGGTTGCAAAATAGAAAAATAGAACAAAATCACATTGATTTGTATAAAGGAATTGAATCAAGAATTACAATCCACCCTCATAAAAAATATAATCTCCGAAACACGAGTAATTGTAGGGAAGAATTTTCCCAATTTGTTAAAGCAGATAGGGAAAACATATAACAATTAAAAAGCGAAGATGCAACGCTAGGAGAACATAAAAAATGTTGTTAAAATCCATGGGCTAAATCACATTTATTAGGCAATGAAAATCAGAGGAAAACACACCCATAACCCCAAAACCGAAAAGCAAAGAAGCTGGAGCGAGGTTAACTAAGAAAACGATATGAATCCATGTGCCACCGCTGACTAAGATTCTGGACCGTAGATAAGGCTTAATCTAATGGCCCATATTTAAAAGTGGCGAAACGTTTCCGATCCGTGTGACCCCAATTTGCACGAATCAGCGGTCGCCATGTCCCTCTCTTCCTTTTCTATATAAACGCCTCGCACCTCAATCCCCCTCATCCACACCCCTAACTCATCTAAGCAGTTCTATTCTATCTCTTGTTTCAATATCAAAAACGGTTGTTACTTTTACGTTTTAACTTCAATCAGGCCATCACCGTCATCATGTCTAGCGCAGCGCAGACCAAGGCCAAGAAAACGGCGTCGTCCAAGAAGCCCCTCTCCCACCCTCCTTTCGCCGTGGTACTTTCCCAAATTGCTCTCATTCAAAATCAATTATCTTGTTTTATTTCTTTTCCAATGGTATTTAATTAATTTGATTATTTTGTAGATGATAGCAGAGGCGATTGCGAGTCTGAAAGAGAGAACCGGTTCGAGCCAATACGCGATAACCAAATACATCGAAGGGAAGCACAAGGAGTTACCTGCCACCTACAAGAAGCTTATCCTCGCTCATCTCAAGAAGTCTGTTGCTGCTGGCAAGCTTGTTAAGGTGAAAAACTCCTTCAAGCTCGCATCACCTAAGCCTGCTCCGGTTAAAGCCGCTGCTACTTCCAAAAAGCCCACCAAAGCTGTGACTAAAACTGCTGCCAAGCCCGCTTCCAAGCCCAAAGCTGCTGCACCTAAGAAAAAGGCTGTTGCCAAGCCCAAGGCCAAAGCTGCGGCCACGACTGCCAAGCCCAAGGCTAAGCCCGCTAAGGTTGCGGCGAAGAAGGTCGCTGCTAAGCCAGCTAAGAAGACGCCCGTAAAGGCCGTGAAGAAGCCCAAGAGTACCGTGAAGAAACCTAAGAGCGTGAAATCACCAGCGAAGAAGGCTAAGGCTAAGAAGTGAGGAATTGGATTGGGGTTTGGTTTTGGTTTGGTGTTATAGTGTTGTGTTTTTCGGGTTCATTCGTAGTAGTATAGGTGAATATATTTTTAGATGATTATTGGTGTAAATTCCTTTATTAGAAATTTAACAAGTGTTCTTGTTTGCATTGAATACAATTTCGTTTTCTGTACCTCCCAAGTTGTATGAAGGTTTACTTATGATTTTCCCAATTGATCCTTTGTTGCATTCTAGTAGCGGTTTGTGGCGATTTACAATTGGTCGGAGTAATACCATTGAACATGATGGTTTTTACGATAAATTGAAGGTATGATAATTTTTAAACTATAAAAAATACAGTTTAATCTGGTTTATTCGTTTTAGGCTGATATGTGTATAATTTCTCTCAGGGGTTAGCGGTGATGACAAGGAATATTTGGCTCAAAATAAAATATCGCAGCGTTCTGTTTGCTGTTTTTTTTTTTTTAGTGTGTAGTGTTTACTTTTTAGTTAATAATATTCTCAATAAAAAAATGTAGATTTTAATATTACAATATGAATAGAATCTAGTACATAACTAACTGGTGGATACTGGATACTATTTCTTTTATCAATTGTTTTGAATATTTATCCTAGAAATAGTCAAAACTTAAAATTTGCTTATCAATTACTTTAAAATGTTTTTTCATTTCACTTATTATTATCATAAATGTCGATCTCTTTTAATTCATCTCCAATTTCTAATTATAAATAAAGCAGTTTTTTAAAATTATCACGTATTTTTTACAATGCCACCGGAAATCTTATTAACACCAGCTCATAACACAAGTTGTGCAACAATTTAAAATAAATTAATATTCTAATTTATATTAATATAAATACATTTTATTTTTTAATGACATTTAATAATTGAGTTAAATAATATTAAGGTTAATTCTATTAAACTTTAAACCATGCAAAAACTTATTTAAGAACAATTAAAAGCAAGGCCCAGTAATCATTTGTCATTAATCTTCGTATCGGCGGGGTCCCATCGCAACCTCCACTGCATATGCATAGTATTATGCCGTGGGTAGATTATGTGCCAATGTCTTCATTCTTCATAAGTCCGTGATCTTCTTTTAATAGCAATACTTATCTAAAATTCAAACACGTAATCTCATTTAATTTTTCTAGTGAATCCTAGTCTCTGTTCGAAAATACAAAACTAAAACCGTACCACAAACAAAAAAATGTCAATGCAAAATCCAATTGTGGAAAAACAAAGGTGCATAGTCACACGATAAGAAGACGCAAAACACGCCCATTTTAGCACCATTGATAAAACCGTAATATAAGAACCCTAATGCCAGTCCTGCAGAAAGCAGCTAATTTATATTTAAAATCCCGGGACTAGTCTGGGGAAACATCCTAATCATCATCATATTACATCAATAACTCATTATATAATAGGAAGAGATACCGTGTAGCAATATTATAAGTTACAAAACATATATACCATTGCAAGTCACAAAAGTCAGTCCCCATGAAAATGTAAGTGATGAAGGCTATTTCGGTCTCAACGGTCATGAATGAACTGAAATGTCTGCATTTGCGTGGTCGGTGATCTTAGGAGGAGCCGTTTTTGTTTCCTTATCCCCTTTTGTTCGTTCTTTTGGTTTGCAAACGCCATTGCTGTTGCGTCGAATGTTGTTTTTGTGAGGGAAAGAGGCATTGGAACCACCCTTGGTGTGACCTACACCTCCAGTGCTGTGACGCCCTCGACTACAAACTTCAGAAGATGGGTTCAGAGCATCGCCAAGGCTCCTTCTCCGACTTAGCTTTGGTGATTTCGGCCGAGTCAGTGGCAGCTGTCATTCACCACGCCAAACTCAATGAATCATTTAAATAAAAAAACTCTCCACATTGGAAAGAACCAAAAATGATGTTATGCAAGACAACAAATGCATACCTTCTTTAGTTCAGTCTTAGGGGGAGGCGCTTCATAGTAGAAACTTGGTACTGGATTTGCTTTAATTACCAAGTTCTTTCTCAACTGCTTGATGGCTGCCTCTTGTTCTTCCTATCATTGTTAATTATGAAATAAAACAGTAAACAAGTTTGTTTGATCAATTCAATTTGCAAAAGGTAACATGGGAGGATAAACATAAAACAAAACCTATACATGGGCAAAAACACCCGAGTTTTGGACCATGTAACACAGCATGCGTCCTGCAATTACAAGAGAAAGACCACTGTACCTTAAACCTCGCCTCATACTGGTTTTTCTCTTCTCGAAGAGCTCGGTGTTTCTCCTCCAACTTCAGATAAAACTGGAAAGATACATCGAACATGGATCAATAATCTGTCTCAAAGAATATAGAAATGAGTTAACTTGTCAGTAAATTTTATACCTCCCTACGTTTCTCTGCACGTTCGGAGCATCTAAATGTAGGGGCTGAACCATGAGTTACCTTAGATCTAGCTGTGCGCATAGACATAGCACTAATATTTGTGGTTAAGGAACACATAATGATGGAATAACAGATGTATTATACTATCTGTAGGTAAATGTCTTAACTACATTCGGATGGTTTCATAATCCCAATTTTCCATTAAAACTCATAAATAAGTGCTAAATGTTTGAGATTTTAGAAGTGTCACTATGTCAAAGATTCTTCTAATGTACGTAAAACTTGCTTTGTTAACAATAAGCCATCAAAATGTCCAAATTTAGAGGATACGAGGAGGTGACAGACCAATTATCTTCATCATCATAGTTCTTCTTGTCATGTTGCAAAGGCTTTCTCGATGAAAAAGGAGAGTTTGGCTGAAATAGTGGAATTTTTATTTTGTCAGTAACCTCATAAAAAAAAATACACACATATAGCCACAAAGGCAACTTGTATGACATGATGGCAAACATCAAAACATATAAATAGGTAAATCTGTTAACACAAATCTTAACAAATTAGCAATATTTACAAATAAAACCATTTATGTATTTGTTTGGCATGGTATTTTGAGCTTCTTAATGCATGCGTCAAATTTTAATGAATGGCCTATAAAGTATCTTCATTTTGTACTTAAAACAATTCCTTCAGCAAGCTTGTTTAAATGACAACAGGAAAAGAAACTAATCCTGTCTAATAAACATATCACACACAAACAAGCATGCATTAAAAACAAAAGGAAGATCCTAGCTCTGTAATTCACGAACAACTTTACCTTCTCATTCCAAAAGTAAAACTAGAAACAACCTATTAATAACTTAAGCACACAACATGTGCTAGGTTCATTAAGCATCCTTGGCTCTGTTAAAAGAGTACTTATGAATTGAAGTGGTTCATGCTTCAAGATCAACATGTGATGGCATGACAACAACCAGGACCATCAATTACCTGAGAATTCTTCGATGAGATAGGTGAGAGCATGTTATTAGTGTTTGGTGATAAGTTCAGACCAGTTGCATCAGCTTCAGCATCAACAATCTGTGTGTGGGATCCATGCTTTTCAGTAACCAAATCAGATGGATGTGTAACAAGATGACTAGTATGCTCTTTTCTTGCAGCAGGCGAGCTTAACTTTTTACTGTCACCCATTTTCTGCACTTCAGAAATCTCAATCTCCTCCTCAGGCAAGTCAGTATTACAGTTTGTTGTTTTGGCACTCAAACCATCCATCTTCTCCTGGCTTTTTTCCACAAAAGAGTTAGCTTTGGTACATTCATTTACCTCGTGATCCTTCGCCTGAACCTTAGCTGCTGCCATTTTAGGAGAAATGCATACTTTATCATTAGAACTACCATTTGAAGCTGGTATTATGCCATTTGGCTTCTTGTCCACAACTTGAATTCCTGTAACTTCTCTCCCCATGATGCTGTATGATATATTTTACAGGGTGAGTAACACAAGACTCAGACAAAGATTATTGTAGAAGTGTTCTACTTGTAAAGGAATAAGTTTCTTCTATCATCACTAAAAGTTCAGGAAATACTACACAATTAAAACAGAAGACTATATACACGCCATGCCAGAAACCAAACAAAAAGCTACTTCATATGTTTAAGGTCAGTTTAGTACACCGCCCTTAAAGTGAAGGTGGAAGATTCAGGGATGAACTGAATATCTTTATAGAGATTAAAAAATTAAAAAAGACAGATATAAGTTACTGCTTCTGAATAAGTTATAAACAGATCCAGGAGTGAAACCAGTTCAATAAGAAAGAGTTGTTCATATGAATATATTTCACTATTATTAGTGATTTAGATAATGTTATCAACCGCCCTATAACCTTCAAATGTTGAGCTAATTTTTTCCATTCCTTTTTACAAAAACTCCTCATCTTTAATGTGCTTTGACGTGGAACAAGAGTAAACGGCAAGAGGAGACATTATAAGGTATGATTCTACGAAATAACTGCATAATAATTCAGAAGAACGCAATTAAATTTCATGTTAAGAGCCAAAAAGAAAATTAAGAAGCTACTCCAACATGATCTTCAAATGAAAGGAAAAAGAAAACATATGTTTACGTTGTAGAGTAATCAAGTGAATGGAAAATGAAAAAAAAAAAAACTGTTTCCCTTTGGTCGGAAGAACAGAAAGGGAGACGCAAAAGGACTAATTCGATCAACTAAATTCACCATTTACATGTTTTGATAACTTGAGTTAGAAAATAAAACTGAAAATCAAAGCTTTTTAAGAGAAATGAAACAACATGAACCCAACAAATGAAGAAATCAACCGAAGAAATAACAATAGGTAAAAAAATAAAAATAAAAATAAAAACAAAAACATAGAAAAGCAAAAAGGAAATTGAATTCCATTTTTGACCCAATACGCGTATCCCCATTTTGAAAAGGAAAAGGCCACACTTGGCGGTGAAAGAAGATGAGGTTCTCGGGAGCTGCAAGTACTGGTGAGTGTCAAAAACAACGAATCAGAAGAAAGATCAAAGAAAGGAAACACGTTGAGAAAAACCCACATCGAAAAAAACACAGAAACAAGCACATGAGAGTGGAAATGGCAGATAAATCTGTCCACAGTAGCGCGAAGCAGAGTTAGGTGCAACAGAGATCGACACCCACATTGTAAAGCAGAAGAAAACCAAACAGAAAACGGTAACAGAATCAGTTAAGAAAGTGAGAAAAGTAGCTTACAGTTGCGACCTGATCTCTCAAGATCTCCTTCTTCCTCCTCCTCTGCTTCCTCTCTCTCTCTGCGTGTGTGTGTGCGCTTGTTTTGTTTTATTTCGTTGTGGGGTGGGTGCCAAATGCAAAGAAAGTCCAAAATTTATGTTTCAATAATATTCTTTTGCTTTATCAAAAACCTCCTTTTTCTTTATTTTTTATTCTCACTCTCCCCCGTCCGTTTGTGTTTTTGTTCCTTCGGTGGTTTTAAGGTTATTTATAGATAGTTTTTAACGGCGATTTTTCACCGAGGCCCTTTTCTTCGTTGTTGGTTGTCGGAACCGAGGAGTTGACGGCGTTAAATGACAGTGCCATAGTGGGGGTGAACTTTCACCAGAGTGAGGTTAAAGTCAAATGAAAATAAAAATGTAGAGTAAAAGGGAAACGAATGATACAGTCATCGAACAGATAAGGTATCTCTTCTCAAGTCTTATAGATATACCTAAATATAGCGAAACAATTGTAGACTAGTAGACCATTATATGCACAAATTATGCACTATCCTTTCTTCCAATTTCTTTTACATTTTCCGTACTTAATAATGGTTACCTTGATCAACTTATTTTTTTTAAATTTCACTATTTAGTTAAACTAAAATGTTGATACGAAAAAAGTTTAATTTAATTAGTTAAATAATATGCGTGAATTATTATAATTATTCTAATTCCTAAATTTGATTCTCATATGTAAAAATAATAAGCTAAAATATTAGTTTTTTTATTGAGAAAATAGTAGTTTTATATATGCTCATTTTGTTGTAAACCAATGAAATACCATTTTTCAGTAGATAAAAAAATTACGTGAATTAAATATAAGAAACTAAGTAGGAATAACATATTTATACTTATAAAGATATTTTACATATCATTTATCAACAAATTCTCACAGGTCCTAAAAAAACAAAGTGGTCACAACAACAAAAAGAATTAATGAAATGTCATTTGACATTTGAGTTTATAGTTAAAAGATTTTTATATTTATGATTAAATATTCAAATGTATCAATAATCTAAATATTTTTATGTTGTTATTACTTAATAATAGATTGACCTTTATGATAAATTTATTAATCTTTAAAATAACTTCTTAAAATGTCATGCTTACCGTTATTTGGTTGATAGTGTAGATTTCTTTACACTATTAAATTGTTTTTTTTAGACAATTAAACTCTGTTTATTAGAGAGAAAAGTACAAAATCATAATTTTACATTAAAAAATACCGAATCTTACGGGACTGACATTTTATATTTACGTATAATTAGATTTTTTGATATAGATAATGTGTATTTTTTTTAAGACAATTTTATTCAAATAATAAATTAGCTAAATAAACTTATATTCGTTAATACCCCCGTTCGGTGGTTTTATAATGTGATTTGTTCTTTTTTCTTTCTTAATTATATATCCCTATTTGATTATTCAATAATACAATCCAGCTCATTTGAAAGAAAAGAACGATATATCCCAATTTAACTGTTATGTTATATTTTCATGTTTTACTCGGTATTCAAATTAATATCGTATCAACATCATAACATAAAGTAAGACCGTGATTACAGGATATTAATTGTGAGCAAAGAAAAAGGTAGTCGAAAAGGAGAAATGAATTTTCTGTTATGAAGTTGTTGAATAACTAATCTTAAATATAGTTTTAAAAACAAATATTCATACTATACCAATATATGAAAGAATTCTTTATTTTTCATTAGAATTATGTATTTCATTTACATAAACTTCAATTCAGTTTTATATCATATATAGTATATCATTCATTAAAATGTGAAGTTACTTTTAAATAATTTTGAACATAATATACCCATGAGACTTGAATAAACATCCAATTCCACTTTATTAATTATTTTTTTTTAAATTTTTTATAGATTTTTTTTCCTAGGTCATATATCGTAGATATCCACCAATCCATTAGATCATGGACTAATTTTGCTTGGGATGTCTAACTACCACTAATCCAAAAAAAAATGGTCCATAGTAAAAAATTGAACACAAATAATTGTTTTTCTAAATAAATTGTTCTCATGAATGCAACGTTCTTACACATCAATCCTTCGATTTTCTAGATATTGTTTTGATATTATTTTATAATGCATAAAATTAAAAAACAAAAGAAAATAGATGTTTCTTTTAACTTGAATGAAGTGGATTTCTTGTTTGGGTATTCTACCTCCTTGTTTCTTGAAAGTAAAGCGACAATTTGATAGGACGATCATAATGATTAAAAGTCATCATAATCAGGGACAGGTTTAAGCAACAATATCTCAGTCTGTCTAAGATAAGTATGTTTCGGAAGGGATAAAAAATGGTAGCTTGTGGGCACAGTAACAGCAAATCAACCTTCTTTTTACTTTTCCCTTCTTTTTTGTGGGGTGTTTGTTTGTTTGTTCTACTTCCCCTTCTCTTCTCTCTTTCTGTTTAATAACTGTCCTGCCATTTGACCAAACATAAAAAAAAGGTTAGGTTAGGCACCCAATAACTACTAACCAAGAATGATGCATACTCATCAGCTCAACCGCTACAACCATTTTCACGCAATTCAGACCCAATAATTTGTCCTGGATGCTACCGTGGAACAACGTTGTAAAATCACGTGTCAGATTAAATGTAACTTTCATTTCTAACTCGTGAATATTGTTATTATGGACATGAAATCTGTTCCTATGTTTTCCCTCTAATGTATCTCGCTGGGTGTGGACAAGGTTGGCTTGATAAATTTGCGTGACACTTACTAGCTACTTAAGCATCATGCTCAAGATACGACCCTGCCACTAAACTGAAGATTCGATGCCATTAACATGGTCATTCAAGTGATATCAATTGAAAGATGCGTACGTTCCAGCCTTAGAAGATATGTATAGAAATGTGACACAAAAATATGACAGTTCTGTTTGCCATAGAAAAGTTATGCACGTTAACCTTCATTCCACGTATATATATATGGTTGATGGTTGATTCATAGTCCTCTTGATCTCATCACAAATCCCAAGCTTCTTTCTTAAGATAAAAAGTAACATCTTGAAAATCTAATGTTTAATGTTAGTTAGGTGTATAATCAATCAATGAAAAATGCACACCCTTTTGTTTTCTTCCGGATGAGTAAATGTTGAAAGATATTTGCCAAATTAATGTAAACAAAAGGTAACATTTTCTTCTCTGCGATAATTGTTAACAAAGCATCATCAAGGTGAATGTTACTTCTCAAGAGTTTTTGATTTTAATACACTATCAGTCTACAATACTTTTGCTGTTAATTACATTATTTCTTAATACTGGTACGTGATGCAATTAATTTGACTATAATATATAACAATTACACATGAAGTTAACATATTCAATTATTTGACACAGTTATATACTTAAAGACTTAAATTTGAAATTATTAATTAAGTTAAAATAATCTTACCAATTAATTCACACACTTATTGATATATGAAACTATTTTAATACATCAAAATCAAACCCACTTTTCACATAATGAAAAGGTACATCAATTCTAGAAATTAATCTTATATGTCACTATAAAAAAACAATTTTAACATTGGAAATTTACTTTGGTTCCTTGAAAAAGTAATATAGTATGAGAAACAATGATGCTTTTGTAAAATGAAAATTTGAAATGAACATTCCACATCATTGCCTTAAAATCAAAGAACAAAAATGCCAACAAAGCAGTTTGTATCGCAAGGTATGTTGGATTTTTGAATATGAGCTAGCTCAATAGGTAACTTCTGCGCCTTTTCATTTTAACTTGCTCCCACACCTTCTTATATAGTTGCGGCACAGTAGCAAGGACACTTTTTATCTTTTTTTCTCGTTTTGCTCATCTTCTAAACCGCCTTTCTCCTTTTGAATTTGAAGGGGCAAGGGAGGTAACTGTATCTATCTGATACTGATACTCGTCCATTTCAAATTCCCCTATTAAAAACTTTGTGGATTTTAGTTAGTAGGAACTATTAATAATAATTTCATTATCAATTTATTCATCATATTAATTAGTAACCAAATAAAGTACTGCGGAACTTGTAAGTAGATAGGAAAGCCTTAAAAAAGGAGATTCCTATTTGGCAGCAGAGTATGAGAGGAATCCCACGTATTAATTGTTTGTTTAATAATAGCATAATGTTGGTAATATTGTTATTTGATGTGGATCTTCAAAAACTTCAATCGACCCGATGGTAGAAAATTGTATCAATCATGGATAACATCTTGCACTGGCTTAAATTAATTGACCAAATTATTCATTACCTATATTGAGAGCTTTTACTTATGCCTTGCCTACATTGTTAATTTGTTATACACCATCATAAAGTTTGAAACCAATAGCAACCTCCGGCTGCTATATGTATATCATCTTTGAACTAGAGAGGGTCAAAATTACTGGTCAAAGACCGAATATATAACTTTCTGTCAGAAATGGTTGTAATAAGAGGCAATGAGACACTCTTCACAGTCACTTGTCTCTAGACATTCTTTATTGATCTATGATATGGTTTTGTATTAGTACGTCATCTCTACATATGGTTATGGTTTGTGAACATTTATAGAGACCTGTGTCTTATTGTCTAATGTCTATCTATTACGGGAATCTATTCTCTTCCTAACTAGTTCCTAGCTTAGGAACAATGTAGAACCTTTGAACTTTCAACATAAAGTATGCTACTATACTATGATTTGCCAAGAGTTGCTTTACCGTGCTGCTTATTCTTTAGTTTTGCACCGACGAGGAAAAGGAATACTTGGAAAAAGATGCTTTGTCCTATTACTTTTGCATTTCCTCGCATATGGTACTCATTATTTTAATGTTTGATACTATTACATTTTAATCGTTCAATTTCGTAACAAATTTCCTTTCTCAACATATATTAATGTTATAAACTAATGCATATTATAAATAAGTTTACAAGTATTGACCAAATTTAATTAACCTTTATTTTCAAACGCGAGCCTACTTTTTGACCCTCACTTTAGAATATTCCAATTTTTTTCTCCTTTCATGATTTCCACAAAGTAAAAAAAGATCAACCATGTGTTTGTAGTTAGTTGACGTTTCCACTTAATTATCCTTAATCTCTTCAAACAACAGGACTTATTGGCTAATTGCTGAGTGATGTACAGCAGTTTAGACGGTGCGAAAAAGAATTGAAGAAAATTCCTAAGTGTAAGTTGTTATGGGGGATTAATTATAGGTTCTAGGATGGCTCCATTTACTTAAATTCCCATCTTATGGGACCTCCTCTGTCTCTACAAGCTAATTGACTCAATGATTCATGTACGATCTCTTTGAACTATATTTTTTTCTGCACCCAAAACTAATGGCATAAACAACGAGTCTATGTTAGCAATAGGATGGATGACTGAAAAGGGTTGGAAGATCAACCCGAAGTAGGCGCGGGGGTTTCGATTGCTATTAAGTATTAACTTCTAAAATTCTATTACATTTTAAATTATTTGATTTATAAACTTAAGGCTCATGATATATGGGTCTTCAAGCCACCCAACCATGCATGGCATGTACACACTATGTTATTTGTTGTGTCAAAGGTACAATGATTAATTTTGATTGAATTGTGTAATTGTTTTAATTGAGGTACGTTCTTCAGTGATTAAGATGTGAAGTGTACATACGAAAATTCTAATATCCAATGCGGCTGAGATATGGTATGGCATTGTGGCAAAGATTCAAGTACTTGCAAAAGTATTTCAAACACTAAATTATAATAATTTTTATTAGACTGATCGTGTATAGTAATTACATACCTAACATTGTTGATATTTGTTGTATATATAATGAGAGGAGGTTGAAATGAGTTGAATTTCCTAACCCAGAACTCAACGATTCTAAAGAGAAATATTATTCTATTTTGGTGTAGTGGAAATGTAATTTCACTCCAACCCAATATATACTTTTTTTTGTTTCAAGGTTTATCGTAGCATTTTTATGCCAAGTGTTTAGCAAATTGGATCCCAAGCCAAGTTTACGATAATAGTATGAGATCGATCATCTAGTTGAGCCTTTGGCATCTCTACAACTACAATCATGGTGAATCTTCAAGTTGATTTGATGGTGTTAGAGTTTTAAAGGAGATTAATCAGATTATGTACGTAAGTATCTGTAAATATGGAAAAATAGTCTGCTTGACAACACTGGATGTACTTTATTTATAGCGTATAACGCTCAAATACAAGTAAACTAAATATGACATTCAAGCACATATCTGATTTACTTGATAAAGAAAATGTTAAATATTTTCTCATGATATTAAATACATTTTTTATTTAAAACTTTATTATAATAATAGTACTTAAAGATTGATAAAAAGGTGTTGTAGGAGAATATAATACTCTTTAATTAATTGTTCTCGCATAAATACTTTTCTATATAGAAAAATATATGTACACAATTTCTTCTACATACTTTTTATATATAAAGTAATGGATAATTTTATTATATTTTTAAGTAGCTCAAATTAAATAAATATATATATATATATATATATATATATATTTCATTTTATACATCCCACGTCTTAAAATTTAGTGTATAACTTATAAATCATTGGTCTAAGTACTACTTAGTTTTATCTTCTTAAGTAAAATTTTAAATTTAAATCTTAAATGAAAAAAAAATTAATTTAAGAAAAAAATACACCAAAAGTGATACGTCAGAATTTTTTTATGTAAATTCTATCAAAATCATCACTAAAATTACTAAATGCTCCGTATTAAAAAAAAGTTCAGTGCATAATATTATATAGTAGTATATATAGAACACCAACAACTAGCTTTCCAAATGAATTTCCTAAGCAACCGACACTTCCTTTTTCTATTTTGAGTATAATTAATTAGAGCATACTAACGCATCATTATTCATTAATTGCATGGAACGCGTGGGTTTTAATTGTATATACTACTTTAATAATTTATGGACATATAAGTGTCACCCAACACATGTTATTTTCAATCAATTTTCTATGCCTTGAGATCTTAGGAGGCTAGCTAGTACAGTAACTTAATTAACCCTTCACCCTATGATAGTTTCAGATTAGGGACAAGTTTTATTATAGAATAATTATTTCAGTTAATCTGTGTACAGTTGGGTTTCTCTTTATACGGAGTATTATGTAGTTAAAGTCTTATTGTATATATAAAAAAGCCTGATTTTGTGTAGATTACCTTTATGTTGGGGTTACTGTAAAATAAAAATAAAAAAGTACCAACCTTTATGCTGTGGTTGACCTGCATGTTCCAAACCAACAAACAAAAATGTTGTATGACAATATGCATTATTTTGGAGGATCATCATATCAATCGTCGTCATAACACGTTTTTAAATCTCGAATTAGTCTTATACTATGGTACATATACTATACTCCATATATGCCCGTAAACATGCGTATTTAATATTTATATGTAAATTAGAAAATCATGAGGACGAGACATGAAAGCTTAACCGATGATCGAATGATTATACAGTTGGGGAAAATGATATAAAATTTCACATATGCCAAACCTATAAGATATGGAACCATATTGCCAATCAATTTTCGTGCAATTAATTTGTCAAGTTAATTTCATCAACAAGGTACCCACGCTGATGTCTTAGCCGATCAACCGTCTCTATCGCTCAACTGAAAAGATGTAAGTCTCAAGAGAATCATGGACAATTATTTTCTAATTAACTTGCGAAAGTTTTTCACTTGAGATAAATATCCGATTTTTTGTTATAGACACTTATAGAAAAAGTTAAATAAATATTACGTGTAGTTAAATAATAAAATGGTAAGGAAGGGTTTTAGCCACCTCAAATTTCTTTTAATATATTTGTGTGTGTAAGTTCACAATAAAGATATTATCTTTTAATTTTTTACTTTTAAAGCATGACCTCTCTTAAACAATACAATTTTTCCTTTGATTTTCCCTACTAATGTTAGAAAAAAAGTATAAATAGGTTAAATATAAGTTAATCTTAAATTTTTATTATTTTATTTTATTTTCTTATAGATATTTTCCAAAATTATAAGAATGAATTGTCAATTTAGTTCTTAAAATTATAACAGTCGACCAAATTGGTTCCTACAATTAATAAAATAATCCCTAAAAATATACATTATCCATCGATTTAGACTTTGAAATTATAATAAACACTCAAATTTATCCTTCAAATAAATAAAATGGTAAAATAATATTTAAAATTGTAAATTATCAATCAATTTATTCCTTAAAAATCTAATGATGGATCAAACTTGTCCTTAAAATTTAAAAGATAATAGTTTTTCTCTCAAAAAGCAATGAACTTCAAAATTATTTTCGTGCAGCTAATCAATTGCACATACAATAAGAAACAAGATATGAATTATCACACAATTAGGTGTTGATGTTAAAGAGAACTAATTAATATAAGAACATTATTTGCAATCCGTATTAATAAGTTTGGTATAATATAAAAGATAAAGTACCAACCAATCTCTATACAAACAATACCTATATCAAATATAAAAAAAAAACAAAAACAAATAAACAATTAAAAGACAAATAGAAACTAATATTTTTTTAAAAAAAAGCTGAGTGTAATTACTAGGATGCAACAAAGATATCGTTAGAAACTCTTATATATTCTAAGTACTATCTCAAATAATCATTATTAATTATGCTTAGGTGAGTTGACTGGGTTCGCTATACATTCATGATTCATCAACAAACAAGCACATGTAAGATGCTTGATTGAGAAGTTTAAAAGGAAAAAACCCATGCCCGAAGCCTGCAGCTAGACATGATTAAGCTACCCCATCTAATGGCTTTAATTTATTTATGAACATGATATGGGAGAGACATATCGTTTTGATATTACCAAATTTGACTTCTTCTGCTATGTTGTTGTTGTTGTGTTTAATTATATGGTGAAGGTAGCTGGTGGCAATGTTCATGTAGTAGTCAGCTTCGTTAGATACATAGAGGGATTGTCACAAAGAAAAGGACAAGTAGTAGTGCAAAAAGGCCGTGTGGGCTCATTTCATTTGCTTCCACGGAACTGAACTTTACAATTATCCAATTTATTTATTGGTCGCACGTGTTGAAATAGATCCTCCCCCTCTCTATCCCTCCCTACATTTGAACAAACAACAATTTATGAACCTTCCTCTACCGTCAAATCTTTTGCTTACTAGTTATAAGTCATAGTTTTGATTTTTTTTATTTCATATGTTTTTATAAGATTTTATTTTAATTATATTGTGCATTAGTTGTTTTTTTTTTATCAATATATCTTGAATTGTCTCTCATTCTCTCCTATGGAGATTAAAGTAGATGAATGAAGTCACAATAATGTTAAGAACAAATCTTAAAAGTTATTATAAATACAGACAAATTTAATACTTTTTTCTACATTTTTAATGTATTAGATTATTTGATTTTCTAGTAATTTATTTTTATAAAATAAGACAAAATATTTTTTTATCCCTTAAAAAATTTGAAGTTCAGTTTTAGCTAGTCTCTTTAAAAAGTTTTGAAAATAAGATGATTTCTATTTAATATATGTTTTTAAATTTTTTATTACATTCAAAAAGTTTATGCATATAAAAGTTAAATTATTTTTTGTAAATACTAAATTAAAAACAAATATCAATTATGTGGATTAAAAATATTGTTCAACTATTTTTAAAAAGCTACTCTTTTGTGATGGATATACTGCGAATAATTTTAATTAGTCTGGACCACCATATCAATGTGGCAGCACCACCTACATGCATGTACAGCCAGAGTTGTCAAAAAGATTAGAATAGGCTTTGCAAATTAAGAGTGAAATTAAATATGCACGTGTTTTCTAAAAAAAATGCACGTGTGCCTATGATTATGAAGAAGATGTCGCATTCACTCAAGTGAATTTCGATTTATTTTATTATTAATAAATAAAGTTTTCTAATATCATCGTAATTATTATTTTTTGATTTAAATATGTTTTGGTCCTAAAAAACATGCAATTTATAAATTAATTTATATTTCTATTTTATTACTTTTAGTCTTTAGAAAATTCCAATTCCTAATAAAGAATTAAAAATGAGACATTTTTATTGAATACAAATATTAGAAAATAAAATTGAAATAGAAATTTAAATTAAAATAATCATATTTTTAAACCAAAAACATATTCAATTTTTTATTGATAAAACTATAATTAAATAGACGGCATCATCTAATTGGTTAATATTTTTTTTTCACATTATCAATAAATAAAATCAAATATTTACAGGCAAAAAAAGAAAAGGATCTTAGTCATCTTACCCAACTAATATCTCTATGTATCAAAATTATTCAACTATTTCAGTTACACTCTCTTGATAAATAGGAAAAGTATAAGAGGAAAAGTATATTGAGGGTGTGAAGGATTTCTATTTTCAAAAATTTACTTAATTGAAAAAGAAAAAAAATAAACACTTATGTTAAGTCATGTCTGACCATACCTAATACAACTCTAGTCTCCTTATGACTCATACCTTTGAGGTAGAATCACAAAATAAAACAAGAGAATGAGAAAACATGTTAGAGTTGTTATTTAAAATAAGGAGTGAGCAAGAATCACATAATAAAACAAGAGAAATGATTTAGTTGATTGTAATGGTCTAAACTATTTTTACTTAAAATTAACTGTTATATTTTTTTAAGAAACAAATTCTACTTGCTTCGTAAAAAACAATTTCACCCTATATTCTTCTATAATTAAAAGTTATTTAATAATAGTAACCCCTTCATCTTCACATAATTCTTCATGTTAGAATAGAGACATTTGGTAATAGATGAAGTATGTTCATAGATTGCATTAATGGTCCTTAATAATTTCTCTATCATGAATCTATCAAATTGCAATATATGATGCCAAAATATTTTATCTTCAAAACAACATTGCGTAAATAATGTTAATTTGGCCAAAAAGAAAATAGGGTGAGGTGGAACTGTGGAAGGGCTCATCATGCTTGTGTGGTGAAGTAGGAGAAGGGAGCAGAAGAATCGGTCCACCAGGGTGAGGGGCATTTTCGGCAACCCGGTCAAAGAAAATAACGACCATGCAGATTTTCGCGTCTCAATTGCTACCATTTAACCAAGGAACTACTTTTACAGTTTTCTCTTACTCCGTCCACGCCCCCCTAATATGCCGCCACGTGTTGTGTCATCGTGACCTATATAAGTGAGTTTCTAACCCATTCCGCTACTTTACCGTTTAGAAATACAAGTTACCATTTACAATGGAGACCGTAGCTGCTGTTCCTGCTTTAACTGCAAACGATTCCCACAAGAAGAACAGAATTCAGGTTTCCAACACTAAGAAACCTCTTTTCTTTTACGTCAATCTCGCCAAGGTAATCACTTTATTATGTTTATCTAAATTTCATTTGAATTTCTTTCATTTACGTACATGAATTTAGAGTTATGAATTATGATCAATTTAATGGCTAGCTGAAATGATTTTTTTTTATGCAGAGGTACATACAGCAGCACAATGAGGTTGAGCTTTCTGCTCTTGGAATGGGTACCCCTTTTCTTAAACTCACATTTCCCTTCTTTTGGACAAAACACAAAATGCTTTTTATTCCTTATATAAATTTCGTATTGTAAGCGATTCAAATATGAGGAATTGAATAAAGCTGAGCTTGAAATCCTACGGCCAAG
Source organism: Glycine latifolia (assembly GCA_013407115.1). NCBI lineage: Eukaryota > Viridiplantae > Streptophyta > Magnoliopsida > Fabales > Fabaceae > Glycine > Glycine latifolia. The sequence goes on from CM023950.1 coordinate 27,560,924, forward strand.
GTTTTAAATATCAGTCGCAATTATGATCACAATTTCATTTCATTTATTGATACGGCTAGAAATTGTGGACACATGTGATCAATGTGACCATAATTATGGCCGTGTTGCAATGACAGACACTTGAAATCCTTGAATTTGCGAGCAAAATCACGATGGCATACTGTTTTTATAAAAATCTTTTTACCATGCGAGATATTTTGTACGCCCAATTATTGGACTTTTTGGTTAATTGTTACTTATTACATATTATTACATTCTTAAGCATTTTTAAAGCTGAAATGTCTATGCAGTCTCTCGGTATGTTTTGCTCAGCTGTATATGTAATAAAAGGGATATAGTTTCTAATAATGGCATTCATCGAGTTGATCCAACTATCATGCCATTATTTTTTACCACGGTGTTAGTATTGTTTTGTACTTTGTATCCTATGTTTATGTATTCGGAGTTATATCTGTACCATCTCATCACATTGTAATTGTTCCTATGTCTCAAAATCATGGCATATGGCTGGCATAACGTCCAAGAGTTCACATGATTTTTTTTTTTTGCTTGATACTAAAACACTGAAAATATGAGTTAATTTGCACACATTCTGTCTTACTGATATAACATCCTCCATTAATTGAACAAATCAAATGTTCCCTGCTTCATCTATTTCCACTCCAAGTCCAACTGATATAATATTCTGCAAAAATGTTGACATGTATGTGTGCAGCCATAGCTACCGTTGTCACAATTGCAGAGATTTTGAAGAACAATGGACTTGCCACTGAGAAGAGTAAGGCTTTTTCCTCTTTTCTGTTACTCACATCTGTATGATGGTTGTAACAACTCCGCTCTAATCAATATCAATCTTTCAATGGAACAGAAGTATTGACATCTACAGTTGACATGAAAGATGAGAACAAAGGTCGTCTGGTACAGAAGGCAAAGGTGAGCTCCCAATGAGTTTTAGACATTTGGGTCTGTTTGTGAACCAGTTGCGTTCGCTTTGGAAAAAAAAGCTTCCCTCCCATTGCTTTAGCTATTGTGCCTTGGAATGCCTGTTTTTCTGGTGAATGTGGTTTCAACGCTTAACCAAACACACACTTAGTTTACTTATAAGGCTTAAGCTGTTCACTTTGTTTGGGTGCTTTATCTCTCTTTTTTCTTGATGTTTTTAGATTGAAATTGTGCTGGGGAAATCTGACAAGTTTGACAATCTGATGTCTCCTCCTGCCCCAACTGAATCAGAAGAAGCAGCTGCTGCTGATGATGACAAAAAAGAGTGACAAGTATAAGACAGTCCCGTCAATGTAAAACTGTTGTAGTTTACATTCCGAGTCTTTTGTACTGTTTGCATTCATAGACGTAAATACGGGAGTAGAAAAGGGTCGTAAATTTACAATAGTAAGGCAGCATTGTGTGTGGTCAAAGTTGTAGAGCACATATTTTCATCATCAATTTAGATTGTATTTCTTCATTGCGCATATATGATTGTGATGATGAGTACATGACTGGTGGGTGACTCTTAAGCTCGCTCATTATCCTATTCAGTTCATCCAACCTGCTTTTTATTCCGAGGTGTTACGGAGATTTCCACTTTATTTGCGATTTTTCCCATTAATCATTTTTTAGAGGTGAGCTTACGTTAACAAAAATAGACGAAACCACTCATTTAGTCATCTCGTAAACTCAACCAATAAAAAGCAAACATAATTCTGTTGCAGTTTTGCCTGTGATACAGATTTTAATTTTTCTCATTTATAAATCAAATATACTTTTTACCATTTCATTGAATAACCCACAATTTTCTGGATTAATAATTTCAACATTTTTCATACTTAACACGTCTACCAATACCATTGTTAATATACTCTTTGAGTAACATTGTTCATTTGTTCATAAGTATAACTGCATGTAACAATCTTGAATTACTCAACTAAATAAGCACAGACTAGAAGGGAAATGTTTTTTAAGGCAAAAGAATTTTATTAAAGTAAAAAGGAGAGAAAGTGCATCTATAAAGATAATAACACGGCCTCAAAACAGAGACAAAGCAAAATAAATCAAGAACGATGAAAAATAAAGAATGCAGCGAAGGTTCCCAATTTGTATAAATGAAATCTTTTCTCTCTCTTTTTTTCTCTATTTTTGGCCTTGAAACAGACATTAGCCGAGCACATAGCAAATCCCGTAACATAATTCTAGGGATCCTACGCATTCTCCTTTAGAAAACCAACAGTCACATACCCCCAACCTCCATACCCTCCAACCTCTCAATTTCTCTCCTTTGGAGCTCCCTTACCGTCGTCCCCTTCATTGGTATGCCTCTTTGAAGCTTGTTCGAGTTTGTTATGTTCAATCATTGTTTGTCATTGTCATCTTCCTTGAGCTCGTTCGAGATCTCAGTCAGGTGAGCTCTAAAGCTTTTTTTTTATTTATACATATTTCGAATTTGACAAAAACATTACGATCAACATGATTTCATAAAAGTATCTTTAGATCTTGATTCTTTGTATTATATTATTGATTTGTACTTATATTATTTTTTGTGGCCGATGTTTAAAAGCATCACTTGCGATCTTCAAATGATATTAGATTTGCAGAAAGTGAACTTCGCACTCGCACTGACACTTATGAGGATATAGAGATTAGAGAGGGTATTGAGGCCGACATAGGCGAACACTTCAGTAGTATGCACATAGCGGAGGAGGAAGACTTTCCAATGATTTACGTTTTTGTATTTTCTTATATATTTTTCTTTGACATTTTGTATTTAGTTGTATTTTGTTATTCAACATCGCGCTGTGTAGCTATGATGATTTAAATTTGATTCATTATATTTTTGGCGTTCATCTATATTTATCAAGTTGTTTTTCATAGTTTAAGAAGCTGTTTAATTAAACTCTTAAAAACAAATAATAGTAAATTACATAACTATAATTTCTCCCATAACACAACAGAAACTTATTTTGTTGTGCGTCTTTTCAGTATATATCACAAAAACTTGTTTCCGTTGTGTTACGGGGTATCCAACGTCAGATATTATCATTAAGAAAAACTCATTTCTAAAGAGGTGAGTGCCTTAATAGTCATTTTTGGGTGCCAATAGCAACTCCCTTATTCTAATCCTGCCAATTTTGAGGAGCAGAGGGAAAAAAAAGCCCAATATACTCTACATTGATAAATTTTTAGCCTTCTTTTATTTACCAAAACTGTTTATAATTTGAGAAAAAAGGCTATACAATTTATATACTTTTTCGCATTATTATAAAAAATATACAGTTAGAAATTTGCAATTGTTTTCCTATCGCGGCAAGCGGTAACACACAATTAGGGTTGTTGGCTTTTATCAGTGGAGAATCATTGCACGCGACGTGTTTTTATTTATGGAAACTCCTAAATACTCTTTCGCATAAACGTAACTTCAATACGGAAAAAAGTCTTTATAAATAAATAACGATTTCGACCTAAAAAGCAAAGTAAATACTAATCCTTTTAAATTACATGTGACAACATATTAATTGTTTTAATAATAACCTAATGCTAACAATTTTGCTTTTCAAAGACCAACACCATTTTAAAGTTTAATTTGGTTTAAAAAAGTATATTAAGAGACCAATTTGATGCAGTAGGGATGAGCATAGATTGGATTTATAAGAATCAAATTCATATCTATTTAAATGAATTGAATTTTAATTTTTTTATCTATATTATTTTAAAAATAATTTAGATTTAAGATCCAATCTATTTAAATGGATATGAATTTGGTCATTTCTAATTTATATCCATTTAAATATTATAAATATTTTTTCTTACAAATTTTAGTTATTAAATATTAAAAAGTGAAAACGTAGTACTTGTCCATTTAAAAGCTATTTTGTTTAGTGTATTTTTGACTTATCTCAATTAAGGCAATTTTGACAAATATCGGTCCAGATATTTTTAGATCGACATTAACAAGGACTATTTTTGGTAGACATTAGTCAATGCATTTTCGGTCAACATTAGTCAAGGATATTTTTGTTCGATCTTAGGTAGGGTGACTTTTTTGTTGAGGTCGAATAAGGTTTTTAGTCAATGTTGGTTAGTGATATTTTTTGGCCGACATTGACTAGGAGTTTTTCGATGAACATCCATCGTGACTAGTTTTTGGTCGACGTTAATTAGGGTTTTTGTGGGTAACATCGATAAAAAAAAAATTTGTCGATCCCAGTCGTTGATATTTTTTTGCCAACATTCTTTAGGACTATTTTTTGGTTGACATTAGCTAGGTTTTTTTGTTGATACTGGTTGAAACTATATTTTTGTTGGCAAGAGCTAGGATTTGTTGGCCAACATTAACCATGATTATTTCTTTTGGCTGACATTAGTTAGAGATATTGTTGACATCAACTAGGATTTTTTTGATTGGCGTCAATTGGAATAATATTTTGACTAAAGTCGATTAGGTTTTTTTGGCTGATGTTAGTCGATGATGTTTTCTAGCTGATGTCGGTCAATGATATTTTTTAGCCAATGTCGGCCAAAAAATTGTCTCGTCTAACGTTGACAAAAAAAAATCCTAGTCGACATCGAGCAAAAAATCTAAATCTACCTGACGTCGATAAAAATATAATCTCGATAGACATCAATAAAAAAAAACCTAACTAAAGTCAACCAAAAAATAGTTTCAACGGATGTCGGCCAAAAAGACTTTAGATGACATTAGCCAAAAAATAGCCTCAATCAATGTTGGCTAAAAAATCCTTATCAACATTAACCGAAAAATAGACTCAACCGATAACAGTTTAAAATCATTTTTAGTTGACATCGACCAAAATAACTCTAGACGACATCGATCAAAAAATGACTCTTAACAAAGTTAACCAAAAAAACCTAATCATCATTGTCCAAAAAATTATATTTGATTTAAAAATCCAAACAAATATTCAATCTTTTAGATTATATTTAAAATCCAAAAAACTGAATTTGAATATAAAATTAATGAATTATTTTATGAATATAGATTTTTTTGCACAACACTACATACAAGTACTTATATTGAAAGACCGAAAGGGACAAAATTCACGAATTGAATCTAGCAGAAGTAAACACCTCTAAGTCACGAGGCTTTCGGCTTAGTGATCATTCACTATAAGCCTTATTACAAGAGCCCCAAAACAATTGAGGTTCCGCATTTGAACATCCCTACAAAACTGTAAGAAACAAAAATTTATGAAATTACTATATGCGTTATTGAAGAACAATGCCAATTATTGAAGGATATACACATAGAGTATCTGTACGAATTAATTCACATCAATGTCAAGTAAATAACAGAGATCATTTACTCGCCGGTCTAAGCTATCAAGCCTAAATAAATAATAAAGAGAACATAACATAACATTACTAAAGGTTGTCCAATTTATTAATTCAGCAACTTAGATGGGAGCTGCACATGTGGTTCTAAAGTGGCCTGTTTGATTGCAACGACTACAATGCACCACTCGCTTAACGCGTCCACGGTCTTCTGCACGAACTCTCTTCTTTCTTGGTCTCCCAGGTGGCCTGAGTGATTTAGGTGGATTGATAACAACTTCCGTAGCTTTGCTAGCATTGGCATCCCCCTCAGACAACTCCTTCCAGAGAGATTTATCAGGAATTGGGTGTATGGTTTGAGAGTACGTCTTACGATAAGTTGCAACAGTGAAACAGCTTTCTGTGAATCTATGAACATTCTGCCTGCAGGAGAGAAGGGCTGCCACGGCATGTGCACAGGGCAAACCATAGAGCTGCCAGCCACGGCAAAGACAGCAACGGTTCCTGATATCAACTATATTTGTTCCTTCGTGAGATATCACTTCAAACTCAGCATCATTGGCACGAAGAACCTGATATGTGCGTGCACGATCAAGAGCCTCTGCTACATGTCTCTCGGCAGATGGTACAAGTATCGATGTCCACTGCATACTGGTCTCCCGGCGCTCATTAAACCAAGTCATTAGCTGCCTTCTAATGCATTCCATCATTTGAATTATTGGAAGTCCAGATGCCTCCAATATCCAAGTGTTTAAAGATTCAACTATGTTGGCTGTCAAATGACCGAACCTTTGCCCCTCAAAATAAGCAGTGGCCCAGAGGCGAGGTGGAATTCTTCGAATCCAATATGCAGCATCTTGTGATATCTCTTCAATCTCCAAAATCTTTGCTTCAAATTCAATTACAGTAAGAGCATTAGCAGCTTCCCATAGAAGATTGACAAGCATGGTGTTATTAAATTCCTTGCGGAAGCTGTCACTCAAGTGTTGCATACAAAATCCATGGAAAGCAGTGGGAAAATTTGCTTCCACTCCATCCACAATTCCATTCTGTCTATCAGACAAAATAGTAAGCCTTGGCATGTTTTCAGTGTGAATCTCAAGTAGGTTATGAAGTTCGGACAGAAACCACATCCAATTATCATCATTCTCCTCATCAACAACTCCAAATGCCAGAGGAAAGAGAGCCCCGTCACCATCAAATCCAGTAGCAAGAAGCAATGTTCCAAGATACTTGCTCTTTAAATATGTTCTGTCAATCCCCAATAGTGGCCGGCAAGCATTTAAAAAGCCATATATAGATGCTTGAAAGGAGATGAAGAGACGTTGGAAACAACCATCAGCTTGATTTCCATAAACAGATGCAATACTGCCTGGATTAGTGCGTTTCACCTGTTCACAGTATTGTGGAAGCAAGCGATAACCTTCTTCAAAAGATCCACGCATTGCAGCCATGATACGCTCCTTGCCTCTCCATGCTTGTTTGTACGATAAGGTGATACCATGAACCCTATGAATTTCTTCCAATATTTCCTTTGGCTTGCAATTAGGGTTCTCCTTCAGCCTTTGCTCCACAGAGTTAGCAACCCACTGAACTGAAGCTTGCTGATGGCCAAGATGAGAAATCCCTCCACATGTATGATTCTCGTGGATTGTCCTAATAGTAAAAGTTGGAACCCCTGGGAGCTTAGCTGCATGAATGCGCCAGGGACATCCTTCACTAGCACATTTAGCAGTAAAGCGGGTCTTGTCAGATTTTATAGTCTGCATCTCAAAGTGCAGAGCAATTGCTGTATCCCTCAAAGCCCTTCGGCAACTCTTGACATCAGGGAATTCTTGCCCCACTGATAATTCATAACTAGGACTTGCAGTACGAGCCTGAATTATAGGGGGTGTAGAAACAGCCACAAGCTGTGAATGTTGAACATTCATATCGTTTGCAGAATCAATTCCCATTTCTGAGTTCTGAACCACAGACATGGCCATGTTCTCATCAAGTTCTTGGTTCTCTGAAACAGTCAAATCATTGTTCTCTGATAGGACTAACTCATGATTTTGTCCAGGAAGGGGCAAGTCATGGTCATCATGTTCGGGTTTTTGATCCATGGCTAGCTCATGCTCATGCTCATGCTCGTAAGTGTGACCATCATCACCTTCATGTTCATGGTTCTGTCCTAACCCCAATTCATCATGGGCATGCCCCAAGCCTAGTTCATGATCATGGGTTTGTCCCAGATCTAAATGGTGCTCATGGGCTGATCCCATTTCCAATTGATGGTTCTGGCTGAGGCCCAAATTATGGTCATGGCCCAGCACCAATTGCTGATCATGACCAAGTGCTAAATTGTGACTTTGACCGAGTATCAAATCGTGGTTGGCCATCGAAGATATAAAATCACTATAGATAGCAACAAGCCAACAACAAGAAGAACCACTGTTCAGCTTAAATAATGGCTTTATGGATGAGACACTGTTGCAAGATCCTACAATAACAAAAGATTAGTCAGATATTAGTCCTCTGTGCAGTCCATTAAAGTTACAAGTCCTAAATTGTATGCATCACTAGAAAGAAATAACGGAAAAATCATCTGAGCAACCAGTTCACAAAGCATGCCAAAAACAAACTAATTATTTCTCCTTGTTTTCACTTTTCTATCCTTTCTTCGAATACACAACAAATGTACAGTTAGACAGTTACAATCAACTAAATCGTGTCAGGCCTCTACGCTGAAACAGCAGAAAATAAATAATTCAAATGAAACAAGGGGAACATTGTATGCCCTTAGCAAGTTTAATTGCCATCACACATCATAAATCACAAATTACAAAGTCACACTGAATTATTGAGATGCCAGCTAACACAACTTTAGGTAAATGTTCACATGTTGGGTGAATTGATTCTACAACTGATTTTGAGATGAAACAACTTTAGGTATCTTTTGTGTTGGATCAGAAATTTTATATACCAAGTTTTACTATTAACTTGCTTTTTAAGTAAATATATTCAAACATAAATCACATCACTTCAAGATCAATTTTGTAAAACCAATTCAAATTAAAGGCAATTTTGTAAACTCATCCAAAACACACACTTACAATTATATTTGCACAGTTGGGGGTGCAAACCCACAAATCTATCATCTATGGTTACGTAGAAATAGTATCGATTTCCAGTTGTTATCCATGTCATAAGCATCCACACTTCTATTAATTCATAACCATCCAGAAACAAGTCCAAATTACACAAACTAAATTCCTAAGCCACAGAATGAAAATCACCACCTTTTAATTGCAGAAAATGTGTGTGTAACATTCATGAAAAACTAAAATCACTTACACTATCCAAGAAAAACAAAATATGCATTGAACTCAACACTCCAAATAACTTAAGTTGGACTATAGTAACTCATTGGGGTACGGTGAGAACAGGGAAAATAAGAAGTGTAATGTAGAACAGCTTTACAGGTAAGTGAACTAACAAAAAAGAGACAACCTTTCATGAAAACATAAAATCACATCCATTACCCACAATTTATTTGACTGGAAAAAAGAAGAATTTACTAATACCCATAAGAATTTACCCTACCCAGATGATTAAATATTCATAATATTGGAAAATTACCTGAAAGCTTTCACCTTTTCCCAAAAGCGTGTGAAACCATGGCCTTAGGATCTGGAAAAACATAAAAGGGAGATGGGTGATGCTCGTAAGGGTACTGGGGCGAGGGCTCAGAGCGGATCGAAGGGTTTTTGTGAATTGAAGGAGAAGGAAGAGAAATTTGAAAAGAGGTTGAGGAAAATTGGCGGGGAAGTGGAGTAAATCGGAAATAGAAGAAGAAGGGTAAGGAGAGGAGAGGAAGATTGGGACTTAGAGGGGTAGCAGAAGCATCGCTTGTGAGGGCTGAGAAGGGAATACAGGTTTGGGGCTATCCACAAAAAGAGGGTATTTAGGTCAAAGGAATTCAACATCATCTTTTTTCTCTTTCGACGAATTACTGTTTTGCCCCACTCCACATTCGTAGTAGTTATCTCTATTTTTTATTTTTTATTTTTTTTACAAATAAAATAAATCAGCTCATTTATGCTTCTTTCCTTCCATTCTCTCCTTCCTCTCAAACAAGATGACAAGCCTTGTTTTACTATTCTAGTCAGAATAAATAGAAGTGTTGGTAGATTGAATTATTTTAATCTAATTACTTTAATTTTGTTTAAAAATTTATTTCAATTTGATCTAATATAAAGGTTTTGAGTTTGCTAAATTTTCGATTTTAATCATGCTTTTATTTTTTGAGAAAATATTAAATAAATCATAAGAATTATAATAAAATTAACTTAAAATATCCAAGTATTTCATTTATATGTCATTATATAACTACTATATTTCAGTATCTTAACTCAAATAGTTAATAAGAAATATTTTTAATTAAATATTTTTTTTATAAATAGATGTAAGTTGTATGATATTTTCAAAAAATATAAACATGAATGATATTATCAAATTATGAATAAAAATATACATATGTGTACAGATTCGATTTCAATTAGATTAGATTAAATCAATTTTAAAAATTAATTATAAAATTTCATTTAATCCAATGCAATAAAAAAATGTTTTTCAAATTTTTTATCCATTTGATTCTTGGTTTACTAGATTTTTAATTTTTTGGATCAGTTTTTTTTATTCTAATTGGATTGAATCATGATGAAAAGTCCTAAATATGTATAAGACATTCATTTTAGCAAGTGCAACTTACATAGAAAAAAAAACTTATTGCAATTACAATCCAATGAGAGCAACATGTTAAACAAAATAGTCTTTAAACATTTATGACTACTAATCCTCATCATCACTTCCATAGTTTCGACACAAAGATAGTATTTGTTGTGGCTCTACAGGACTTTTAACATTATAAGGCAATGGTTTCTTAATGACAAAAATCTTCACTAAAGAATAAAGCTTTCCACCACTGTATGAATTTTCTTGTTTGCCAGAATCATCCAAAGTGGCTTTTGTGAGAGTGTCAATGGGTTTGCTTGGACTAGAATTTGATGTTTTGCCATGTCCATTCAATTGCTCTTGAGTTTCAATATCTTCTTCAATGAACCTTTTTAGTTTGTTATAATAATATAAATGCTTAAATATGTTTTTCATATCTAGAAAATAGGTCATTTTCATCTTATTATCTCAAATTCACTTTTGGTCAATAATATATATGAAAAAAATTATGTTTCAACATACTACATACCATTAGTCTTATTCTATTAAGTGAAGATATGACAAACACAGTGTCACATCATCAAAATCTAATCACTAACACGTCATTGTCACGTCATCTCCTTCTTTCCCTTCTCCAATGGAAACTATCACCACCGTGCCACCACCTTCGTCCAACCTAGTGCCACCACCGTTGATCGCCACCACCGCTACAGAGGGGTTAGGAAGCGACCATGGGCACTCTACACCACAAAAATAAGAGACCCATGGAAGAAGACACATGTCTGGCTGGGCACATTCGATACTCCTGAGGAGGTCGCCCTAACCTACGACAGCGTCGCCCCTCTGCCTCAATATCATCGTCCATTCCTTCTATTACTGCTGGCCCCACCACACCCCCCAACCTCATCCTCAAAGACTTCCTCCACATTTTTGTTCTCAGAGATATCGACTTGCCCCAACAACCTTTCCCACCCACCACTGTTGTCTCTCACCGAAACCCACACGGTGAAGCTATACCCGTTGGCGATGGAGTTCAGGTGATGGAGAGTTCTCCAACGGCATCATTTTTGGGGGTCGTTAGGCGTGACATCCCCATCGACTTGAACAAACCTCCACCCTTGTGGCTATGAACTAATGAAAGCCCTGACTAGGTTTCTTACTGCATCATTTTACGTTCCCTAGTAGTATCTAATGTATTCACTATTTTCTTTTTATTTTCCTTAACATATATTCTTAGGTTTCCGTTGGTGGCGGTCGACGGCTTGGTAGTGGCGATTGACGAGGCGATCGGCGATGATGGCATTGGGTTGGACGGCGATGGTGGCACGGTGGTGGTGGTTTCCGTTGAAGAAGGGAAGGAATTAAGGATAGAAATGGGTCAGGCCGCCTATCAGGGGCCTTTGGCCTGACCTGTTTAAGGTCTGGCCTGACTTGTTTATTATAAAGGTCAGGTTTAAACTTTTTAAAAAGCCTATTTAAATAAAAAGACTAGACTCAAGCTTTAAAAAAAGCCTGTTAGACCTGTTAGGCTGGCTTATTTAATATATATATATATATATATATTAAAATTAAAAAGATATAAATCAATCTTTTTAAAAAAAGAAATAAAATAAAATAAGATAAAATCTAAATAGCCTAATCTACTTAAAAGATAAAAAATAAAAAATAGAATTTGTAGGTTTGTAAATTGTAAAAAGCAAAAGGTGTTACGTTTATTTACCATAAGTCCATAACTACCAAAAGCATAAGGTTGGCTGGCTGGTGCTGCGCTGTGGGACTTGCGTGACTGCGTCCACTTTTGCTGCTACGTGTTACTCCTGTACAAAAGGTAATTCTAATTGTTTTGTTGATGCTCCAGTAAAAAAAACAAATTCTGATTGTGAGTTTGTGATGTTTGCTATTCTTGTTTTTTTTTTCCTTTGCTGAAAAGAATATCACCGTTAAACAGAAATCCTTCTTCATCGATACCGTAGTTGTTCACGCCAAACAACAGTAAGTATAATTTTTATCATTTTTTCTATAGTTAATTTAATTTTTGTTGTGATTGTTTAAAAAAAGTTAATGTACCTTAGGTTTTTTTTTAGTTTTAATTGTAAAGTATATTTTTTGTGATTAAGAATTATTAATTTTTTGTGTTCTATTGACTGAGAACATCTTCAATATTTGTTGGTTAAAGTTTGAACATATTGTTAAATTTTTGTATAAAGCATAATTTTTTGTGTTCTATTAAAAATTAATTTACTTTGTATTATGATTTATCATATCAACCATGTTTAATCATTTGAGGTTGAAAAGATACTTTCTCTCAATATTGGGTTTTAAAATTGGTTACACTATTTTGTGGTGGATTACACTAACATTTCCTTGTATAATACTGATAATTATAATTAATGTTTTTCATATCTTTTTTTCATAATTTTCAATTTCAAATACCAGCACTCTCACATGACTTGACAAAAGAATTCTCATTCCAAATGTCTTGATTTAATCAAAATATATCAAATTAAATTTAGGAACATAAATTTTAAAATTGAAAATTCCATATGAAATTAAGAGAAATGACAAATAAAATAAATGACTTTGTCAACTCTCATCACCGTACATATATATGTTTTGCCCAAAACTAGTACTAATATATAATCTCTACAAGCCTCTCTCTCTCCCTTTTGCTTTTTAATTGTATTCATATTGGTTGTTAATATGCTGGCATCCATAGCAATTTTCTTGAATGGCCTTTATTTGAAACAAAACTATGAGTCATTATATTCATTAATTTTGTTTATGGGTTATGGTAAATAATTTATATATAATATAATGAAGACAAATTAAGGAAACACATAGCCTAAAAATATTATTGTATTTTTTTAGCTCATTTTAAAAAAATTTGTTAAGGTACGTTATGTTCTTGTTAATTTAATTGAATTTAATAAGTGTATGCATTATT
>CM023950.1:27583866-27598341 GCA_013407115.1 Glycine latifolia
TTAATCCTTGAACACAATTTAATCGATCCTTGAGAGACGACCTAGGTTACTTCCTAGTACTGCATTTAATTGCATTAATTTGGTTGAATACGGCTTCGATCAGCTGTGCCAGCCTGCTGCTTATAAACACAGCTGACACAGCACGTCCTCTTAGCGTGCTTAGCCAGCAACCACAGCACAGCAGAGCTAACTTACGCCCAATACCCATCAAGCACGCATAACAAGACAAAAACACTCAAACAACAAGTTATAAATAAAACAATTAATCAACATAACACATGTAATTTAATTAATATAATACACACATCAAGCATCCAGATTAGCAACTTATAATCTGGATCGTTACACAATGACTCATATTTGAAGAATTTGAAAGAGAACTTATCACTTAGCACAAAATTAGTTCTGAATGGAGATTTGTTTCATGTTAGATGTTGCGCACACATATTGAACTTGCTGGTACAAGATGGGCTTGGTAAGATAAAAGATATCATTCAACATGTTCGTGAAAGTGGGAAGTATATAAACCATAATGATGCGAGATTGAAGGCCTTTAGTGATATTGTTGAACAAAAGCATCTAAAAGAAAGAAAGTTTATCCTTGATTGTCCAACTAGGTGGAATTCTACATTCCAAATGTTGTCAATTGCTTTGAAATTCAAAATTTCCTTTTCAGCTTATGGAGAACGAGATCCTCTTTATACATATGCACCTTCAAATGAAGATTGGGAAAAAGTGCTGAAAGTTTGTAAACTTTTAGAAGTATTTAACTTAGCTACACATATAATATCAGACAGTGAGTACCCTACTGCTAATTTATATATTGTAGAAGTTTGGAGGGTCAAGCAAGTAATTGACAATGCATCAGAGGATGAAGATTTTTTCATGAGAGATATGGCAACCCCAATGAAACTAAAATTTGACAAATATTGGGGGGGAATGTAATTTGTTGATGTCTATTGCTAGTATTTTAGATCCTAGGTGTAACGTCCCGTATGCATCCGGTTCATTAACATTCAATTATGGTCGTTAAGCGCAACAATTAATTAAAGATAATTAATTAATTTGGAAGCAAATAACAAAATGGCGTCATCATACATCATCAACAAAATCATCTTTACATTATGTTAGGTAAATACTCATATCATACCACTAGAGGACCAAATAAGTCATATGCATATATCTCTATATATGTAACTCAACAATGGATGTACCAAATAAGGTATCCCGTACCCTGTCCTCTCTCAATATACATCAACATCTCTCATGAAATATACAACAATATACAACCACTGTGCATCTTCCCCTCAGGGGTACAAATATAGGCATAATAAAACAATGAGCAAACATGCTCTCAAAATAATATGCCTAAGGTTCACACAGAACCATATCCCTACTCGGGTTTCTTTCCCTGGGATCTATCATCCGCTCGTTGAGCATCACCTGCAAAATATAATCCCCACACACGGGGTGAGATACAAATCTCAATAAACTCAGGGTTCTTGGAGACCTCTCCTCCCCCTGATTCACTTCTATGACACATAGCATCAAAACTGGCATCACATGTATATCACAACACAGATATAACATTGCCTGAGAAAGATCATCCACTTAAGGGCACATTCTCTCAGGTTTTATTCTATATACATATATTGACCACTTAGAGTTGTTCCACATTACTTTGGCTTTAAGGGAAGTCCATATTTAGTCAATTCTACTGGCCAGAGAATCTCATCAATCATACAACATATCATCACAGTGTACATCATATACATGTTCTCAATTAAAAGTAATAACACACAATTTCAATACTACATGCATCATGACATACAATAACCATCACTCCCTCGGAGTATGGTGGAACACAGTCAAGGGAAAAACTCCCAAGAACAAAGAGCTTACCTGCTCTAAGTGTTACACTGGCTCTCTCGGCCTCGTGGTCACAACCACCAATAATCTTTGAATCACGCCCTACATAAAGGCATACAAACAATAAATAACGGTTCTCAACCGTTAGAATGAAAAAACACTATTCTTTTCCATTTAAACCTCTTTTCTAAGTTATAAGGACTAGTCACCTAATTGGTGACTTACAGACCCCCAACAGGATCTATCTCAGCCTAATCAAGGTCCTAGAGTCTCCCTAAGACTCTGCATAAACCAATTTAAAAAGTTCAAAGCTATAACCATGCCACATTTCAATAATTATCAAGGTGGCTAAAACGGTTACTTCAACACTTTTCCACCGTTTATTTAGTCTCCTGAACACATTTTGTAAAAGCACCAAGGCTCATACATATCATAATATCATCAATCTAACCAACATTCTTCCTACACATACATTCCCCAAACCAAATTTCCAAAATCCATAAAAATCATATCTCAAGGTTAAACCTTCATCAGAACAACCTCCTTAACATACTTTTCTAAAGGACCCAAGCCTAATTTCAACTCTAACTCAAATGGATTACTATTCACCTCAAGAACAAATTCTCAAATAATCGGTAAAACTTGCATTTCTTACCTCACAAATGACAAGGAAGGCTAGAGGATGACTTCTCCAAGCTTGAACGTCCTCAAAACACCTTCTTTCCCCTCAAAATTGAAACTTTGTGGAGATTCCTGGAGAAAACGATCTCTCCGTTTGATGATTTTCAGAGAAAATTGAAGTTGGAATCTAGCTCATTGAGTAGTTCCCTTCAACTTTCATGTTGGATGCGAAGGGTTTTGGTCAATGGTTGAGTAGTTATGAAGCTTCTCTAGTCCATCAATGGCAGAAACCAGAGAATGAAGAAAGAGAATGAAGTTTTGGCTCACAAAACGTTCAAATGACCTTTTATAGTGACCTTGCCTGTGTCCCTGCGCTAATCGCGCCACTCTGGCGCTAACCGTGCCAGATTCCAGTGAAAATTGGTCATCTGGTGCACTCTGGCGCTAATGGTGGCGGGTCTTGCGCTACTGGCACCACTCTAGCGCTACTGGCACCGTGTCTGGCGCTATTCGCACCGAAATCCAGAGGGCTCAGCCAAATTTTTTATTTTTTTAGGCTTGGTCATTATATTCACCGCACCTTTTTAAGAATTTTGACCGCAAAATTCAAAGCCATACCTGTCGAGCAACTCGGGATACAACTGCAAAAGCTCCTACTCCTGCTCCCAAGTCGTCTCCTCAGGTGTCCTCCTTTCCCATTGTACCTTGACTATGGGAATAGTCTTACTCCGAATCTGTTTCTCCATCCTGTCAAGAATCCGTATTGGCCATGTAGGACAAGTCAGGTTCTCCCTAATCTGAACGGTGTCAAGCTCCACCACGTGCGAAGGGTCTGACACATATCTCCTCAGCTGTGACACGTGGAAAACATCATGCAGCCCTGACAATTGGGGAGGCAAAGCTAGCCTGTAGGCCACTGGTCCTACTATCTGGAGAATCTGGTAAGGACCAATGAACCTAGGACTAACCTTCATCACGCCCAATGCCCGTCCAACACCTGTGACTGGAGATAACTTTAGGAATACATGATCACCCTCATCAAACTGCAATGGGCGATGCTTGCTATCGTAATAGCTCTTCTGCCGACTCTGAGCCCGTAACAGCTTATCTCTGATCATGCAGATCTGCTCAGAAGTGTCCTGAATCATCTTAGGTCCAAGAAGCTGTCTCTCCCCTACCTCAGTCTAGCAAGTAGGAGTCCTGCACCTTCGACCATACAATGCCTTATAGGGTGCCATGCCTAAACTAGCATGGAAGCTTTTATTATACGAGAACTCCACTAGTGGTAGGTATCTATCCCACCTAGTTCCCTGCTCCAAAGTACAAGCTCTCAACATGTCCTCCAGAGTCTGGATAGTCCTCTCTGTCTGACCATCAGTCTGTGGGTAGTAGGTTGTGCTGAGCGTCAACTGGGTTCCAAAAGCCTTTTGAAGAGCACTCCAAAACCTAGAAGTGAACTTCAAATCTCTATCACTGACAATGCTCTCCGACACACCATGCAGTCTGACAATCTCTCTGGCATATAGCTGAGCCAACCTCTCTACGGTATAGTCAATCCGAACAGGTAAGAAATGAGCGGACTTGGTCAGCCTATCAACAATCACCCAGATGGAGTCACATCCAGTCTGAGTCCTCGGTAGTCCAACTACGAAGTCCATGGAAATGCTATCCCATTTCCACTCCGGAATCTGCAAAGGCTGCAGTAGACTTAACGGTCTCTGATGCTCAATCTTCACTTTCTGACATACCAGACACTTAGCCACATGCTCAACTATGTCTCTTTTCATCCCTGGCTAACAGAAGTTCCTCTTAAGGTCCCGATACATCTTGGTGGCACTTGGATGAATGCTAAACTGGCCCTTATGAGCCTCAGATAGTACAACACCAAGTTGTGAGTCTCCCAAGAAACATCCTGCTGACCAATCATGGCCCTCACAGCATCATCCTGCTTCTGTGCCTCTCGGATCCTCCGCATCAAATCATTATCAACCTTGGTCTCTCTCAACTCGAGACCACGAGCACCCTCGGTCACAGTCAGATGCATATCTCTAAACTGCTCAATCAGCTCACAATCTGAGATCATCATGCAGGCAGCACTCACATACTTCTTGCTTAAGGCAGCAGCAACAACATTCGCCTTGCCGGAATGATATCTCAACTCAAAGTCATAATCTTTGAGGAACTCCATCCACCGTCTCTGTCTCATATTTAGCTCCTTCTGGTCAAAGAGATACTTGAGACTCTTGTGGTCACTGAACACCACCAACTTGGCACCATACAGGTAGTGCCTCTAAATCGTGTGTAGGATAAGCCTCCTCATGAAGCTTCGGTTGCCTGGAAGCATAGACAACAACCTTCTTCTCTTGCATCAGTACACATCCAAGCCCCCGCTTAGAAGCATCACAGTATACCTCAAAGCTTCCCTCAGGACTAGGAAGAGTTAATACTGGAGCTGTAGTCAACCTCTCCTTCAACTCTTGGAAACACTGCTCACACTCATGGGTCCAAACAAACAGAACCCCTTTCCAGGTGAGGCGAGTCAAAGGTAATACCAGCTGTGAGAACCCTTGAATAAACCTCTGGTAGTAGTCTGCCAATCCAAGGAAACTTCGGATCTCAGATATGTCCTTAGGTCTCTCCTAAGTCATCACAACCTCTATCTTACTGGGATCAACTGATACCTCAGCTGCAGAAATCACATGGCCAAGGAATTTCACCTCTGAAAGCCAAAACTCGCACTTTGCCAACTTGGCATACAACTTATCATTCCTTAACGTCTGAAGAACAATCCTGAGATGCCCGACATGCTCCGTTTCCATCCTGGAGTAGATTAATATGTCATCAATAAACACCACCACGAACTAATCTAAGAAAGGTCTGAATACCCTGTTCATATAGTCCATGAACACTGCAGGGGCATTCGTCAGACCAAAGGGAATGACCTGATACTCATAGTGACCATACCAAGACCTGAAGGTTATCTTCGGTATGTCTGCGGGCTTGATCCAAATCTGGTGATATCCAAATCTCAGGTCGATCTTGGAGAACACACTGACTCCCCTCAACTGATCTAACAGATCATCAATCCGAGGCAAATGATACTTATTCTTGATAGTAACCTTATTCAGCTACCTGTAATCAACACATAACCTCATACTGCCATCCTTCTTCTTCACGAAGATCACTGGTGCTCCCCACGGAGAAACACTTGGTCTGATAAACTGCTTGGACAACAGGTCCTCCAACTGCACCTTCAGCTCTCTCAACTCCAAAGGGGCCATACAGTAAGGCGTTATAGATATTGGCCCTACACTAGGAACCAAATCAATGGAGAAGTCAATCTCTCTCTCAGGTGGTAGCTGCGTAATTTCCTATGGAAATACACCCACGAACTCGCTCACCACTAGGATCTGCAACAGATCAACACTCGGCTTATCTTCTATCACATATGAGAAGATATAGCCCTGAGCTCCTTCCTGAATCACCTTGCGAGCTTGCAAGACTAATAGGAAAGAGGTGGAACTCGAACCAGCTCCATCAAAAGGCAGAAGAACCTTCTTGTTGCAATAGTGCACCATCATGCCATACTTGGCCAACCAATCCATACCCAGAATGATCTCAAGGGTAGGCATAGCTAGGTAGTACAAATCAATCATGTACTCTCTGCCATCAAACTAAAACTGCACATCTCTACAGTACATATCCACTTGACACTACTCCCTTGAAGCGGTGGTAACCTCCATAGGAGAGGAAAATCTGAACATTTGCAAGTTCCGCCCTAATGCAGTACAATCCTCAATGAAGGAGTGAGTAGCTCCAGAGTCAAACAAGACCCTCACATCATAATCATCAATTAGAATAGTACATCTGATCAAGTCAGGAGCTATGGTCTCCTCTTTGGCATCCACTGTGTAGATCCGGCATGCGGTGGGTGCTACTGAAATCATTGGAGCGGCTAAAGCTCGGTCGCTTGCTTGCAGGCAATCTCTAGCATAGTGGCCATGTTTACCACATCTATAGCATATCATCTGACCAGTGGGGCACACTCCCCAATGATTCCTCCCACAAGTAGCACACTTGGGGGGTGAAGCCGATCTCTGAGGCGATCCTCTCTGACTGGGGCCCTTCTTGAACCTGTTTGCTGGAGAAGAAACCCTCAAATCTCTGCCCTTACCCTTCATGGCTGGGCCTAAACCACTGGGTCTCCCCATCTCCTGTGTCACGGAGGGAATAGGCTGGCTACCACTACGCCTCCTAATCATATCTTCCACCTGGTGGCACTGTCTCACCAGACTGCCAAAATCTCGGGATCCACTACCAACAATCTTCTCCTTAATGCTCTCCCTAAGTTCTCTCTGGAACTTAGCAGCAAGAACCTCTGCATCAGGTAAAGTCCTCTTGAAATGCGCATACTTAGCCAACTCATTGAACATAGCCAAGTACTCATCCACTGACATCCTTCCCTGGACAAGGCCCTTAAACTCGGCCTGCTTCTGCTCCCTAGCATCTCTGGAAAAATATCTGTCCAGGAACTGGGCCTCAAAAGTCTGTCAGGTGATAGTCTCACCCGGCCTCTCAGCAACTGTGAAGTGGTGACCCACCACTCATGCGCATATCCCTGTAGCAGATATGTAGTATAGAGAAGTCTCTGATAGTATGGGCATTCCATCACTGTGAAGATCTTCTCTAGCACCTGCAGCCATCTGGCGGCAGCAATGGGATCATATCCCCCATGAAAAGCTGGAGGGTCATGCTTGCAAAAAGCAATGAGCATCTCCCTCTAGCAGCTGTATCCTCATCAATATCAGCATGGGACAATCGGTCCCTTCTGTGGTGGTTAGGCCCATCAAAACGATGGTTACCTCCACCCTGGTGGCGACTACCCTCACCCTCGAAGGTAGGTGGTGAAGAGGGTACTTTGTCCTCTCTCTGCAGAGATCTCAACTCTGCCATCAAATCCTCGTTGACCTTCAACAAGGCCTCATTTGCCTGCCTGCTTGTAGCCATCTTATGCTGCATAACTGCCAAGGCGACTGTCACTGGGTCGGGGTGTGCATCAGCACCCGCCGTCTCACTATTGTTCTGGGTCCTCACCATGGCACTGCACATGTCACACAAAGGGTGAGTTGATCAGGCCCACACTCAGTTACCACACATGCAATAGTCATAATAAACACCTAAAACAGTTGTGAATAGCACACAAATCACCATACATAATGCTTCCCTATGAAATTGCTCTGATACCACTTGTAACGCTTGACCACTTGTAGGATCAATGACTGTCCCCACATACCAACACAAGACTTTTCAGCATGCTTAACTGTGGAGTTCTTAAGTTATGGGCTACCGAAAAGTAGATGCACCTTGTTGGTATAGGTAGTACCTATTATTTCCTTTAAGTTATCCTCAACTGTACAGTCTCATACCTGCACAGCCTCTGGATCCCTCTCATTCGGGTGTGTATTCGATTCATTCATGTACCCCTCCCACTGGAAGCCTGCCAAGAGCCACTCCTTGTCCGTGCCTCATTGCACCGGCGATCACTCCCCACCCTCGTCAGCGCCCGGGATGTTACACTAGGTGCAAGTTTCGTATGATTAGCGTTTGCTTCCCTTTGTTGTACAAGCCTGAGGAAATTGCTAAGGAAAATGTGGATAAGGTACAAAGTGCTCTTCAACAATTATATGATGAGTATATGGCTTTAAACAATGAAGAGTCATCCTTAAATGAAAGGAATGTTGGTGGCATAAACTCCTCAACTATCCATCTGTCTGATACATCTGTTATGACTGGCTTTGATCAATTAATGAGCCTTGTACATGAAAATGAAGTAGTCTCACCAATGAAATCAGAACTAAATGTTTATCTTGAGGAGAAAAATACTTATATTCCTAATAATAGAAACTCCTTTTTTAGTGCCTTGGAGTGGTGGAGGAATAACATCTTCAAATATAAGATTTTATCAAAGATGGCAAGAGATATACTAGTTGTTCCAATATCAATTTTTGCATCAGAATCTACATTTAGTGCTTAAGGTAGAGTAATTGATGAGTATCGTTCTAGATTGAACGAAGAATCTATCGAAGCTCTTATATGCGGTGGGGATTGGATTCGTCATAATTACAATTTGAAGAGAAAAACAAAGGTACACAAATTTTATTTTTAATTGACTCTTTTGTAATATATTTATTTTTCAAATAACATTTTTTCTCATTATGAAGGTGAATGATCAACTGCTTGAAGAAATCACCTTGAAAATCTCATAAATGATTATGACTTATTTGGAAATATAAGATGTTGAGACATTTTCTATTTAAAAAATGTTTCTTTAACTTTACTAAACTAATTGAAAGTGTTTTTTAAAATTAATTTATATTCTAATAACATTTTTCCCTCAAAATGAAGGTGGATGATCATCTTCAAGAAATCACATTGAAGATTTGATGATATGTTGGCTCATTGCTTCATGTTTGGGAGATGGCTTGAGAATTAAAAAAATTATTCCTTCTTTATATTTAACTTGCCTTGGTTCTTATTTCTTGTCTATTTTAGTATTTAACATTTAGACTAGATTATCAAATAGAATTTATGGTATTTTACTTAGCTTGTTTATTTTGTTTACAATATTTTGTTGAATACTTAAGTGCTTCTGTAACGCCCCGTATGCATCCGGTTTGTTAACATACCATTATATCCATTTACGCGGAAATTTTTAAATAAACAATTTGATTTGGAAGCAAAACAAAATATGACGTCATTATAACATCAGTTGTACATTATACATGGTGAAGTATCAAAATATACATCCTGTGTACACAAATGTACATATAATCCCCTCTATGGTACAAAACCACAAAACAATAGGCATAAATAACAAAAGAATGGAGCCAACATGCTCTCATCAACTATGCCTAGGGTTTATATACAATCTATCCCTGCATGGGCCTCTTGCCCTGGGATCTCTCAGCTTCTCCCTGCGTCTCACCTGCAAACATAATCCCCACACACGGGGTGAGATAAAAATCTCAGTAAACTCAGGGTCCTTGGAGGTCTTTCCTCCCCCTGGTTCACTAACATGCATAATATATCAAAATTAGCATTTCATAAGCTAGCCTTCATGGCTCTCAAACCATATTGATCGAGGTCGTACTCAGTCAAATTAATACAATTAAATGCAGTACTAGGAAGTGACTCCTAGGTCGTCTCTCAAGGATCAACTGTCTGTTTTAAGGGATTAAACGTGTAATGGGGGGAGTTCTAGCAGAATTCAGGAATTATATGAAATAAAACAGAATTACCAAATAATTGCAGTGATTAAATAAGTCAGACCCTTGAACAGATTGCGCCTCTAATATCCTTGGTTCACGAGAGATAACCTATCCTAACTTAATCCTTGTTAGTCCAGATTAATCTACTAAGCGAAGATTAACCTAAAACTTCCCTACACGAATTAAGCAAACGCGAGCCTTGTGAGAATCAAGCAGAACAGAATCATTAAGCATGAAATTCGAAAATTGCAGAACAGAAACTCAACAAGGAAGAATCAAGCAGAACAGAATTACAAAGCACAGAGAACCTCCATTAAGGGTTTGCAATCTGTCCTAGGGCCCAACCCTAGGATTAGCCTTCCATTAATTCGAAAATTGCAACAGAAACAGAATAGCAGAAACGAACATTAAAACGAAACTAGAAGAGAAACGAAATTCAATTGCAAAATGAAAATACTGAAACGAAAACCTAAATACTGGAAGCAGAAACGAAAATAGGAACTGAAATTGAAACGCAAATGTATTCTAAAAAGGAAAATCCAAAACAAAAGCGAAAACCTTAAGGAGAATCACCAGCAGAAAATGAAAACCTAAACCCTAAGAGAGCTGAACGTGAATAGCCTCCCTTTTGCATGGGCACAGCATTCTAAAAATACTAGTCTGACCTAAAAACGAAAATGGGCCTTTCCTCACAATTCTGGCCCAAAAATTCACTAAAGCCAAATAAAACGAAAATAAAATGCTGATGTGGAAAATAATGCTGACGTGGCACTTCAATCTTCAAGTCCATGAATTAATTCCAAGCCCATTTAATTATTAAACTGCCCTGAAAATAAAAATTGGAATAATTAAACTTAGAAAACCCAAATTCATTAAAATCTGAATTATCGGTCCAATTAAATCCTTAATGAGAAACAGTGCGGAATATAAACGATTAAACACAAATCAGGGATTAAAATGAGTACAGAAAGGTGAGAAAATATAGGTAAAAAGTGACTCATCACATATCATCAGGCAGATCCAATATATATATATATATATATATATATATATATATATATATATATACAAGTATCAAGGAATCCTCATCACCCTGTTAAAAGATTCATCAGCATCACATAGCCATCACGGCTCACATAATATCTCATCACACAGAGACAAAAATGCATATTATGTATATAACTTAAGGGATAATCACCCCTACTCAGCCATCACGGCCTGCATTAGCTCACAGCATATCAAATAGATACCCCTATTCAGATACAGCAACATATATATAGAGATATAGATATAGATATACCATATTCATTGAGAATGCTCATCTGCAGTCAGGTACATTCTCTAAGGATTTAATCACACATATATCTATATTATACTTCCTGAGAAAAGTTCATCTGCAATCAGGTACTTTATCTCAGGACACCCTCGGACATATATGGCACTTCCAAGAGATGCTCATCTGCAATCAGGCGCATACTCTCAGGTTTTATCACACATTACTTATTGACCACTTAGAGTTGTTCCATATAACTTTGGCTCTAAGGGAAGTCCATATCTAATCCATTCTACTGGCCAGAGAAATCTCTACAAACATAAGATACTATCACCGCATATACCTCATAGAGGTTCTCACTAACACAGTACACTATCCTAGTGTATATCTCAATCACCCACAATATATCATTTACTCAGATGTCTACACATATATGCATCATATACATGCCTCAATCACAATCAGTAACATTCAATTCTAAGATTCATGCAACGTGTTATTCAATAACGAATACTCCCTCGGAGTATGGTGGAACAAAAAGGAAGGAACCACTCCCAAGAACAAGGAGCTTACCTGCTCTCAGCACTGTACCGGCTCTCTCGGATCCGTGGTCACCACCACCAGTGATGTCAGAATCACGCCCTACACAAGAGCAGGTAAACATCAATAATGGTCCTCAACCGTTAGAATGACAGAACAAGACTAATCCTTTTCATTAAACCTCTCTGTTTCTTTCTTAAGGTTATCATAACTCCTCACCTTACAGGCGACTCATAGATCCTCAACAAGATCTGTCTCAGTATAATCAAGGCACTAGAGTCCCTCTAAGGCTCGATATAAGCTAGTTCAAAGCATATATCCGCTTAATCTTTCAATAAGCCAAGTTAAATATCAATACAGGTCAAGTTTATCAGAACGGCCATCTCAACACATTTTCACCGTTTATTTAGCCTCCTGAACATCTTTTGTAAAGGTACCTAGGCTCAAACTCATCATTATATCAACATTCTTCCTACTCATGCAGATGTCAGAGTCAAAACAAAACTTCATCAATAGTCATTATTCAAATCTTATTATTCATCAGAACAACCTCCTGAACATACTTTTCTAAAGGATTCAAGCCTAATCCCAGCCCTATCACAAATGGGTCACTATTTATCCCAAAAACAAATTCTCAAATCAATCGGTAAAACTTGAGTTTCTTACCTCTAAACAGCAAGGAATGCTAGAAAACGACTTTCCCAAGCCTTAGCGTCCTTGAATCGCCGTCTTTTCCGCAAACTCAAGCTTTTCCCAAATTTCCCTAGAGAAAGGGATTTCTTCGATTGATGGATTTTTGGGAAAAAGGATGAAGGATTCTAGCTCACAGGAAGGTTTCTCACAAGTTTCATGTTTGGTGGGAGGTGTTTTGATAAAAAAAAACAAAGCTTTAAGAAGCTTGGGTGCTCAGCAATGGAGGTCCAAGGCCAGAAGAAGAAGAAGCAAGGAATTTTTGCCAAAATTTCGTAAAAAAAGGCCTTTTATAGGCTCCCCAGCGAGAGCCCCACGCTACCAGCGTGGCCCCCACGCTACCGGCGTGGAAATCCAGTGGAAAAATGGCTTTCTGGAGCACTTCCCACGCTACCGGCGTGGCTCCCACGCTACCGGCGTGGCATTTCAGTGGAAAATGACTTTCTGGAGCACTTCCCACGCTACCGGCGTGGCTCCCCACGCTACTGGCGTGGCTCCTTCAACTCCAATTCTGTTGCTAATTCCGTCGCTAATTCCGTCACAAAATCCGTCGCTAACACTTTTTCTGACGGGATATAGCAAATTTAAACTTTTCTTTCTTTTTCTCTTATTTATTAAACCTAGGTTATTATAGCTTCGATTATAATTCTTAATTGGGTTGTTGTGATTAGTGAATTTTAATCTCATATTAAAGTGCTCTAATTAATTTTAACTTTTTTTTTCACGCACAAATTAAAAGGGAAGTATGTGTCTTTCTTTATACAAATTTACAAAAGTATTATGTGAATTTTCAAAGTTTCTATGTATAGTCATTAGATTTCCCTTAATATATAATATTTATTGTAAAATAGGCTTTTTAATAGGCTCGTAACCCAAGCCAAACTTTTAAATAGGCTAGGCCAGACTTTATATTTTTAAATCAGGCTAAGGCCAGGCCTAACCAAGCCTGGCCTAGCCTAGCCTATTTCCACCCCTAGGAGGAATGAGATGACGTGACAATGACATGTTAGTGATTAGGCTTGATGACGTAACAATCTGTATGTAACGATTTAACCAAATGAGAATAATGAAAGGTAATACGTTGAAACATAAAAAAAATTCAAATACGTAATTGACCAAAAGGGAATTTGAGGTAATAATATGAAAATGTCCTATTTTTTTAGGTATGAAATACACATATATGCCTAATATAAAATATAAAATTTAGCCTAATTGTATATTATTATTTAAAAATTTACTTTACCTTAAACATTTTTTTGCATAGCCTTACACATTGTTAATCTTATAAAAAAATTATAATTAAATAAGTTATTAGAAAATTCTACATCATACGAAATTATTTTATGGATATTACTATACCACCCAGTGTTGATTTTTTTTAAGGAGTTTTAGAGTTAAATAAATAAATATTTTACACTTTCAAATTAAATTAATGATAAATCTACGTAGTTGATACAATGATATAAGATCACATTGTGTTCACACATGAATGAATGATTTATTTAATGGAAAAAATTGTCTCCATATGCAAAATTTTCAAACAACAACCGTATATCAAAGGTTTGGTACCTCGATGTTAACTCTTAGCTCTAGAGGTTGTAGTATGTTTAATTGTTGGGTTGTTCACACCTTAAGACGGTAATTGAACTGGATTTAAAATGTCATGGAACAATTCAGCCTATATTTGATGTGGGCATTCCTGAATTAAGAGGACCTTCTTCTAATACAAAAAGGATTGGGAAGGATGCATTCTTGGTAGCCAAGTACAAAGAAAATAATTGTTAACAACATGTAAATAGTAAACTCGCCCCAATATGAGTTTTGTTATGTCAATAGGATATGATAATTTTATCCTAATCCTTTTGAGAGGGAATTGGGTTAAGAAACGTTATAAGATGAGCCTCTTTCTCAAGTTATTCCTATTATGTTTGTTTTGTGTGATTAAAATATGATAAAATAATTATCCATCTTATCCTATTGTAATCAATTGTTTGTTACATGAATTGAATCAGGATGTGATAATTTTGTCTTACCCTTAATGTTATTATTAATTTTATTATGTTAGTTCAATGTATTTTTTATATTTCAATTTTTTTAAAATATATATTTTTAATTTAATTTGGTTTAACTATCAATTTATTTTGCTATTTTAAATTGAACTCCTTTATATATATATATATATATATATATATATATATATATATATATATATAT
>CM023950.1:27598351-27686042 GCA_013407115.1 Glycine latifolia
TTCTTTTTACCTTTATATCTTTTAAGAGAAAAATATTATGCACTGTAAAAAATTATATATTAATCTAATAATTATTCATCATATAAAATAAATTTATTGACTTTTAAAAAATAATACATAGATATTAAACTCATCTTTTAATTTATCATTTTCATCATTATTTTTAAAATTGAATTTGATTTGAAAAAATTATACATTAAAAATATTTATTTATAAAGATTTCAGTTATATAAAAAAATATTTATCCTGTATATTACAAATTCTAAAATACTAGTCTCATTATAGTTAAAAAAAGTTATTTAAAAAAAATGAATCATAAAAAAGAGAGACGTGAATTACAATGCTTTCCGAATATTTTTTTTTAATAAAACAGGGACGTTAAATAATTAAATAATAAGATTCTTATTTATTATTTACGATGAAACAAGTGAGCACAGCTAAGATGCAGAGCTACCACAACATTGACGTTGTTTGAGGACACCAAAAGCTTGGCGGGAAGGTACGGAATCGTTGTTTTTGTTGCCAAGCTCTCAAGTTGTGAAGTTGAGCCACGCACCATTCTTATTTGCACCCTAAAAGTAAAATAATAGTAATATTTGTTGGAAAATATTTTTGACGAGCTGAGAAAAATTTATTTTAAAAGAAAATGTTGTGTTCTGATGCGACTGCAAGTGATAAACTCCCAATATAATTGGAACCGGTCACCAAAACGGTGTCGTCGTCGCCCATCACCAACCATCGTACGTCCTTCAGTCCCTAATCGCCGACGACCGCTGCCCCTGCAGGTACTTCGCCGGAGATTTTCTCCGGTTTCACTTCTCGTTTAATGTTGGGTATGGTTCATACTCTGCCATCAACATATATGCACGAGCCCCACTCCCCATTGAGCGGGCGGGAGCCCGGCGGAGTCTCCCGGATGGAGGCTAGGGGGCAGCGCCCAAGACTTTTTTCGAGGCCTAGTACTATTGTCCTCATGTTTTATTATTAGTAATTTGGACTTAGGTTCATAAATAGTTACTGTATTTAGGGTTTAAGCTTATATATTTTATTATAATCTGAGTGCAATTGTAAGTGTGTGAAAAATATAGTGAAAGATGGACGTAGTCCACATTGGATGAACCAGGATAAACTTTATGTGTTGTTTTCTTCATCCTTTTCTCTCGATTGTTGTGTGATTACTTAGTACCCTTCATCTAAAGCTTTTTTAATTTTAAAAAAAAGAAACTAAAAGCTATTTTTAAAGGTAGTAATCAAAATGTCCTAATTTCTTTTTTTTGGATGGAATCCCTTTTCAGGTTTCTCTCTAACCCAAGTGGGTTTTTGTTTGTGTAGTTTATATATATGAAAAAAGTCAACCCAAGTCAAGACACACGGACTTGGAAGGTTTGAGGCAAAAACTATGGTTTGATTAATAAAAAGTCGTTTTCATCACAGGAGCAACTCTATTCTTCTTGTGCCAAGTAAGAAAAGTTGGGTTGGGGTAGGTGATATGCTTCTAGCATATAGTATTTTTCAAGCTAAAAGAATCAATAAATTAATAATAATTGAGCAATACATGCTAATAAAAGTGAAAGTTTTCATTATTTTATCTTTATCACTTATTCTTTGAATTTTTATAGCAGGAAACCAAGAAAAGAAGAAAAGAAAGCAAAATCAAGAAGCATCTGGATTTCAAGATTTTGATTAAAGATTTCACAAAGATAGAAGATAAGAGAAGATTTTGATTAAAGATTTCACAAAGATAAGAAAAGATTTGGATTAAAGATTTCACAAAGATAATAGAAGATTTTGATAAAATATAAGAGAAGATTTTCACACCCTAATTATAAACAGGGACTTAGGAGGCCAAAAGAAATACACAGACTTGCACAGCAAAAACAAGAAGGGACAACAGAGGAGAATAACAGCTATTGAGAAGACAAAGGAAGAAAACATCAAGCTCAAGGAAGAAGAAGATATAGAGGAAGACAAGATTGAGGGGTGGTAACTTCCCAACCTAGATTCTTTCCTTTACCTTCTTATTATTGTGTGAGGCCAGGCATCTCCATGTCTGGCTAATTCCTTTGTAATTATGGTTTAGCCAAAAGCTATGGTGAACCCTTGCTGTAGTTGAATTGCATTTAATAGAAATTAGTATTATTGTTTTAATCTGTTGTGTTATTCCATTCATTAAATCTAAATAGATCTGATCAATCTGTTAGATTATATAGGATTAAAATCAACAAAGAGGGATCTTGAGATTTTAATTCCCGAACCCAATAGATTAACAATTACAACATTACTTAGGGATAGGGATGAAGTATTGTGAAGCTTAAATATGTCATCTTAATGCTTAATCTAATAAGAATCACTAAGGAATTAGGATTCCCAAACTAGATTAAAGAGCTAAATAACCGAGAAATTAGGGTTTAGCTAATTAATTAGACATATCTTCAATCAATTCTATTAAGGAGTAATTAAATATCAGTTCAATCACACAAGAGGGAACCATAGTAATTGTGCTTAAACCATAATTCTCTGTCATAATTAATAAGTTTGAATTTACATTATTGCTTTGCGTTTTATTTTAATAAATTCAATTAAACAACCTATTATATTAAATCCCTCGTTATTATTCGTATTATTCCCATAGTAAAGTTAGTCGATTACAATTGAATTAGTATTTCAATCCTCGTGGGAACGATCTCTATTTATCATTATATTACTTGAAACGATCGGTGCACTTGCCGTGTAAAGATTCACAACAGTAGGTTGCTTCAGTTTGAGATCAACGTTATGTTATGTTAGATTTAAGCAGTTTACTTTGTAATCCTATTGAAACACTGTATGCTAGGAAGGGAGAAACTGGGTTTTTACCTTTGGATTGTCCCATCTAATGTGAGTGTAGTGGAGTGGAGTTTATTAATAATCACAACAGATGAGATTGTAATTAACTTCAGAGTTTGTTGTGTATGCGTTTGATTTTATCACAACTCTCAACTGTTTTAAGTGCACTTTATCTTCTGAAGTACACTTTCTCATCCTTAAAGGAGCCAAATCCTTGTCTTTGATTGGTACTAGTTTAATTTGTTTTCTCAATCTAGTGATGAAGTCAAGTGTGGTTTGCTAGATATGTTTATTGTATAGAAACTACAAAGGAAAATATTACAGCAGGAAGTTGGATGATTGAGTTACTAGTTCCCCACCCAATCTCAATGATAAAAGGGATGGTTTTACTTGGAGAATATGTTGTCTTAGTATTTTTAGGGCTTATATGATTGCTGCAACAAACAGCTTGAACTCATAGCTCTCATTTATAGTCTCTATAAGATGGAAGTTTGCAAGGTCTTAGCTTCGCTCTTTTGGGGTAGATATTTGTAGTTGTTATTTTGTTTAATTATAATGTCGCTCTTTACTTGCAGGCACTACTGACAGGGTTCTGAAGCCTTGCCCTTGTTTGCAGATACACCTTATGCAGTTCATGAGATAACAATAGTAAGTAACATTCTTCACTCCAATCAGTTACGTGTCTCCCTCCCACCTCTTTTGTGTTTATATTCCTACAGCCATTGCTTAGCCTTGGCCTACTTATTTAGGTAATAGAAGCAGATCCTGTTAGTAAATCTTAAATTTGCTGGTATCATAAAGGAAATTTATATCCATTGGCTTGCCTAAAAACTAAAAGCTCTTTGTATTCGAAAATGAAAGATATAACAAAAACATTTTTGAAAGTAAAGACGTAAATGAAAATTAACTCAGTATTTTATCAATTTATTTTCTACTCTCTTTTTAGAATTTGTAAAGTAGAAAAATGGGAATTTAAAAATATTAGAAAAAAAGAAAAATAAATATGAAAAAATTATAAAATTAGAATAGATATATATAATGAAATGATTACATACCTGCTATCATTGTAGGCAGTAGCAAATAAAGTTGAAACTTAACAATCCTGTTTTGTTAGAACTTAGAAAGAGAATATAATTTTATTATTATTTAGAAATGAATCCCTTTTCAGCTTTCCCTCTAAGCCAAATGGGTTTTTGGTTTGTGTTATATATATGAAAAAGTCAGCTCAAGACAAGGCACAGACAAGGAAGGTGTTTGTGACAAAAACTAAGGTTTGAATATGCTTCACAGTGCACGCCTAGTGTTGTCAGGGCACACCACCATCTCAGCTTTTGCTTTCAGACCTTCTAATCCCTCTATTAAGACAACCTCTTCACTCGGTTTCTACATGGAGCAGTCTCCTCCTTTAAAGCTAAAGCAGTGTCACCAACCCCATCTTGCTTGTCAAGCAACAACACAGGATGATGCAGTTTCTCTAAGGTTTTTTTTTTTGCATTTTTATTTTTGGTGCTTGTTTTCTAATTGTAGGGGTTTTGACCCTTTTCTCAGCTTTCTTCAACTTAGGCAGATAAATGTAAAATTTCTGGTCATTAGAAGTTTCTGAAACTGAAAATCACGTGAAAAGCCCAAAATTTGGTATTGGTGTGTGCAGGAATGATGAGTCACCTGCTCATGGACTAACTGAAGTGGTTGTTGGGGTTCTGGGAGGAGGGCAACTTGGTCGAATGATATGTCAAGCTGCTTCTCAGATGGCCATTAAAGTCATGGTTTTGGATCCACAGGAGAATTGCCCTGCTAGTTCCCTTTCTTATGATCATATGGTTGGAAGCTTTGATGACGGCACTACAGTGGAGGAATTTGCCAAGAGGTTCAATTTTTTGTGCAATTGATGTTGTTTTGAATTTGTCATTTTCTATGTGACTTATTGGAAAGTATGATGTTCAGATGTGGAGTATTGACTGTTGAAATTGAACATGTCAATGTTGATACATTGGAAAAACTTGAGAAACAAGGAGTTGACTGTCAGCCCAAAGCCTCTACAGTAAGAATTATTCAGGTGATTATTTTTCTGGTTTTCGCATGTGTTATTAATTGAGAAAATGAATAACTAGATATTTCCACCTTGTGCGCAAAGTCTGCCCATTGTAGTATGATAATTTTCACCTTACATAGACTTGATAATTTCAATAATTTTAAAGATAAGAGTAATGCTATCTGATTGGTTTCCTTGACATGACTATTCAACATATTATAGGATAAGTATCAGCAAAAGGTTCACTTCTCCCAGCATGGCATTCCACTTCCTGAATTTATGACGGTTTGTACTGTTTATCTTGGTTATAATAGTATTTGAAAATTGAAAATTCATCTTTAGGATACGAATTGAGGATAAGTGAATATGTTTTGAACAGATAGATGATCTCGAAGGTGCTAAGAAAGTAGGGGAACTCTTTGGCTATCCTCTTATGATCAAGAGTAGGAGATTAGCTTATGACGGGCGAGGAAATTTTGTTGTCAAAAGTGAAGAGGAACTTCCTTCTGCTGTGGATGGTAATTAATTTTTTTAACAGGTTTATTTTTTTTTCTTTTCTCAAGAAAGGGAAAACAGGGAAAAACTCATCTTTGAATTCATACTTGTCCTTCATTTGCCAAAAGAAAAAGAAAAACATCTCCCTGCCTATTTGATATGCCACACTTTTTCATTTTTCACACTTCTTCTTTTACCCTGCCCCCCGATTTTGCAGCTCTTGGAGGATTTGGTCGTGGTTTATATGCTGAAAAATGGGCGCCTTTTGTCAAGGTAATGTCTATAGTTTTTTGCTGCTGATAGTGATTTTTCATTCCATGATTCACTAATTGTTGGAAGGCGATATTACTGGTGCTAAGCTAACAAATCTTGAGTTTTTGTATATTGTGGTTAATTTATTAAGCTCTATGAATCTGAAAGGATTCTTTCTGTTATTGGCTGTGGTTATTGATCAGATAATAATGCCCTCTTCTTTTATTTTTCTATAATAATCTCTACTGTATTTACCTTTGATAACCATCTTCCTTTCATGAATGTAAAATGTTCCCAATGCCATAATATGCTTGCTTCACTTGCAAAATTCTTTTACTATTGAATCTCCTCCCTTTCAAAGAATTATATTATACTTCATAGTGCTTTCGTGCAATTTACTTATCTAAAACATGTCTTTCAATTGTTCAAAAAATGTCTTTTATTTCTTAAAACTTCCCAATTTTGTCATGTTATTTATGAGTTTGTGGACCTTACATATTTTTCTCCCAAAATAATGACAGGAACTAGCTGTTATTGTGGCGAGAGGAAGAGACAATTCAATTTCATGCTATCCTGTTGTTGAAACTATACACAGGTAACTTGCAGAACACATACATTCTTTTAATTTGAAAGCTTTTAAAAAAAGAGTTCCCACAGATTAAATTCAAAATCTCGGTTATGGTAATCTCACTATTGACTAATCTGATCAGCAATGTACCATTTCAGCTTACTTATATATCTACTTAAAGATTTATGTTTTGTTCTAGGGACAACATATGTCACATAGTTAAGGCTCCGGCTAATGTGAAATGGAAGACTAGGGAGCTTGCCACTGAAGTTGCTTTCA
The DNA here is from genome assembly GCA_013407115.1 of Glycine latifolia. Classification (NCBI taxonomy): domain Eukaryota; kingdom Viridiplantae; phylum Streptophyta; class Magnoliopsida; order Fabales; family Fabaceae; genus Glycine; species Glycine latifolia. Next base: position 27,604,804 of record CM023950.1, read on the forward strand.
ATGCTGTTAACTCTCTAGAAGGAGCTGGTGTGTTTGCAGTTGAATTGTTCTTGACTAAGGATGGACAGGTTCTGACTTTTTTCTTCATCAATTCTGTATATGCCTCAATGTTTTTTCCTTTCTTGACTGCTGTATTGAGTTCTTTTTACAAGTAAATTTGTTTGTTAATCCCCTGATAGTGACCATGCCTGTGTTTCTTCACAGATTTTACTAAATGAAGTGGCCCCTAGACCTCACAATAGTGGGCATCACACAATTGAATCTTGCTATACCTCACAATATGAGCAACATTTGCGGGCTGTTGTTGGTCTTCCACTTGGTGATCCATCACTGAAAACTCCAGCTGCTATCATGTACAATATATTAGGTGAAGAAGAGGTACTATCAGCATAGAGTATTTCCCCATTTTCCATTCCTTTCACCTTCTTTGTCATTAATCTGAAAAAAAAATCTGGTTTTCTCCTATACCTGTTGAGGTGATGCTATTATGTTTGTTTGGGATTTATTATTATTATTATTTCTGCTGTCGTGAACCTGAAAAAAATGATTGACTTTTTTTCGTGTTATATATTTGGTTCATAGTTGGATGATGGTTATGCAATTAAAGGCTGCTGTCTGCTGAGTGCTCCCTTTAATTCATTTACTTGATTTGAGAAGATCATTCTATTTAGTTACCATTGTTTCATACTCTAGTCTGTTAAATTTGCTAAATAATTTTAGGGGGATATTGGTTTTCAATTAGCTCATCAATTGATCAAAAGGGCATTGACCATCCCTGGGGCTACTGTTCATTGGTATGATAAGCCAGGTAAACTTCTAGTTAAGCAGTAATTTTGGTTGATTACTCCCCTCTTGTTTGTTGTTTAATCACTTCTATTTTTTTTAAAGGCATTTAATCACTTATACGACTAGTAAATAACACATCATGACAATTTGTCAGAAATGAGAAAGCAACGGAAGATGGGCCATATAACCATTGTTGGGCCTTCCCTTAGCAATATTGAAAGCAATCTTGCTGTAGTGGTGGAAGGGAAAAGATTAGATGACAAGACTGCAGGTTAGTGACAAAGACTTTATTCCCTTATAGATTATCTTTGTAGTTATTTATCTTATGTTGCTAGACCATTGAAGGAAGATGGTTTTCACAGTCAACTCCATTTAATATCTTTATCGACTCATGCAGTAATGATAATTGCACATAGAATGAGTAGTTCGTAGCTACATTACTGCTTTAGTTAGACTAAGGATGAGTAATATTTGAAGCATCTATCAGTTTACGAAGCACAAACACTCTTCTTGCTCTAGATGTTGTAGTGGAAGGCATGTTTCTAACATACCTCCCCAACACCTATGTGCCATTTTAGGACACTTCTTACTCGGCATCCTATTAAATTTATATTTTGTTGACTTAGACACTTGACCAAACACCTCCGTACAGCCAAATCGGCATCCTATTAAATTTATATTTTGTTGACTTAGACACTTGACCAAACACCTCCGTACAGCCAAACACTTCAAGACACTGGTATTTTAAAAATATAAAACTTTTTAGCATTCAGAGAGGTCAGCTTAAATTGTATAGAATATTGAAAATAATGCATTGTTTTTCTTTTTGGTGAGGCTCATTATCTTAAGAAATTGAATATTAATTATGAAATCTTGATTATCAAATCAGATCTTTGGTCACACACACTTGCGTGTGTGCCGTGCGCGCACACATTTGTGTCCTGTATTTTGGACATTAGCTATGTTGGAGTGTCCAGTGTCTGTGTTGGAGTTTGTGTTTCTTATCAATTTGTAGTTATGCCAATTCTTCCACTAGTCAATCAAAATAAGCACTGCCTGTCTAACCAAATAAGTTTTCGTTTTCTTAACTGTCATCTTTTTTTTAAGAGATAAAATATATCTTTTTATTACAGAAAATAGGTTGATTACTTTTTTTTATTGAACTTTGCCCCCTTCTCTCTTATTAAAGCAAAATTAGTCTTTTTGCATATAGTTGTGTTTTTTTCTTCACTTTTTTTAGTCATTTGGTATTCTGACATTTTTTGTTTTTGATTTTCTAGCCTATGAGGAAACATTATTATTATGTCTTATTATCTTAATGAAACTTTCCTTAGGAAATCATACAAATTTGAATGTTACCTGCATTTTGTTATGACTCTGGTGAGACAAATTACTTGTTTCTTCCTCATATTTCACTAAAAAGTTGTTTGTGGCTAATGAACAAAGAATAAAATAAGATTATCAAAAAAACATATTATTTTTATTATTATTATGTCTCATTCTTATATTGCTTTCAGTCATCCTTTCTTTGTTTTGGTATCTACTTTGACGAAGATCGGTAACTACCTTTAACCATTCTCTTATAATTAAGAAAACAGGAGAGGAGCAATGTATTTGAAATTTTGAAGTTAAAATTTTGTTATTCTCACACTTTATGCTTTGTTTTGTTTGATAATTGTAGTTGCTCCACGTGTGGGGATCATAATGGGTTCTGATTCAGATCTACCTGTTATGAAAAGTGCTGCTGAAATCTTGGAGATGTTTGGTGTGCCTCATGAGGTAAAATTGTTCTAATTTCCCTGAGGTGGTTTGTTGTGTATGAAGTTGTTTATCCTTAAATATAATGTATATATGTATCAAATTTCAGGTAAGAATAGTTTCAGCTCACAGGACTCCAGAATTGATGTTTTCTTATGCCTCATCTGCTCATGAACGAGGCATACAAGTCATTATTGCTGGTGCTGGTGGTGCAGCTCACTTGCCTGGTAAATTATTTAAATTTTGCTTTATATAAGTATCCTAAGGTAATGCCTTTTTGCCATTAATTAAGCCTCAAATCTCAGGTATGGTTGCTGCTCTTACTCCCTTGCCTGTTGTTGGCGTTCCTGTGCGTGCTTCTACCTTGGATGGGATTGATTCACTCTTGTCAATTGTCCAGGTAAGTTGGTTCAGTCTCGTTGGTGCTAGAGTTTGTTTCCTTTTGTCCATCTTCAAAGTTTACCCTTATTTTGCCTTGCTTTATATCTGTTTTGAGTAACCTGACATGAATTAACCAAAGAAGTGGAATCATTGCCAAATTCAGTGTCAGTGTTAGGAACAAACCAGAGTCACCAAATATCAATTAAACAGTAAAAAATGCAACAAGAGAGGTATGTAACATGTATTATTCATGAAATGAGGGAATTACTGTGGAAGAGTATTCCTAGTGAGTAATGCCAGAGAAAGGCTCCTACAGAGAGCTACTTCTCTATCCACAACCAACACAAACTCCCACACCCACAGCTTATATGTTAACCAAAAACAGTTACTCTCCTCTCTCTACCACACAGCACCCCACCTCACACCTTCCTGACTTTCCTTTTTCATCTCCTAGTGTAAACCTTCCAAACCTTGGGTCCATGTAACAATTGTTGGACCTGTCAACCAAATGATCCTTTGGGCTTTATAAATAGGTTTAGGTTCTAACAGCCAGTGACTACATCAATTGGGTAGGACTTAGGAAACTGTGCCAGTGACTTAGGACTGCATCAAATTACTAAAGCTGATTTGTAACATGTACATAGTGTTTGGCTCAGGTTTTTTTGAGTTTCTTTTAAGAAAAGGAAAAAGTTGAGTTAAAAAGAAAAAAAAATAAAAAAAAAGTATATATATATATATATATATATATATATATATATATATATTAAATGAACAAAAGCTCAAAATTAGAGGTAAAAAAGATTGAACCAAACGCTACCAAGTCTTTTCTTTCTAACAAAACATTTGTTTGCTGTGCAGATGCCGAGAGGTGTCCCCGTTGCCACTGTTGCAGTTAATAATGCAACTAATGCTGGATTACTGGCGGTGAGGATGTTGGGTGTTGCCAATGATGATCTTCTGTCAAGGTTCCCCTTCCCCCTCTTCCTTTCTGTATATTTGTGATATAAAATTTGTTCATTGAAGTAAAGTTCAATAAAAGAAATTGAAACATTATCTCACTTTCCATTTGCAATATTGTGCAGGATGAGTCAATATCAAGAGGACAAAAAGAAAGCGTATTGGACAAAGGAGATAAGTTAGAAAAACATGGTTGGAAATCCTACTTAAACATTAGTTAATTATCCCCATTAATTTGGTGGTTATTTTGTAGGCTCGTTTCTCATTTTTGGTCAACTACAAAATTTTGATAGAAAAGATTTCACATGGATGATGTATAGACCCGGGGTATCAATAAGTAGGTTAAGAATAATTCGAGCTATATGTTTTGTTACCTATATCAACAGGTTTTCTATTTTCTATTGCTAACATATAGCAAGAGAGGAAAAATGTGTAATCTGGCCGAAAGGCCTTGTATTCACATTGATATTGACTGTTATCAAAATAAGTACCTGCCAGTGTCGTGGGATCGATTTGACCAGCTGGAAAACAAATGATGAGCCAAAATGTACAACTTGTATTTTATTTGGTTGCTAGATGAAGTTTAGAATAAATTTTGGTTTTATGAATCACAACTTTCATTTTGTATTGATGTTTGGACATACTGGAAATGTTAATCTTCCGGTTTTTATCTGACTTGGATTTTATTTTTCCTTTCTCATTTTCAAAGGTCGTTGGTAGTTTTCTCTAGCTTTGGTAGTGCTTGGTTACATGTACATTGTAGTGCGTTGTCCACTTGACACTGAGCAAGAGCCATTCTTGCAAATGTTTTGACATACTTTATAAAGCGATTGAATTGACTTTATTTTCGCTGCTGATGCAAACATAGATTGCCAGCATCAACGGATAGGATCACTCGGCTATGCAGTTCCACTGCTTGTTGTATGTAATTATTGTTTCAGTTTTTTGTTTTTTTTAGAAGATTGTTTCAGTTAAGATACTGAAAAGTGGAACACTTAGATATTTTATGAACATTCGTTAGTATTAAATGAGAGGAGACAAAAAAAACCCCTTAAACATTGGCCTGACTAATAACGGGTATCTATGTGCTTTTAGGGTAACGCATCCAGCAAGCGTTGAAGAGTTTATATAAAATTTACGTAGACTTGTAAAAATAATTGTAGTCTTTTTCTAGAATTACTGTCATGCTCTACTCAAATCCTAACTGTTATCATCCTAATATAGAGTGAGTGTGTGAATGAATAGAAGAAAAAGTAAGAAGGGAGTGACTGAGTATAACGTGCACAAATGGACAAAAAGCTGGTTTTCTCCCTGATACTTTTCAAACCCCAAAAGAATAAAAATCAGACCCCGCCCTCACCTCACTCAACCTCTCTTTTTATCCCAAAAATCTCGGTGCCTCCAAATATAATGTAGAAAAAGATAAAAAAGGAGTGCTAAGTCTTTAGGTTGTGTTTGGTACAAAAGAATGAAATAATATACTAAACAAATATTTTATTTTATTTCATGAAAGTCATACTTTTTTACTTTACTTTAATTTAAAAAATTATTGTTATTTCTCTCTCCTCTATTTGTCACCTTTAAGTCAAACACATCTATGAAATTCTTTCCATATCTTGACATATCGTAATTTAGAATCGAATTTCTTTAGAAAGAAAATCTTGTCTCATGGTAGTCTATTCCAGTTCCTTTACGAAACTTTCATTATTGGATTAGCCACACACTTTTTTCAAATGATACAAGTCTTGAATAAGAATCTATAATGCACTAGAACGTCCTTGTTGACAATTCTTTACTCCGACGGTATCTAGGGTTCTTCGAACAATGTGATATCTCATATGTTATTATTAATTAAAATATTTCTTCCTTATTAATTTTGTTTTATTTGTTTTTATTTAATTTTTAAATTGGGTCACAAACCCATAACAATATAATTTATGTTATTCTATATTAAATAGCAAAAGAACTTTTTATGAATTTATATTTTTACTATTTATTATTATTTTCTTTTATATATATATATGTGTGTGCGCGCTATCCAAACAATTGAAAATAAGATTATTGTTGTAATAGTTAACATGAAGTGTACAATGGAGCCATTTTAAATTGTTAATTTCCACATCAAATATTAGAAAAAGCAAAAAGTACTACTGTGAGTAGCTTCTGTATATATGGACGTGAATGTGTAACCGAACACGCGCTACTGTGAGATCAGATAATTACTTTATCTTTTTTCGTCTCGCCGGAACAAAATGATTTGGGCTGGTTGATTTAGTCATGGTCGTAGGGTCAGTGGCGAAGACTTAAGAGTGATAAAGTAGCATGACGACAAAGAAACATAACGATGTTAATTGATCGTGAATAAACTTCAACTAGGACTTGTTGCAAGCAAATTTCAAGGTGTTTGATTTAAAATATATATGTGCAGGTTTTGCGCCTTAATTTACACTCATAAACTTCAAAACGTTTATCTAATCCCAGACTACTATCAACAACATCCAGCTAAGGATAAAATAATTAAACCATTTCACCAACAAAAAGTTATATTTATTTGAAAATAAATGTCATATATGTTAATAATAGATCCAATATATAATTTTTTCATTTAAAGTAAAATATTTTAGACTTCACTTATCATTAGACAAAAAGGTTATATATTAGTTGAACATGATCAGAGGAGGATCCATAAAGTTTCATTAGTGAGGCAAAAAATAATTCATATTTTTATAAAAGAAAAATATCACAAGCTTTTATATAATTTACATAATATTAAAAAATTCCAAATTCTTATGTTTTTACAAATTATAATTGCTCTTTACACATTTTTATATTATTAAAATGTTGAATGATTTTTTGATTGTTAATATTATTAAAAATTAGAAAGATAAAGTGATAAATTTCAATTTATTGTCTCTTTTATTTCTTCAAATTTTTACATTTTTAAAAAAGTCTTATAAGAGTAACACTGATTTTTTATGAGGATTAAAATAAAAATTATTAAATATTTTACGTTAAAAAAAACTGTGGAGACAATTGTCCCCACACCTATCGATATAGGTATGCAAATGAACATAATATATAAATTGTTATAAACTCTGATATTTACCTTTGATTTCTATTTATAAAAAAATCAAAGCCTATTTTTATTAGGCGGTTACACACATAGAAATACATCTATTAAATTCATCATATTCATTCATAGATATTACATACCTGGTATTCAAATTATCTCCTCTTCTTTTGAATTTGAGAAACATTATAAAATACCTGATGGCAACAATGGGTGGCTACACGAAGATGTTGGTGTTTACAACAATTCTGCTGCTGGCTTTACAGCAAATATGGGCATTTAGGCCATTAAAAGAGGATCAATTGTTGGGAAGGAGGCCCCGTGCTCGGTTCCGAAAGAAATCCATGTTCCTACGTTCCTGGGCGCAGTAGTCGTAAAAGCTGCACTTTTGTTCATATACCATTAACCTTACCAGAAGTTACCAATTAGTTCGGATCAGCGGCTTCTACTGCATTATATTATATTATATTATGATATGTTCACAAGTCACAAGAATTTTTTAAAATTTTTCTATTAGAAATATAAATTTTGTTTAGTAATATAATTTTTTTTAGTAAATAAACTATCAAGAACACTTTTAACATTATATCCAAACAGATTATATATATATATATATATATATATATATATATATATATATTTTTTATTGCTAGCTATATTGTGAGATCTAAAAATGTCTTAATTTCTTGATCGATTTACTTAGACCTTTCTATGTGTATGTGTTATGTTGTCTAACATATTTTAGGTAATTTTTATTTTTTTTATTAGTTAAAAAATTATTTGATCATATTCTAATTTTTAATTTTTTAATAATTTTTAACATTTTTTGAAATTTTATTTAAAATAATATTTTTAAATGTTAAGGTATAGTTTTTTTTATATTTTATTACTTTCTTATCATTAAAATATTTATAAGAATTTCTAATTATTATTTTTAAATAAATCATATTTTATCATTTTATATTGTTTGTTATTTTAACAGTTAATATTATCAAGTATTTTTAATTTAATAAACCAAAATTTTAACTTTACTATTTTTTTGGTTAACTTTTTAGAATATAATCATCATCTATCATTCATACTATCGAAGAGAAAATATATCGCATCCGGATATATATATATAGGGGTTTTGGATCGGTTGGTTTAATAGTACAATAAGTTCTTACACGTCATGTCATCTAGTTAACCAGTTTAGTAATGAAAAAGTTGCTACTATTTATTTTATGTTTAGTTCTTAATTAATTAAAATAGAGTTTAATATACGGTCAGTGTAATTTTCATGTAATATAAAGGATTGCATAACAGTGATCCAACATGTCTTATATATTATATTGAACACTTTGGATCCTTGAGCAAATACGAAGACAACGTTTATGTCAATCACCTTAATTAAATGGCAATTGGCAAGGGGCAGAGTGAACATAAAGCATTAATGATGATTTGTCCTTAACCAAAGACGGGTTAACGTTCAATCAGACATCATCATTAAAAACATTATGTTATCAGTTAATTTTTTGTTATAAAAAAACATGTTAAGAAATTAAAAGCATGGAGTAAAAAAAAGAAATTAAAAGAATATAACACATTTAACAAATACAACAATTTCTTTTTGATAAATATTATCTTTAAATTCTTAGTGTCGTAGCTAGCATTTACCATTTTAAATTACTTTTTTAACTTGTGTATTATACAGAATAAATGTTTATTTAATATAACAATTTATAATAAATAATTATCTTTTAATATATAAATTACATTATAATTAAAATTTGTATTAAATAATTTTTTTGCACATATAAATTATATTATAGGTTTATATATTGTGATATATTATTTTTAATTATTGATAATATTATTGTAATATCACTAAATTTAATTAAGGTAATTTTGGGTGATATTTGCGAAATTACGCGGATTTACGAAAGGGTATTTTGGTCTTTATCAGGGGTAAAGTTGCTAAACGCACCCCGTTCCATGTTAAATGCAGCCCCCTACGTTTTCTACTTATTTCTTCCTCTCTTTTGCTTCTTTTCTGGTTTCTTCTTCTTCCTTAAGCTGTCCCCAAGCCATCTTCACTTGATTAGTGGCCGAAATTCCTGAAACAAGCAAGGAAGAAAGCCTTTTTCCTTGTCCTTTGTTGCATTTGAGCTTGGGTGTTGGTGATTTGAAGAGAAGAGTGAGTTTTGAGTCTGCCCATTTTCGTTCGGTGCCGCTAAACCGTGATTGGAAGCCATAGAGTGCTGGTCTACCCTCCATTTTGGTCTATTGAACACTAAGGTTGGTAATCTCCTCCTATTTCTCCTTAATTCTTGAGGTTAGGGTTAGGGTTGGAGTGAGATTGGTGAATGTTGAGTTTTAAGAGGGTGAGACAGTTTTGAAGTATGATTTGGAGTGTGTAGAAGTTGATTTTAAGTTGAAATGGTGTTCTATGCATAAATCATGCATGTATGTTCATGACAGCCAAGAACACCTATTTGGGCAGTTCTGGTGTTTTGTCCATAGCAGGAGCTATCGGTGTCCAAATGATCTAAAACCAGTGCCATTTGAAATCTAAGAGGGTTAGGTTCATTCTGGAATTTTCGTGCTATTTTTGGAGACTCCTAGAAATTATGGTGCAGAGTACAACAGGCTGTTATACTCTGTTTTTAGCAGATTTTTCTGCTGCAGTGATCAATTTTGCAGAAGTCATAACTCTGTCTAGGATGATCCAAATCGAGTGATTCCAGTGGCTATAGAAAGATGGGTATGTGAACTTCATGCCTGTAAAATATCAAGTCATTTGGACAAGTATCCTGGTGTGGGCTGTCGTGGAAAGATGGCTGTTTGAGCTGGTATATTGCTGTCAGCATTGTTGCAGTGCATGACAGTTCTGGTTTTTGGTTCACTGCAGAGGCTGTGGTTCATGGAATTTGATGAAACCAGTTTTGTTTAAAAGATGAGAGATAGATCTTGATGCCTCTAAATTCTCGTGATTTTAGGAGCTTCCCACAAGGATTTGTGATTTTTCCAAGTGGGTGTAAAATCTGCAGAATTTTATGCAGCAATTATGCTTTTTAGTATGTTTATGCCTTGTGTAGTTGAATTGGCTGTGATATGTGCTTATGTGCCTTGTATAGGGCGTGACACCGAGGGTGTCAGTGGCGTAGACCACAGAGCAGGAAAAGAACTGCAGAGCTCGGCTTTGCCAGGTAAGTTCTTGGTCCCTTGGGGATGTTTCTCACTTGCTGTGTTCCACCATACTCCGAGGGAGTGATGGTTGCATTCATGATGCATGCATTGATGGTTGTTGCATTACTCATAATGATATGTATGCTTGTATCTATGCTTGTACGTGTATGATACCTGTTGATAGATCTTCTGGCCAGTTAGATAGATATGGACCTCCCTAGGAGATGATTTCCTCCTAGTTGGTTTGCTCTTGGGTGATGATGATCCCGGGGTGATGATGATCCCCTAAGACCAAGAGATAGGTGTGTCCCGTCGCGGTTGATTGCCTATTCTCGGAAGTACCATATACGTGCGTCCATGCGTAAGGGGTAGCTCCCGATGGGATGGCACGGGTGTGAATTCCGATTTCACACTGAGGTTTGGTGTTGATTAGATCCACCTTACATTAGAGCTAGATGACTTGCTTGTATTGTTATGAGGGTCGGGAGGCCAGATTGCTTGTGACGCCTTGATGACGTGTGTCATGGAAAGTGAGCCAGGGTGGAGGAGATGCCTCCAAGGACCCTGAGCTTACTGAGATGTGTATCTCACCCCGTGTGGGGTTTATGTTGTTACAGGTGACGCTTCTAGCAGAGAGGAGCGGTCTCAGGGCAAGAGGCCCCAGTAGAGACACTGTTTGCCTGGCTGTGGACAGCTGAAGAGGAGCTGGGTAGCTCATTTTGGTTTGATGGTTGTTTTGTACCCCTGTAGAGGGAAGGTGTGTGTGTGCACACATGATATATTTGTATATGCTCTATATAGTTTTGTATACCCTCATGTGAGGAAGTGGTCTTTGAGGCCAAGGCCTGTGTTGGCTCATTCTTTTGTATAACCACGGTTGTGGTTTTGATACTGATGTATATATGTACATAACCAGCTATGATATGTTATTGATGCTTCCTCCTGGTTATATCTGTTGAGATATTTTGTTTATGTGCCTATGGTTTTGCCATTCTGGATAAGCAGGGGCTTGTGTTGTTCATGTTGAGATGCTATATGTTCCATACATAATGAAATCAAGAAATATGGTTTTCGATTATGCTTCCGCAAGTTTTTAATTAAAGTGTTTAAGCGCTAATCTGATATAATCATAATGATAATACACCGGGTGCACACGGGGTGTTACAATTATATATATATATATATATATATATATATATATATAGATATATATATATATATCAAAATTCAAGTTAAAACTAAAATCATTAAACTTTATAGATTAAAAGAAACAAGAAGTTAAAAAGAAACTCTTAGAAAAACTTTGTCAATGAAAATTAGTTAAAAATGCTTTCATTTGAATAATGACAACTAATTAAATACATTTTAGTTCAAATAGTTGTTCTAAATTTCTAAGTCTGCTTTATATAGAGAAAGAGGGATATATAAATCATGATGTTTTTCTTTTAGTTAAATTAATCTATATTAATCCATGATTATATGAAAAAATTTAAATAAATATTTATATTTTAAAATTTTATATTGAGTCCCTAATCTTATAAAATACTTTTACTTGGACTCCTAAGCTAAGTTCCATTAAGTTTAAGTTTGACAGAATATTCTTACTCCCCGTTAAATTAATTGCAGTAACTTATTTCCCAAAAAAATTAATTTGTTGAAATTCTATGTCACAAGAGATACTATAAAGATAAATTATATTGATCGGAGAGTAACTCTCACCTTATAAACTAATTTTATAGAATTGAGTTAGATTTATAATTTACATTAGAAAAAAGATTTGATGTAATTGAGAATAAATAAATGCACCCACTCATATTAATAAAGTCACTTATAAATGTAGCAAAATTTTATATTTTATATGTTTGCATCCACTCACTTATTTTCTTATGAAAATAAATAATATACCCCTTTATTTTAATATTTTTATCTCTTATTTTTATCTATTTGAATAAAATATTTTTTTTTCTCACTTTCCTTATATATTTATTATTATTTTATTTACAGATTGATTTGAAAGATTATTGTTGTCTTTTCTTCAATAAAGTCAATAATTTTTTATTGTTTATTTCATACATTTCATTATATCATTTTAACTCAATTCCTCTATTTTCTTCATATATATGATAATTTTCATTAGATTTATTTTCTAAATAGATTCCTCCCATTGACCCAAGGTCCTAGATATGCCACTATAGGCATATAACCTTGAGCGTGAAGAAAAATATTAAAAAAATTACTTAAATTATGGTCACTTCTAAATAAAGAAACTATGTTAAAAGTTTTATCTGGCGAATAGTTAAAGAAAAAAAAATTCTGAAGTATCACATAGACTAAAAATAATGTTGAGATAAACTATATAAATAAAAATAATTTTCATGTTATAAGTTGATTTTATAAGATTGAATTAGACTTATAAAACTCACTTTTTTACAAATTCAAACACTCAATTACCGTCCTCAAACAAATAATGATAAAACATTTTTTTGGTAAATATAAAAAAAACTAAATTACAAACTTTTAAAATATAAAAAAATAATTATAAGTTTATAAATAATGCAGAGATTAACAAATCAATTTAACTTAATATTTTTAGATTTTTCCATAAACCATCATCAATTCATATTGGAATTGGAACACTGGGTCTGTGCGATAATCAAGCAAAATTGAGTCAGAGTTGAACCGATCGGAGATGTGATAGATATTTGACAAATAAAAAAATGAAATATAATTGACATTGACATGTCTCGACCTAGGTCATTACATGTTTCTTTTTCACATATATTTTTTTATAAAACAAAAATCCCCCGATCACGGAATGATTATTCCTTTTTTCCAAAACGTTCTTTGAAACTTTTTCCTCAACTTTAAACAAAACATGTTTTGCTACAATATTTTCAAGAATTCTAAAATAACTAAGGAATTAAAGAAGTATTTTTAATTAAAATTTCAAATCATTTTAAAAGACTTTTATATGTATAAAAAAAGGTCTTACAATGATATGATTCCATTTTTTAATCTTAAGTAAAATCAATATTAAAAACTGAACATATTCTCAAATTAATTTGGATGGTCAACTATTAAAATTTAGATAAATCTGTTTGATTTAGTTCATTAGTTTATTTGTTTAGGGTTGATCTTGTACCATCTTTAATTAATTTACATTTCCATCACCCCTCAGTCAGTGAACCAAAGCAGCTTCAGGGAAAAGGATCGGGCTCCCAGGGTAAAGTGCAAAGCCCCCAATCCTTTATTTTATTAACAGCTTAGATCATTCCATGTCATTAAAAATTGCGACCTAAATTTATTTTTTGAAGTATAACATTAAAATAAGATAAAAATAATAAAAATCAAAGAAACCCTTTTCTCCTTTTACGTTTACGCCTCCTCCCGCGCTTCACGTTCGTCTACGTTCTTGTTGGTTTGCATTAACAAGGACGGGCATGCCTCAATCATACAACAATGGAGAACTAGTTATATGCATGGAAACAACACAATATGGTAAAAAGAAAAAAGAATTAAACTAATTAGATAACAGCACGCCAACAACACTATTAGACCATTGACTTCAAAATACCAAAATAAAAAGGATAAATCATGGGACATCATATGCATAACTAATATTAAGAGATTGGGATTTTGCCAATTGAATTGGTTTAGATATTTTATCAAATAAAACACTGGCAGAAACTAAGTTAAGTAAGATAATAGATGAAATCTAACTATAAAGCTAGTTCATTTATATTTCAAAATATGAAAAAGAAGTAGAACTTTGAGAGATGATGGAAAAGAGTGTGGCGGTAGAAGTAATTCCTTACATTTCAAACTGGATCCATCTTCCTTCCTTGCCTAATTGAAGTTTGTAATAGTTTATTGAATAGTTGTATGATTGAGAACGTTGATAACTAATTCTCCATATTGTTGTATCTATGATTGAGGCATGCCCGCCCCTATTAATGCAAACCAACAAGAACATAGACGAACGTGAAGCGCGGGAGGAGGCGTAAACGTAAAAGGAGAAAAGGGTTTCTTTGTTTTTTATTATTTTTATTTTATTTTAATGTTATATTTTAAAAAATAAATCTAGGCGGTAATTTTTAATGACATGGAATGATCTAAGCTGTTAATAAAATAAAAGGCTGGGATCTCTGCACTTTACCCTCTAAAGTGCAACCTGCACTTTAGAAGAGCCTGATCACAAAAGATTGAAATTGAATAATAGGTAATGATTAGATTTTATTTTTTTTAGAATGGCAACAATAAAGTTAAAACTTATATTGTCTTTATGCAAACTACTCAACTTCTACCACAAGGCAATCCTATTGGGTAAATTTATTTTATTTTGCTAACAAACGAAGGTTTTTATTAAAAATTATGACGTTATCAATGCATCTTTACAGCGATCTCAAATAATAATAAAAAAATATTTATTGATTCTTTAACCATGTTTTTAAGACAATGGAAAATACAATTATTATTGTTGTTGTAAATATGAGCTGTACAATGGAGACGTTTACTTTTTCTTGTTTCGTCTCAATGGTCTCATGAAGCAATCCCATAAAGGGCTATATAATAGTATAGGCTTCTGCTTCCTACACCATTCATTTTTCTAATACACCATTTTCGTAACAGTGATAATAGCGAAATTCCAAAAATATTTTTCACTATTTTACTCATTTTTCTTCATACAAATCCACATAATTCATACAGATTGGTGAATTCGGCAATCTGTATGAGTTTCTTTTTTTTACGGATTGGGTCAATCCGTAAGTTTTTTTTTTTTACGAATTACCCAATTCGTAAGTTTTTTTTATGTTAAAATATATTTTACAAAATAATTTAAAATAATGGTGTAGACAAGTCTCGAACCTACGATCTTAGCATTATTAATACATTGCTCCAACCAACTGAACTAATAGACCAATTATGTTTAAAAATAATTAATGTTAATATATATAACACCAAATTTTTTAATTTATATTTAATACACTTATAATTTTACATAATAAATTTTATAACAATTAATTTTAATCTAATAATTAATTTATAATTTAATTTATCTATTAATTTATAGTTTAATTTATCAAACATGCGAATTTATCTATAGATAAAAAAATTTAATGTATAGATAAATTCGCATGTTTGATAAATTAAATTATAAATTAATTATTAGATCAAAATTAATTGTTACAAAATCTATTATGTAAAATTATAAAAAAAACTTACAGATTGAGTAATTCGTAAAAAAAAAACCTTCTGTATGAATTATGTGAATCCTTATGAACCAAAACGCGTAAAATAGGAGCATAGTATATAGTGTACAAAACAAAAGCCGGAGCCCAACTTTTCACGTACGTTTTTATTGCGGGAACAAAATGATCTTGGCTGGTTGACATAGTCATGGTCGGGTTTGGGGCGAACGATCACTAAGCGTGATAAAGTAGCATGACAAGAAACATGACAAAAAGTTTTTGAAAAGTATAGATGTTGAACGTGAATAAACTAAATTATGGGCCAGGGGACTCATTCAACTACCCAACTAGGACTTGGCACTTGCAAATTTCAAGGAAATTTCGGGTTAATGCGTTTGATTTTAAATATCTACTGGTTTTGAACCGTATAATTTACTCTCCTAATAATCTTGAAACCGCGGGTTTTGGGTCAAAACCAAAACTACGTTCAACAAACCAAAACATACTGTTATTATGTTCTTATATATAGAAACATCTATCTGTAAACTCCATAATATTCATATTTCATACCTAATACTCTTCACCATCATTGCCACATCCCTACCATTCAAATCTCCTCTCTTCTTTTGAATTTGAGAAACCTTCTTAATTCTTTTATTTTTGTTCCATCGATCAGGAACTAAAATCTCATATAGGAGTCTAATTAATGGGTCGCTACACGAAGATGATGGTGTTCACAACAATATTGCTATTGGGTTTACAACAAATATGGGCATTTAGGCCATTAAAAGAGGATCAATGGTTGAAGCAGAGGCTAGTAATACAATCACTACAAAGAGGCTCCGTGCAACATTCCGAAAGAAATCCATGCTCCACCGTTCCTGGGCGCAGTAATGGACGCTGCACTTCTGAAATCAACGTTGCCGATCATGTTGCTCATGCACCACCACCAGAAGTTGCAAATTAGCTCGGATCAGCATCATCTTCCACACTATGATCCATATATACATGCTGCTAGCTCGTGAGAGACTCAAAAATATTATTGATCGATCGAATTAGGCCTCGATATCTTATGATAATTCTCTCATTGAATCAAAGTTTTGGTG
This sequence comes from Glycine latifolia, assembly GCA_013407115.1. Taxonomy (NCBI): domain Eukaryota; kingdom Viridiplantae; phylum Streptophyta; class Magnoliopsida; order Fabales; family Fabaceae; genus Glycine; species Glycine latifolia. The sequence continues at coordinate 27,621,219 of CM023950.1, forward strand.
TATGCATATATATAGAATGTAGAATTTTTTTTTTTTGGTACCATCACATTAACACGGAATAAATATAAACTTTTTGTTGATATCTAATCTACTTCGGAGAATCTGATCATTTTTATGGAATTTTCTTTTTTTCCATTCACAATATAGAATATATACATACGTACCATATTCTTTATGGATGATTTGTATGTAATAATTCTTTGGTTTAACTGAAATAAAACAATTTGATTCTTTAATTTGCTTACCTCTCTGGCTTTCCCACTTTGATTCTATTTGTTTTTTTATTCTCGCTCGATTTAATTTATTTTAACATTTATTGATTATATTATTTGTGCCGTGGTCTTCATTACTTCCATAGATCTTGCCGTCAAATTTGCTGGCTGCCATGCATGCATGCCATGTTTTATTATAATTGATTTTGACCTAGAATAAGTTTTGACAACTATCAAGTTTCGCTACTTTAAGAGGCGTTAACTTTACATACATAATAAACATCGATCGACCTTTCATACACGACTCTTGTATATATCAGGAAAAGCTTAAGTTTGTTTTTTTTTCTTTTCCAAATTACACACATCATTTGCTGACTTTAATTTTTTTAATAAAATTTAGACATTAAATGATTGCTGATTATCAAAATATATAAAATGTCATTATGTTATTAGCTTCTTTTTTTATTTGCTACCAGAACATTAGTTCTTGAAAATTCTAAAGTATTACCATGCTCGTTCTTATTATATAATTAGGATAGAGTAGCTAGTGACATTAAAAGGAATTAACTAAGTAATGAATTAAATGTCTTTTAAGAGATTAGATTAATTATGGAGACAGGATTTTTGAAAGAATAATATAATACTAGTAACTGCATCTGCTTATATGGGTTACTTAGTTTTAAGAAATGTTGTTTAAGTTTTTTTTTCCACTAGAGCATATGTGGAGTTGCTTATATAAGTATCATTGTTTAACAACATTATATCATAAATAACATGTTTTTAAATATTGTAAGACCCACAAAATTAATTTAAACACCCATTTTAACAATCTTAATATTTGGAGTAAATTTTTGTTTAAAATATTTAAATTTATATGAAATTGTAAGACCCACAAAATTATAATAAACAACTAATTAAGTAATTAAGCATTATAGATAATGTAACATTCTAGAAGACTAACATACCTATAGAAGATTTTTACTTTTTGAATTATAAGTAACAATAGTAGGCTAAAAGGTTAATCATTTTTAACTGGATTCTGACGCACGACAATTTTTTTAAGCAGACTGTGAATGCTGAGTGTTGTAAAATTGATACTATTATCTTCAATTTTTACGCATAAAAAATTTATATTAAATAATTTTCAAAAACGAAAAACAAAAACACAGCAAGCAAACAAACAAGCTTACAAGGCCTTAAAGTTCAATTCTGGTAACCCAAAGTACAAAAAAGTGTTTCTTGTGGCCCAAAGCCAGAGAGGGGATATATGAGATGCGCTTCCTGCACCAGGTGATTTTCTACTACACCATTAATAAACAGTGCATTTCCAAAATTATCGAACTTGTGATCTTCAGGTTACTAATACGATGCTTCAACCAACTGAGTTAATAAACCAATTATGTTAAAAATTAATTAATATTAATATATATATATATATCACTAAATTTATTTAATTTAAAATAATTTATTATGTTAAAATTATGTGTATTAAATATACATTAAAAAATTTAGTGTTATATGTATCAACATTAATTATTTTTTTAACAAATAATAAATTAAACTATAAATTAATAACTCAATTATGTTAAAAAAATAATTAATTTTTTAATGTATATTTAATACACATATAATTTTAACATAATAAATTATTTTAAATTAAATAAATTTAGTGATATATATATATATATCAATATTAATATTAATTAATTTTTAACATAATTGGTCTATTAGTTCAGTTGGTTGGAGCATCGTATTAGTAATCTGAAAGTCACAAGTTCGATATCTGCATGCACCATTATTTTCTAAAATATATTTTAACTTACCAAAAAAAAAGTATATTGATTGGACTTACGGATTGCCCAATCCAGATTACATATTGACGAATCCATAAGTGATGAATCATACTGATCCATATATAAAAAATGCAAAGGATAATTTTATGCACTGTCCATTAATGATATAGCAGAAAATCACCATGGTGGAAGCGCATCTCGGGATATATAAGAGGTATTTTCAAATCAGTTAGTTTTGTTTAGTACGAAACCAAATAGCAGGACCAAACACTCGAATTTTAAATCAAGACCAACAATCTTCTTTGAAATACATCTTAATTAAAATATATAAATAAATTTAAACTGAAATAAATGCATTAAGAAACACTTCTCATACCAAATAGGATTATCCTTTTACAATTTAAACCTTTATTTCATATTAATGTTTAGTTTAAGGTTTAAATATTTTTTATCATTGTAAATATTTTATTTGTTTGTTTTTAGTCTCTTGTAGTTTTCATTTAAAAAAAAATTGTTCATGTAGAAAAATACTTTTAGTTTATGTAATATATTATTGTATTTAAAAATAAACTGAAATAATTAGAAAATAAAATAATAATATATCATTGGTGCCATGACACTTTTATTGACGTGACACTACACAATGTAATGCCTAACATCATTCTTCCTTAGTCACATAAATATTTCTTAACCACAAAGATAAACATTACATGCATGTTTTAAAAAGAAATAAAAAGACAAAAATTAAAAAGTGAGTAAAACATAAGAATTCAAAGTATATTTAACCCTTTTATTGTTTAAGCTTCGAATTCAAAAGATTCTTAAAAAAGTAAACATACTTTAAAGATATAATTATCTTCTTAATTTGTTTTATTTTTATATTTAAAATATAATACCCAACTTAGAGAATATGATTGTTAAAAAAAACTTAGAGACTAAGATTCTCACTCTTCATAATCTCTTAATCAGACATCTATAATATTTTTTCTCTCTCATTTGAATATACAATTCACATACTATTTATTCAACTAGCTAAACAAACAGTTGTCAAGAATCTAAAATACTCTCCTTATATCTTTATCTTTATACTTGACATTGTTAATTGTTATCGTTTTCAATTAACCTGGTTGATCTTTATCTAAATTGAATTTTAGTATTTTTATTTTAAAATTGTTAATAATTAAAAATAACTTTATATTATAGTTTAAATTATCTGTTAATAATTTACAACATAATTTATATATTCAAAAATATTTGTTGATAATAAATTTTAATTATAATATATAGTTATATAAATAAAATATTTATATATTATTATTACTTTAATTATATACAAATAAAGCTTTACAAAGCTGAAAAAAACAAAAACTAATATAATAGTATGTATTTGTTTTTCTGCTAGTGCACTCGACAGTTTTTGGATTTTCCGTTTGAATAGTACGAATAAACACGAAATCAGACATACTTTTTAGTTTCTAGTGGCACAAATTGGCCCAAGTGTTTGAATTCGTTGGATGTCATTTGAGTTTGTCATACTACGTCTTGTTCATATTTTTATTATCTCTGTTCTTATCTAAAATTTGATTAAATTATGGAAATTAAATTTTGATGTAATTGTTTGAAGATGAATGGAGGAAATCCTTAAAAAACAAGTAGAATAGGAAAAAATTTAAGAAACTTAATTGTGCAATCAAATCGAAGAAACTTAATTTGATTGAAATTGTTTATTTTGATGATTTCGTTCACGCATGTAAGATTGGAAAGTGTTGAAAAGTAAATTATTTTTGACGAATCGAAGTACTAGTTAGTCTAAATGTGGAGAAGTTATGTAAAGATAAATATCGATAGTAGATCACTATATATAAAAAATGTCTTTATACAAGTGTCAAAATAATTTGATCGTTAGTATGGTAAATTTATAAATAAAATTGTTGACAACAAATTTCAAAGGTTGATACACAATTAATTAATTCATCAAAACACTAATACATCTAGCATTGAAATAGACAAATATTTCAAATCATTATATATGTATTCAATTTTTCACTTTTATAAATTCATGTCTATACATTTTTAAGTTCTTTACTTTTTTTAATTTTCATTTCTTCTCAAAACTTAACTTTTTCAATTTCCTATTTCTTATTATTATCAAAATTATTTATAAACTAATCATTGAATTGAAAACACTTTTATAAAAATTTATTCTATTATCTTATGAATTACAATTTTATTATAATTAAAATGAATATGTTTATTGAAATTATTATCATAATTAGTATTAAATATTAAACAATTCTATATTAAGTTAAAAATTAGAAACTTATTTATTTGACTAAAAAAATTCATGATTGAAAATGAATTCTATATCTCACTTTAAATATTTATTTGTAACTAAAATCATTCAGTGAAAATTTCTTTATTATCTTAAAAATATTTTATTTTCAAGAAATAAATATAATTTTTCCAATTAACAATTTCCTATAGTCTTTGACCAATGTTATATTAGACCTACGGTCAGGATATGGATATGATAAGTCATTGGTTGAATCAGGCATTGATTGAACGGTACAAATTGATATTTTTTCTTCAAAAAATTTATAATCTACAAGATTCATATTTTAAAAATCTATAAATAAAACTCATATTACATCTTTAAAAAATAAAAAAGTCACAATACACCACTTTATTCCAAAACAAATATTGTGTCACTCTAACCGATTTAATCGATGGAAGTATGTATTAATATATTAACCAGTGACATAATTAAAATAGTATCTGACTGGACCAAAGAAATTCTCATGCTTGAATAGCGGGTAGGACCTCTCTTCAACAACTCTTACTCTAGTAAAAAATAAAAGAAAGCAATTCTCACTATAAATTAAATTTTGAAATTAAGCAAGATTCGAAGCCAAAGAAATTCACCAATTCACTCAGAAAACCTACCAAATCACATTAAATTATGTCAGTTACATAACATTTCGGATCGTGTAACTAGTTCGAACAAGTTGGAACTAGTTTTAATGACACAGTCTTTGACAGCAAAAGCACACTTCTAACTAGAGTATTGCGTTGTTTTTTCAGTGTTTTCATTGGAACCAATTTCCCTTCCACAAAACGGAAGATGAAACTCCAGCTAGCTATTCATTTGACTAAAAACAAATCATTTATGAACATGTAAACAAATGTTTAAGCATTGAGATTATTTTAATTAGTACTATAATTTTCATGAAAAATAAATTGTTATAGAACTGCACTAGCAATATCTATAAAGTGGTAGTATATATCAATATACCATATATTCTTAAATATATCAATATGTTATATCAATAAATTATTTATTAATATAATATATTACTATTAATATAAATTCACAATATATATATATAGAATTTAATTTTCATTACATAAAATCTATATCAACAAAGAATAATCCAACGCTAAATTATATTAATAGTATAGTATTACATTTTTTTAACATTTACTTACTCTCTGATGCTTCTTTCTATAAGACTAGAATTTCCCAATCTTTATATTTTCTTCTTGTCTTCTAAGTTCGATCTAAACATAGCTGGCAAAAAAAAAAATACAAATTAATAAAAATATTTGAAATTTGATGCATTTTGAAACCAATTTTGAAAAATGGGACACTCAAACACATCTGGATTGGGCGTGTTTAAACACGCCTAGATTGGGCGTGTTTAAACACGTCTAAATCAGGCGTGTTTGAGTGCTATATAAGGCCAAAAAATTTACTTTTTCACCATTGTTACTACTTCACATTCTCTTTAAAAATTACTTAGCCTTCTCTCTAGAGTTTGTGAGTAGATTATTTCTTCAGCGAAGCTCTGCCAACAAGTAAGTGAATTAATTTATTTTGTCAATTATTTAATATTTTATATTGTTTAATTAGAAAATTGTTAGGGGCATATGAATTTGTTAGCGACATAGATGTTCGGTTCATAGAAAATTGTTAGTGTGCATGTTGGTTTAATGTGTAGTGTTTATGGTTTAGTGTTGGATTAAAGATTTAGGGTTTAGGGTTTAAGGATTACGATTTAGGGTTTAGGGTGTGTGGATTAGGGTTTAGGGTTTAGGTTAATGGTTTAGGGTTCAGGGTTGATGGGGTTTATGTTAATGGTTTAGTGTTTAGGGTGTGTGGATTAGGGATTGGGGTTTATGGAGTTTGTTTTAGGGTTTATGTTTGAGTATTGAGGGGTTTGGGTGTGTGGTTTATGGCTTAGGGTTTATGTGTTTGGTTTAGGGTGTAGGTGTAGGATTTCGGGTTTATGGTGTTTGTTAAATGGTTCATTGTTTACGATTTAGGGTGTTTGTTTTACAGATTTAGGCTTAAGGGGTTGGGGTTCATGGTGTTTAGGGTCTATGGTTGAGGGTTAGGGTTGAAGGGGTTTAGGATGTTAAGGCATGTACTTTAAAATGTTAATTTCTTTGCAGCCTTTCATCTTTATCACTTTCTTGTTCTTCATTGTTAGCTTTATTCATGTTGTTCTACCCATGTATCCTTATTCCTGCTAAGGTTCATAACCATTCTCTCCATCATGATTGTTTATTTTAATCTTTTCGATGATGCCAAAAGGGGGAAAAAGGTTTGAATGTCATGTTATGATAAATTGTTGTGAGTTATTGATTCTAGTCATATCTTAGCAATGCTAGGGAATAGTTGAAAATCATTAGTAGATAAAGTTGAATATCATTCATTCATAGTGCATCCATAGTATATTTGTTCATTCAATTAGTACATGACATTAATTATTTGTCATCATCAAAAAAGGTAAAATTGTTGGATATTTCTTGAACCTTTTATGCATAAAAAGATTTATAAAGTTTTGATGATAACAAACAATGAATGTCACATTATTAGATTTATTGCATAATTATTTGATATTTTGAAGTTACTGATATTTTGGATTTGATATTTTAAAGTTACTGATATTTTGGATTTATGAATATCAACATAATTGATAAGATTATTTGAAGAATCCTGAAGATTGATATCATTCAAGATGACATGGAATTAAGAAGATTTGTTTCTATTTATTTTTTAGATTTTATGTAAGGAGATTAGAATATTGATCTTGCCAATATAATTATCTTTAAGATTGCATTCAAAAATAGGATAGAATATTTTTTAATATTGCATTCAAAAATAGGATAGAATATTTTTAAGATTACATTGCATAATATAATAAAATGTCTTTAAGATTACATTGCATGATAAGATAATTTTTTTAAAAGATTAAATTCAAAATTTAGATAAAATCATATCCTTAAATTAGTATAAATAAAAACATATGTTTGTGTTTTATGCATGCATTTCATTTCAAATAATATCAGAGTTTAGAGAGTTTATGTTTGCATCATTAAGAGAATTGTTGTGAGATCATATAGAAGCGTTTGACAAGTTTGATTCTTCAACTCTCCATCAGGATTTAAAGGTACCTATTTGTTTAAGGAATAGAAGCGTAAATGTAACTATTTTATTGTATTCTTCTTCTTGATTTTGGAAAAGGTCGCAGCTGGGAAACTAGAATACCAGTTCTGTCTCTATTCTTGGTGAATTGAGACGTGCGAATTCTGACTGGGAAACTAGGATACCAGTCTGGCTGGGAAACAAGGATACCAGTTTGTCTCTATTCTTGGTGAATTGAAACGAGAGCTTTTTGCTGGGAAACAAGGATACCAGCTGGGATATTGTTGTGTAAGGGTAGGCTAGGAAACTAGGATACTAGGAACTCTTGTACACAAAATTATCATAGTGGAGTTGTCCATTGGATTGATTATCCAATTTGGACGTCGTAATTTTTTACCCAATTGGGTTTTTCACGTTAAAATTGATTGTGTCTTCTTTATCTCTTATCTCCATATTATTGCTTTGAGTTTGATTTTAAATTGTGAATTATTTTATAAACTCAACTCACCCCGCCTCTTGAGTTCATCTGGGATCAACACGGGTCCTTGGAGGCTTTTCCTCCCCCGGGTTCACTTTCATGATACATAACATTAAGACATGCATTACACAAGCTAGCCATCCCGGCTATCATAACACGCATCACATGTATATAATCATACAGATATAACGAGAAGATCATCTAACTTAATGGACACATTCCCCGTATATCATTGCCTGAGGAAGACCATCCAACTTAATGGACACATTCCCTCAGGATCCTGCTCGGACATGTATGGCTCTTCCAAGAGAGGTCCTTCCAACTTAATGGGTATACTCTCTCAGGGTTTTCATATATACTAATTGACCACTTTGAGTTGTTCCACATCACTTTGGCTCTAAGGGAAGTTCATACTTAGTCCATTCTACTGGCCCAAAAAATCTTATACATCACAACATATCATCATAGTGCAAATCATATACATGTTCTCATTCAACAAGCAGTAACACACGATTTCAATACATGCATCATGTCATATAATAACCATTACTCCCTCAGAGTATGGTGGAACACAGCTAAGGGAAAAACTCCCAAGAACGGAGAGCTTACCTGCTATAAGTTCTACACCGGTTCTCTCAGCCTCGATTTTCTGAACACCACTATCCTCTGCGTCACGCCCTACATACATACATACAAGTGATCAATAGCAGTTCTCAACCGTTGCATATAAAGAAACACTATTCGTTTCCAGGTTATAAGGACTAGTCACCCAACGGGTGACATGCAGACCCCCAAAGGATCTATCTGGACATAACCCAAATCCTAAAATCCATAACAATTAGATTTCAAGGTTTGACCCGTGTTTCTTACCTCTAAGGTGTTAACGAAGCTAGAGAATAGTCTCTCCAAGCTTGAACGTCCTGAAACTGCCTTCTTCCTTCAGAGGCGAAACTCTGTGAGAGTTCTAGGAGAAGACTATATTTCCGTCGAAAGGTTTTTAGTAGAACCAGAGGTTGTAATCTAGCTAAGGGATGGTTCCTCTCAGCTTTTCAGTTGCATGCAAAAGGGTTTTGGGTAAGGGTGAGAGGTTACGAAGTTTCTCTCACTTGGTACGGAGAAAACAAAGAGAGGAAGAAAACGATGGTGTTTTCGTTGAAATGTAGTGAAGTGGTCTATTTAAATGACTTTGGCGCATGTGCCACACGTATAACGACTCCGTTTATTTAACTATTCTTAATAATTACGTTGTTCGTATTTAATCGTTTACGCTATTATGTTACGAAAAATTTTTTTCTACGGAATTTGATCATATAACATACGATTCTAGTCGGTTTGTTTATGGTAAAATAATTTCAACCGGATTCATAGTCAGAGATATTCTCTCATAGGAAATTATAATAGTCCATGATACAGTCATCCAAAATATAATACAGACTATCAAAATATAGTACTAGTCAACCAACATAGTACATAACTCCCAAAAGTAGCAACAGCAAGTGATATCATCCAGATAACAAGCCAAAACACATCACATAATTCATCAAGCTCCTCCATAACTAAGCATTTCACTATTCCTCTGCTCGCCCAAATAGATTGGGGTCATCACAGGTGTCAACCACAGACACAAACAGGGTAAGTATTTAATAAACATGATTAGATAATTAGTAGAAAATGAAATAGGTATAACAAATATGCAGAACCCTAAATAATTCTTCAGAAACATAAATAATTCTTGTAGACAGATATATGATGAGTAATGCATGCTCTCTTTTTTTAAATGATGCATGACTGAGATCTCAGCTAATCACCTCAAGGTACCATAATTCAAATAGTTTCACCCACTCTAGTGAAACCTCCCTCCACTCTGAGGGGTATAATCAAATAGTTCCACCCACTCTAGTGGAACCTCCCTCCACTTTGAGGGGTAATAAGGTACCAAAGTTTCACCCACTCTAGTGAAACCTCCCTCCACTCTGAGGGGTATAATCAAATGTAATGATGCATGTAATGGTTTCAATTTATTTTCAATTTCTCTTTACCATTACATTATTTCTCCAATTCTCACCACTCGGCACTTATAGAAATTTTTCTCACCCAATAATATCAACAGTATAAGTGCCACAATTCTTCATCATGAATCTTTAATTATATATTCATGACTTTATTCTTTAACTAAAAGAAGCATAGAATCTTCTCTATAACCCAACATTAATTGTTAAATTACCAAACAGCAACGTAGAAATATTAATATACAACAGCCTAATAAAATAACAGCACTAGCCAAATATATCAACATACAACCTACAACAATTAATGTCATACAGACAGCAACTTATACAGACAGCAACTTATACAGACAGCATTTTATACAAACAGCATAAATAAATTAATGTACAGCAACCCAATTTAAATACAGCGACATGGATTACATAGCATACAGCAATTATTGTTATACAGACAGCAAATAAAAACAGACAGCAACAGGTTTTATGCAACAGCACCTTATGAATTAATTCAATGTAAATACAGCAATTTACTATTAATTCCAGCCACCAAATAAATCAAGCATTATTCAAATAAAGTTTTTAGTACTCTAGACAGATTAATTGACAACATACAGATGTACTTAAATAGGTATACAGCAATCAAATACATCATACAACAACCTAAATAGATTATTTATACAACAACCTAATTCAACATAAAGTATATAACATCAAACAGCAAAATAATTTTATACAGACAGCCACTCATTAGTAGTTCCAGCCACAAAATAAATCATCCATCATCCAAATAAAATTTCTAACATCCTATACAAATTAAATACAGCTTGGATTAAATTTGTGGGCAGCAACCTATTATCTAACATCTATTATCAAACAACAATAAATTACAGCATACAACAAGGCCTAATATATTTGCCTACCTCCTTGGTAATTTAAATGAGTTAGTGTTTTAGTTAATTAAGATTACTAAGCACCAATTACTTGCTAAATTACAACTTGGGCACTATCTTGCTTCATGGTAGCATTTGTACAAACAATTGATGTTCCAAATTATATTCCTTATCTAAATGAAGAAAAGCATCATTCATATTCAAGGAAAAAGAAATTGAATCATCCTATTAACTATCTAATCCATGTCTATTAAATAACTTCCCTTACCTTGGCTTTTCTTGGTCTTTAAATTCAGCAAATGGTCCTAGCCTCTTTAATGTTTTCACGTGGAGTTTCAAGGGCTGGCCTCTATGTTTTCTTTTGTTTTTTAAGTGAAGGAAATTGTGAAAAGGATGGTGGCTGATTTGTGTTGCTGTCCGTGGAAAAATTCCAGCCCCACTTGGTCCACAAAGCTTTTTATATGCCTTAGTCTCTTGCTTAAAATATCTTGAATTTCATCATGCCTTGCTTTTGTGTTGGTCCAATAGAATTTGTCCTAGCTTGTAAGCTGTCCAAGTGGCCTCTTTCTACAAAATTCTACAATTTTCTTCTTCCTTTCATGCTTGAATCCGTGCAAATGAATCAAGCTAAATGCCTTGGTCTTTCACGTTGAAGTATCTTGGCTTTTAGGAGATTTTTTTGCTAAAGCCACTTTCCACTTGGTCCAATGAAATCTCTCTTAGTTTATAGGCTATCCAAGTGGCCTTGTTCTACAAAATTCTACAATTTTCCTCATCATTTATGGAGGTGCACGGCCAAGCTTTGTTTTTGTAGCAAAATGTTTCAATTTTCCTAATCTAAACCGTGGAATGGCCAAGCTTTGGTATTCCTTATATTTTATTTTACTTAGCATATCTCCTTATATTAATTTCAAGTATTTCTAATATTTGTATAAGTCTAATTTCAATTGTTTTCTCAAAACCAAACTTTTCTAGATTTAGTTAGAAATTATCTTAAGTTTTAGTAACAATTTTTGGAATGTTTCCTTGCTTTCTTTTAATGATTTTTCTAATTTCCTATTGGTTCATTCTTGTTTTTTAATTAGTAAAAGATTTAAGCCTCTTATTAATCAATCTCCTTCTATCATAATGAAGAGGAATTTTCTCAGATTGCATCAGTCCTTCTTATGTATTTTATCTAAACTTAGATTATTTTAAATTCAATTTTTCTTGAGCTATCTTTCAAAATTTCTAATAATTCTATCTTATGATTTTTCTTTGCAAATAACATCCATAATCTCTCATCTCAACTTGCTCTATATTTTTCCAGGCCTTCAGGACTCTATTAGGCTTATATGACCTTATCAGAGTTATAAGGATATGTTGGTCATTTGGGCAAATGTTCAGGGCATTTTAGTCATTTGTCCTAGGGACCTACTTGTCATTTATGAAATTGTTTAAGGACATTTTGGTCATTTCCAAAAATATCCAAGGGCATCTAAGAATGCATATTTCTAAGAAACTACATAGATACAAGGAAATATGGGGGTGTTACAACACGCCACAAGTGCCAGATGTAAAAAATCTAACTAAGTCATCGCACCCACTTGGTGTCGGGTTCCGTTCATCCCCAAAGCCTACTTTGTACAACTCGGCGTTCGTAACCCGGGCACCCTTGTGCAGGTCCATAGTATCGAGCAAGTACTGTGCGTTTTAATCAATTATAAACGCTTAAGTAATTGATTGCATAGCGTTGGAGTTTGTCCTCACTCGGGCTTCCACCTTGGCACATCCTAAGTCCAAGGTTCCGCCCTCGTCCGAGATCCCTACTCGGTAGCTCAAAGAAAAGGAAGATACAAGTTCATTCAGGATCGCTACCCGGTAGCTCTAAGGAAAACACGATACGAGCTCATCCGAGATCACTACTCAGTAGCTCAAAGGGAAGAATATACGAGCACCCGAGATCACTACTCGGTAGCTCAAAGGGAAGAATATATGAGCTCATCCGAGATCACTACTCGGTAGCTCAAAGGGAAGAATATACGAGCTCACCCGAGATCACTACTCGGTAGCTCAAAGGAAAACACGATACGAGCTCATCCGAAATCGCTACCTGGTAGCTCTTTCCTTCTTTATCCGGGTTCCCATCCCTTCGTCAGTGTTTTCCCCCGCGTCAGCATTGCTTCAAAAAAAGGCGCTGCTATCTTACAAAGTGCCTACCCGGTCACACTAATTCGGGTTCCCTGTTGACACTCGTTTAAGAAGCGCGAACCCGGATTTATGGCAAGATCGTTATTATCATAACTACCATGTAATTATAATATTATAATATTAAAGTGCCACGTAGACATCTGAAACCTTACAATATTAAAAAAGACACTTTGCCTTTTGATTTCCTTTTATTTTTATTTGTAACTAACTACTAATGTCTAATGGGGTTAAGTGGTTAACTAACACAACACATGGTTGCTAGAATCAAAACCATACCCTGAAGGCCTGAACAAAAGAAAACACATATTTGGAGTCACAAAATATATCAACAACCAACAATGGTATACGCAATCCTCAATTCCTCACAGAAATAAAAAAGAAGCACATATTTGGATTTTGGAGTCACGAAATATATCAATAGCCAATAATCACAAGTTCACGACAAGTCTAACCTTGGAGGCTTGGATGGCGCAACGAAGGTTGAAGATGAAGCCTCCCTGGTTGGTGTGACGCACGACGCGTGCGAAGGTTGAAGACAAGGCTTGGATGGAGTGACGGCGTGACACGCGATGAAGAGGAGGTGTTGCGTGCTGCCACTACGCGAAGAAGAAAATGGAAAACCTAAAAAAATGGCCTAAGTGAAGTGAAACGACGTCGTTTTGCTGAGTGAAAAAAAGTGTTGACCCAGTCCATGTTGGCGGGTCGGTGGATCGACCACAACCCGATCGGGTCATCCGATCTGAAGTAGGCTGTTGACATGTCTGATCCGAACAACTTGACCCGGTCTGGTCCCCGAGTCACGGTCCAACCAGCCTGGTCAGTCTGATTTTAAAAACTATGATTAAGTAACATACCATTCTATTGTGTGAAAGTTAAAATTTCTACGTATGATAAAAAAATCTTGAGTATTCAATTTAATTTAGTTTTCATGTGACAATTTTATCTTTTTTAATTTTCCTTTTATTTCTCTTTCTTTGATTATTTTTCCTTTTATGTCCCTTTTCTTTTACCTATTTATTTTCTCTCCCCTAATCTTCTTTGCCTCTTCTTCTATCCACGGCACGCGACGGACCTCAAAGCATTGCTGGCCAAGAAAAGAGACTTGGTGTGGAGATGTTGTGAAAAACTCAGTTTATTTAGTTAGATTTGTGTTTTATTTTTAGATATGATAATGAAAGACAAAGATCCAAACAACATGGAGGTGCTTCATTATTCCACATGATTGACTCGTTGAGGATGCAGAAGAGGTGCGACAATAAGGTTTTTGCCCGCATCTGTTCAACAACATCAAGGCTCCATGCGAGCACGACGGCGCATCGTGTGTAATGCCCTTCGTTACAATAACAAATCGTGATAAAATATATCAAAAAGAATATGAAATTCCAAAATTATAATAGTCTAAAAATACTTCATGTATAATAAAATAAGTCAAATAAGTGTGTCTTTACAAAAAAAAGAAACATTATCCTCAAAATAGTCAAATAAATGTGTTTTATTCAAAAGTACTGATCAAGTTAAAATAAATATAACTAAGAAAAATATATTTTCAAGTCTCCTCAAATTTAGTAACTTCTTACTTGTGCTATGAAAACAATTGTTATAATGAAATGAATAATTCCCGTGAATAAAATAGCTAAAAGAAATTCACAAATAATATTGTTTTCAACCGGCACAGTAATCCAGAAAATGGTATCCACAATGAATTTAAATAAGATTATATATATATATATATATATATATATGCTTTAATAAAAATCATATTAAAACAATCATAATTCATAACATTATAAATAAATAAAATATTTAAATAAATGATAACATCTCAACACGTATAAATAAATATAACGAATATAACTTAGTGATTCTCATAATCATAATACTAAATTCTTTGATTTCCAAAATCATATCAAATTTTTCAAAGAATTTGTGAGCTAATATTTCATGCAATAATATTCTACTACGTTGTTCATCATAAATTGAGATATCAAAAGTCTCTTTTGTATCTAGATAAAAGTATTTATCATTCTACTCTCAAAATAGATTATTTACCATCATTCTTTTCCATAAAGTAATAACTGACTTTCAAAATAATAAAAAAAGACCATTCAAAATAACTATCAAATAAATTCTATAAATTCATACAATATATACAAATCCTCAAAGTCATCACAACGCTGTGACCTCATAATTTCCAATTAACAATACAAATATATGAACATCCATGCATACACATAAGTACATTATAGCATATATAATGTATATATTCTAAGGCATAGTACATGTCAATATATAAGTAATATATAAACATAATTATATGTTCGTGGACATGAACCTGGTAATACATTTATATAAATGAATTTGAACTATCCTTTCACCACAATCAAAAAATCGCTAACACCTAAATCTGAAATTCTTCCTCTTTTAATCTATTTTGGATCCTTTTTTTTAATATGCTATGTAATTGATTTCAACCATGTTATTGTTGTTCTTTTGGATCTTTTCTCAATGTAATTCATTTTTGGATCTTCCATTATTGTTCTTTTAAGTCTTCATTTATTTTTGGATCTGTCCTTGTTCTTCTTTTGGATCCTCCATTTTAAATCTACTTTGTATTGCTTTGTTTTTAAACTATCATTATTCTTAAAATTAGAAGTGTGCATTTGAAGAAGGTTGTTCTTTGGTAGTGACGGTATAATTGCAATGCTCTGTGGTGTACTATTTGGAAGTGGTGGAGGTGTTGCCATTGATGGCGATTCTGCGCGGTATTGATCAAAGTTGGATGAATTGGAATGTGAGAGAAGAAGAAATAAAAAAAGAAAAAAAATCTAAACTTTCAATTTAAGCTAATAATATATATTTACCCTTTCATACGGTAAGGAAGTAATTTACTTACGCACCGTAGAATCGGTCAAAGTAACATGGAAATAGACTTGAAAAATGACAAAAGTGTGTGGGGGCAATTGTATGAACAAGTCACATGGTGAAAGACAGGAGTTCCTGCGTTACAATGGTACCACACATAATTGCAAAGTCATTTAAGGCAAGGCAAAGAGCTATAGACTTGGGAGGTACAGTGTAATGCAAAAGGCTATGGGCTGATGTTGTTGCCATTGTAACCAACACCAAACGCGTTAAATTGCGTCTCATCAACACGTACCCCTAAAACTATTCTGTATAATTCTTCAAAGCCTTTCTTGCAGCAGCTGTCACTACCAAACCCACGCGTTATTATACGTATATAGTATGATTTTGGAAGAAAAAAATGACTTACTCGAAAAATATTCACTCTGAACCGTGAAAAAGGGATGCATATTCAAACTGATTAATCAATTTAGATCTGTTACTAGTATTAATTAGTTATTAAATACTCAAATTTTCACTCTTTTTTTTATACAAAAAATGTTCTACACGCTTTGGAGTATCCCCTTATTGCGATGGTTATGGGTGCAACCGACAGTACTGACTGCATTAATTCAATTATTAATTTCTTTTTCGGGTAATTCAATAGACTTCATTGCATTCTCTGATTTGTAGAATACTGTACTATTTTGAGGGAGCTATTTTTTTATTATACTTCAAATATTCTGAGGTTCAAATTTTGGGAGTTGGTCTTTAATTACCGATTTTCATTAAAAAAAAATACAAGTAATGTTGTGCTTTTGTCTTTAAAAAAGAAACATGTCATACATTTCCACCTACTTTCTATATAGAAAGCTTCTATGATTACATTCTGTTTAGAAACATCTCATACATTTATCGCCATCCACAAAATGCAATAGTATAGCATGTATTTTTTGTTTTCACAGAAAAAAAAAGTATGAATCTTTTTTGTAATTTTTGAATTTAGTATATATTAACTGAAAAATTGAAATTGTGGAGAAACATTTTGAAGTATAAAGAATTTACTATAAGTAAGAGTAAAACAAAGTTTATGAAGTGTGAGTTTTCACAGATAAGAGATGGTGATCAAGATACAGTGCATTTACTTGGTCAAGAGGTACTCATGAAATATGTTTTTAGATACTTTGGATCAATGTTGTAAAAAGGTAGTGAGATTGATGAAAATATAAATCATAGAATTAGAGCAATGTGGATGAAATGACGAAGTGCATCGAGATTTTTGTGTGACCGCAAAATTCCCCTTAAGCTAAAAGGAAAATTCTATAGATCAATTATAAGACCGACAATGCTATATGGAACAGAATGTTGGCCAGCACAGAGACAACATGAGCATAAAATAGGGGTAGTAGAAATGTGGATGTTAAGGTAAATGTGTGAATATACGAAGATGGATAATATAATAAATGAGAATATTCGACGAAAGGTATCAGTGGTACTGATATGTGAAAAAATTATGAGACGATCACTGGATGTTCCCGTAAGAACAATAGTTTGTTACCAAGAACTCGAACAAAAAGAGGTAGATGTCGAATGAAACTTACCTGGGGAAAGGTTGTGAAATAAGACCTAATGGAGTGAGATATAGATTGGCGGATAACATGTCTTAGGATAGAGTGGAGAAAAACTATAAGCTTGGTGGAAGGTTAAACTCATTAGTAGTTTTATGTTCCAGTCGTTCTCTTGTTTTAGTCTTTTTCCTCATTTTTTCTCTCTTCTTCCTTTCACTCTTCATTTATCTTAGGGTTTTTTTTTCTCTCGTTTATCTTATTTTTGATTTATTATTAGATTTATCTATCACTGACCCTAATTAACTTGAGTTAAAAGTGTTGTTGATATTGATGGTGTTATATTAAGTGAAAAAATGTATCAATAAGTTATTCTATAGTATCTTTAAAATAAGTTATTAGCTTTACATATTTACGGTCCGATAGTACGTGCAAAAACATAAGAAAGAAAAGTAAACAAAAAAAGTGAGAGAAAAAAAATAAGTTTTTTAAATTAAAAATAATTATTTCTACGTTTATTTAATTGGGTTGAAAGGAGAAAATAAATAGTTTTTTTATTATATATGATAATGTATATTTTTTCATGTTTTTAAGAAAAATATATTATATAAGATAGACATTTTATTGAAGAGAAAAAGTAGTGTAAATTATTGGTTCACACCCTCTCATAAGGTAAAAAAAAATTGTAAACAAAATGTAATGTAAGAAATGAACAAGGTTCGCATATATATTTCTTTCGAGGGCGCGTCATGAAAGGAAAAGAGTGATGAGGTACGTACAGTGGAAAGCAGCAGGGTGTTGAAACGACCGGATAGGAATTTATGCACACATAAAATCGAGAGTTTGAGACACCCTAAGGTCCCTAACCAACCATCATGTTTCAAGACCTGGGAGCACCACCTTTCTTGTTTTTTTATTTATTATTTGACTCCATTCATTCATAACCAATACATTAGTAATTGTACTTCTATTTTTTAGAATAATAATAATAATAATAATTAGATATCCCACTTATTTATACACCTATTATCATTAGATATTTTCATCTGGTATTTATTCTCTCATTATATTTGAATTTGGTATATCCACGAAAAAAATATCATTACACATTTGGTGTACTTTATTTATTTATTTTGGCACAACTAGGTTTTTAATTTATTATCTTCTTGAGACGAACTCATGTAATTTGTAATTTTTTAAATGTTGGCAATGGCAATTGGCAATGCGGCCCCACCCACCCCCCTCCCTCCATTTGATTTTATTTATTTATTTATGTGACCCACAATTAACATCAAGTAGCTTAGGAGTGTGTGCGTGGGTATAAGGATAAGGTCAGTTTGACCTTTGTAGTCGTAATGAGGGCCCTGTTCTAATGACAGTTGGAAATGGACTGGACAACACTCAATATAGGCCATGTGAACCTTTGGGTCCCAACCCTTAGCTTCTTTTATCTTGAGGAATGTGTGGATCAATTAATGGGATGAAATGAATGATACAAAATTACCGTACCGATTCATTTATACTTCTTCCCATCTTTTACATAAAGCAAATGATTGATTTATCAATACTAATAAAAAATAGTTTAATTAATTAATTTAATAATTTTAAATTTTATTCTAAAAGTATCCATATAATCATAGTATAGTTTAAAGCAGTAAGTATATTCAAGTACTCTATATATGATTAAGGAATACTTTTTTCACTAATAAATACCTCTGTTATAAGTTAAAAACATATTTTCACACTTATTAAAAAGTTATTTAATTTCATTTAATTATGTTAATCTCAAAATAAAATATTTTTTAATTATTTTTTTTATTAAAACTTAATATCAAATATAAAAATAATATTTGGTCCTATTAAATAAAAAATATTTTAAAAATAAATTTATTAAATATAAGAAAATTAAATAACTTTTTTTTTGCATAACAAAAACCGAATGGAGTACTTTATTGTTAATAGACCAATAAATATATCTACTTTCATAAAAAAAATGATTGGATTTATTATTAATAGATTTCATACTAAATTAGGATTAAAAAATTAACAATTAATATTTTTTTAAAATCATATAATGTTACCAATAAGCTAAGGACGAATAATACAATTAAAACTTCTTGTCAAAAAATTTAAATTAAAATATTTTTAAATGTATATATAAAAAATTTAAAACCATGATAGAAGCCTAAGTTCACCCTATTGGCTTTGCGGCAACGATGACTCTAAATCGAGGATGCACAATGTATGTGTGTAACGGCAAAAGACGTGAAACTATCAGAGTAGGCTTAAGAAGTTTCTGAAAAGAGTGACGAGATAGGTAGAAGAGTTTCTAAAATGAAAAAAAAAAGTGTAATTTTTTTCAAGTGATTAGTAAGAATAAAAATGGAAAAATTAAAGTAATTATTATATAATTTAATAATTTTAACAATATAAAAATTAATAATTAGATAATAAATTTGATACACTATTAATTTTTAGTTAAATTCTTAACATCATTGTCATAAAAATTACAAATATTTAATTATATAATAATTCATAATTAGATAATAGTATAACTATAAACGAAATTCAATTAAAATATTACTTTATGTCGTCCATGAAAATAATGAATTCCTTTCTACATCCTTATTTTATGTTAGTATTTCAAACACTTTTCTAGAGTGATTATCCTTCTAGATTTTTTTATAGAAATTACTTACTAAAATGGATTTATTTTTAAAATATATTACTTGTATGGTCTGTTTTTTCTTTTTATGAAAATCAAGTCAAAATGAAAACTTGACATATGGCCATCTGAATCAGCTCTATCATTATTACAAAATTCGTTACTTTTAATGTAACTTGAAAATAAGTTATACTAGTATAATTTATATATTATTTAATCATGTAATATCAGATGATTTATATCATAACATTATATCATTTATTTAATAAATTTAATAAAATATTATTTTAATTAATTTTGTATTCATTTGATCAATTTTATTAAATATTATCTAACAAATTTTAAATTTATCTAATAAAATAATATAATTTAATTGTATATAATAAATTAATTTTGTAATTATCTTTATACAACATTAGAATAAATATATGTAATAAATTTTTTAAATATATATTTATTTTATCTTTATCTTGATTTTCTTTATAATAAATAAGTTAGAGAGGAAAATACTATGTATTTGATAAAAAAGAATTATATTTTTTTTCTTTCTATTTTTAGTTTGTAAAAAGTATTTAAATATAATTAAGGTAATTATAAAAATTATATCTTTATATTTAAAATTTGAATAAATTAATTATTATCATATCTATATGTTTTAATGACAGTAATTACAAATATTTTTTTTATTATAATAAAAAAATGAAAAAAAAATCTTATACAATTTATTCAAATGTATTTATATAAAAAATTTCAACACTATAATAATTAATTTAATTTATCGCATTATTTCGTATATAATATTTTTGTAATAAAATATATTTAATAAATTAATATTCAAATATTTATCATATAAATATGTAAAAATATCTTTAATTTTATTTTATAAATATTAATTAACAAAAGTTTCGTATATAAAGTTATCAATTAAACATAGAGACAAAATATTATTTTATAATAAATATATTAACTAATTAGATTTAAATTATGTTTCAGTATAAATATTTTAATTATATAATATAAATATTTTTAAAAATAGTATTTATTTATAAAATTATTTTATAAAATTTTTAAATAAAAATGATTTTATAGAATTTCAAATTAAAAATTAATTAAATAATATTTTATTAAATTTAATTAAATGATTTTATTTGATAATATAAGTTAAATGATATTATATAATTAATATTAGATAAATCACGTTCGTATTACTTATCTTTAAATCGCAAATAACACTGTAAATTACTGTTTCAACAAGCAAAGATAAATTGTTGATTATTGTTTGACCTGTTAACTAAAATGGAAAATTTTAATACTAATATTAAAGTAATTTGTTAATGGTATTAAAATGCATTGTTGTCTCCGTAGTTGTGAACCGATGGTTTAGCAAGTCTGGTTAAGCTATCAAACAAAATATGCGTCTGATTTGACTTGGGTAGATTTATTCAAAATCGATGACCTGAAGTGATTTGAAACCGATCAATCAATCTTTCTTTTTCAATTCTTTTTTTTACAGATATTTTTACGATTCCTAAAAACTACTAATAGTTAATTATGAAGTATTAACATATAATATGTTCTTTTAATATTATTTTGATATTAATAATAATATATAATAAATTAATAATTATTATATTGATCTTAATAAGATTTAATATTTATTTATTTTAGACATCTTTACCATATTTATTTATAATTATTTGAGAATTTTTATACTTAATTGTGAAAATAATAAGAGTTTTTTTAGCATTACTAAAATATAAATTATAAATTGATTACAATTTATTATATACATATATCAAATCAACTAGGTGAATAAGTGATTTACCAGTATGATATCTGACATAGTAACCTATGCCTCGAACAAGTTGATAATCGGAAAATTTTCATAACACGGGCTGTCTCTACTGTTTAGGGAATATTACAAAATATTACGGGTGCAAGTTTGGATTAGAACTTCGAAGCAAAATATATAAAAAAAATAAAAACAATAAAGCAATGATTGACTTTATGATCAATAAAGAATACACTGTTATAGATACCTCTTACTCATAAGACTATCTTTTCGGGCCACTTTTTTATAAATATATATATATATATATATATATATATATTATATTTTAATTTCTTTTAATATAACAAGTCTCTTAAAAGCCAAATTTTCTTCCTTTAAAAAAGTCAAATATTCTCCCTAAGACAGCATTTCAGTATTTACTTTAAAAATTCATAAGATAAAATTAATTTTTGTTAGTATAATTTATTTGCAACGGAAGAGAGACCAGCAATTTCTATTTGCTGTTTTAGCACGTGGCAGCAAAGAAAAGGTGGATTTGCTTGTTGAAACAACAATTTGTATCTGCTGGTTGTTGTTGAGTACCAGAGTAGCACATGAATTTTGCTATTGTTTTTTGTAATTGTGAAGCTGATCTGGAGTCTTGTCAAATTTTCAGTTTAACTCAATCTTTTGATAAAAAAAAGCCCATATGAATAATATATTTTAAATCAGACTCATTTTAATAACAAGTTCTTAAAAGAAATCAAAGGAATCAATTACTTCACCTTTTCACATTAATTTGTGTATTTGGTGATATTTTTCGCTGACAAGAAAAGGAAAAAAAATGAAAGAGGGAGAACAGGTGACACGTGCATACACATTAATTATTTGACTACCCATCTCACCAAGCTAGTAACATTCTGTATCATCTGTCAATTGGTAGTATTATTTTTTTTTCTCAATCACGAATATAAGTAATATTTTTTTATTTTAAATATAAATAAATTTTAATTATTTATATTTTATTTAATAAAATAATTTTTATTTAATAAGGTGAAAAAATACTTATAATATTAAGTTTTAATAAAGGATCATTTAAAAAATACTCAATGGTACAATTTAACGAAGTTAATTAATTTTAAAAATACTAAATATTATTTTTTTTTAGTTATAATTGAGACGGGAGGAATAAAATACCGGTATTAAATTCATTTATACAATGGTTCCTGCAAATTAATTAAATAAATTAACAAGCATGACTGCACGAGGGGATTGCGTCAGGTGCTTCATCGATACGATAAAAGTATACATTGTAAGAAAAGGATGC
Source organism: Glycine latifolia (assembly GCA_013407115.1). NCBI lineage: Eukaryota > Viridiplantae > Streptophyta > Magnoliopsida > Fabales > Fabaceae > Glycine > Glycine latifolia. Next base: position 27,644,385 of record CM023950.1, read on the forward strand.
CATGATGATCTAATTAAAATAATAAAGATTGTTAAAATTTTCGAATAACTCTGTGTATGTGTTTCTGATTGGTTTACTCTGTATTAGAGTAATTCTCCCAAGAAAATCTGAGTAAGCATACATGCACTGATGGAATCCAATTATCCAGGCCTCTTAATCACCGCTCAAATATACTTGTTTAACCATTGACGAACGGCGAAAGTGAATTGATTAAAGTAGTACTAACTCAAGATTAAAATCTTCACAAAAAACAAAACAAACCTCAAGATGAAAAAGGAACATCGTTATGAATATAACGGACAAACATCTGCATGGAATTAAAGAAGAAAAGGGTCTGACTAGATTAAAAAGGAGCATCTTTATGAATGAGTAGGAATGGAGTTAAATCTTTTAAAAATTTATAAATTTAAAGTAACATTTTGTAATTATTTTAATGAATATGCTATTAAGTCTCATAAGACAATAGTAATATTATTTATTAAAGAGTGATTATTGAAATAAATATTTAAATATTTTATTAAAAAATGAAAACATCAATCAATTTAATATTCTTTTCAGATAAAACTGTAGTATTAATTTGAGACGGATGAAGTATTAGGGACCTATGGCTATTTAGCGATAATTTGCACAAAGGTCAAGAACTCAAGGTTAATTAGAGATGATTCCTAAAGAAGGAGGAACGCATGAGTGGGAATCTCTTGCACAAGTCCAACGTCATCATCAAACATTAATAAGTGTGAAACCTATAACCCTCTGCATAGTGTGTCATGTTTATTGTAAGAGAAGATTTTTGGATTCAAATTCCTATGCTTCCCCATCACTTATTCACTTTATAATATATTAATTTGGCTTGTTTTTCTGAGGAAAGGATCGGAAAATAAAGATGGAGTTCCTAGTCTTATTTTATTTCTCATTCTTACAATTTAGAATATTTCTCTGGCATTATTTGTTACTTTAAAATAGTAAGGAAATGTTTTTTTCTTTTATTGCTTTTTCAATGATATTTCAAGAAATAAATACACTAGTTAGTAATAGTCACTTAGTCAGCAAAGAGGTGCAGTTACTCATTTATGAATTAGAACATTTTAATAAGATACAAAATAATTTATTTTATTCACGCCAAAAAAATATTTTATCACAAAAATTGGTGGTCATTTATTTTTAAGAAGTGTACATTATTTTTTAATCATAAATATTTTTCATATGAGAGAAAATTTTATTCAATTGGAATAATATTATTATGAAAAACAAAACTTATTAAAAACAAAATTTTCATGTAAATAAGATTATTATAGAAAATAAATCTAAATGTTTAAGATAATTATATCTAAAACTTGAACTTCAAATACCATAAATTAAAACAGTTTCATATCAATTAATTTATATCCTCGATAATATATGTGTATATTACTCTAAATAACAAATAATTAAAATGAGACAAAGAAAAAAATATTTATTAGTTATCTTAAAATATAGTTTTTTTTTATCGAAATCAGATGTAGTTTGTATGATGTAGATATAGGAGATCTCGATAAATATAGTTTTATTAAAAAAACTTATTTGACAATGATTTTTTGTAATGATTAATTTAAAAAAGAATTAGCCATTAAAACAAGAATCCAAAAAAATAAAATAGAAAGGTTCAATTTTATATTTTATGTATCTCATTGTTCTCAACGTTCTTAAACTCCAACACTTCAAAAACACGTTAAATTTCCTTCCACCTCTCACCTCAAGATACCTTCCTCCTCCTCCTCCCCACTGGTCAACGATATCTTAGAAGAATTTCAACATCATTTACTCAATCATGCATAGCTTTACTTATTTCATATAATGCTTCCTAATAGCGACAAACATGTTAGAAATTAAAGATGGAGTGTTGCTCCAACGGAGGGCTGATTTCAGAAACACTGACGAAACTTCTGACATGGCAAAATGGAAGATAAGTTGTTACTCAACACTGTTTCAAAAGCTTATCAATCATTTTTGCCTTTTATTTGTATAAAATAATTTTTAGATATATAGAAAGATAATCAAACACGAGATCAATTTTATTCTTTAAAAAAATAGAAATACTGATCATTTATAAATTATATTTTCCATGTTTTATTGTTATATATAACTTCAGATAAGAATAATGAATTAAAAAATTAATTTACTTAACTATAGTTGTATCTTAAAAAAATTATTGATATTTAGTAATTTTTAAATATCACTGTGTTTGTCTCTGTTGTATTCCCACATAATGTTTCGTGAGAGAAGTAATTAAACGACAGGATAAAGGAAAGAAAAGAAAAATTAAAGAATCGAGTAAAGATTTATTTTCCCACAAATTGTTTGTTTCTGTGGGGGTATGAATTGTTTGAAGAAAAATGACGAAGGAGAAGTTTGAACAACAAACAACAACTGAGTTTGACCTATTTGATATTATTTCTTCTCCAATCCCGATTAGGAGCAAGCAAAAATGGAGAAAGGCATGCGAACGAGCTTGTGGGGAGTATACCGGAATGAGTTTCGTTTTGTTCTGGAGAGAATTGTAAATAAACGTAAGTTATTATTATTATTTGCTGAAATGCATGCTATTTGTTAATTAATTGCATTCATGTTAATAAGATTCTCTTGAAAAATTAATGCTCTTAGGGAAGCTGAACACCACCAAACACAACAACATACTCTACTCTTTGTGACTATATATAAGGAGAGAAAAAAATCTTAGTCAACATCCAATAATACGTTGGTGAACTTGCACACCATTTTTGTCTAACAATGGTTAAAAGAGATGAAATGAGAGAGATGCAGACGAAATTGTGAGAGGAGTACTTAAAACAACAAGTAGCCACCATAAAGGAGGAGCAGATGACCACTATGTTCTCATCTAACCCCACCGCTCAAGAATCTCATGTACTTAAACTACTATTTGTTTGATACTCTACAAATATTTATTAATTAATACTTATTTAATTATGTATGAAATGTTTGTTTGAAATGAATCACCTCTAATTCCTAAGCCACAGCCCTGATCAATGTCACGTGATCGACATAGGTCACTCATATTATAAATAAAGGATCCAATCTATATGTTTATATCGGGTTGATATTGTTGGCACAAACAATCACGAAATTATATGTGACGCCTAACCAAGTTCAGGAACTCTTGGACTGGTAAGAAATGCTTTGCGTGTGAACCTTATTTGTAAAATAGCAAATTTTTAAATGAATAATTATGCATTGTTACCCGAACATTGTTCTTTCTAGTGTCACATGTATGTATATAGCCTTTGCAAGTAAAACGATATAATGGATAAGTATGAATTCAATTGTCCAATTTACTTGCAACCATTTTTTCATAGTTAAATTAATTTGATAATTTCTTAACTATTTAACAATTTTTAATTAGATTCTTAAATTATGACAATCCGACAAAACGACCCAATTAAAAATCTAATGTAGAAATATAATTAGATTTTATCTTAAAATAAATTGACATTAAGTAAAATCACTCAATTAAAATATAAGTTGTACCTAAAAAAATTGAGATAAATGATATGAGGCTTTTCAAACAGACCTAGTTAAAAAAATTTAGATATATACCAAAACAAAACAGACAAGTCCATTCTATTAGAATGGACAATTTACTAAGATGAGTTATAGATTTTAGTATCAGTACCATATACTATAGGGACAGACTTAGGTTTTAGCCAATGGGTACAGTCGTCCCCCTAAAATAATAAGTTCTCTTAATATGCTCGATAAAAAAATCAAAAATAAGCCTCTAATGTCAATCCATATGCATAAATTGTTAATTTTCCTACCGTAGACATTATGTTTATGTTCATCTTTTTTACTTTTTAGATTACTCCAATGCACATGTCGTGCACTACTCTTCTCATTTCGGGAGCGCCGTCTCTCACACTCACTTGGATAGTTTATTTCTCATTATATTTTATAATTTACAATAATCATGTTTTACGTTCAAGATATCATATTTTACCATAAAAGCAATTTTCATAATTTAGTATTAATTCATACACACGCACTTTATCTTTTAATAAAGGTCTATTGTTATAAAATTTGGTATTTTTAAATTTAAAATAACTTATGATTGAAATATTTTATTTTGATAAAATTAAAATAATATATATATATATATATGTGTGTGTGTACACTTTATTGCTAAATTCTTAGGTTAGTCTTTAGATAAGTTCTATCCATACTCCAAATATTTTTGTCCCCTATCATTCTTTTCTAATTTTATCCCTGTCATGCTAAATTATATCTTAAAATTAATTGACATCATATAAAGTTGCCCAATATATATAAGTTGTATAAAAAAATGTGACATACAATCTAGAACTTCCCAAGAGATCCGATTCAAAAAATAGTTAAATAATCTAATCAATAATTAAAAAACTAACAAATTGATTTAACTTCTTTTAATTTCTGTATTTATTTCTTATTTTTCTCCAATCAAACACTCACAAAATTCATCATATTTTCCATCTATTTCTCTCATTCTTATACTCATTTTGTATTTCTCTCCTAAATTACAAAGACAAAGTAGATATTATTTGGTGTCTTGACAAACTTTTTCGCATATTTGACTCTATTAGAGCACCCACATCGCTAGCTTGGGAAGCAATTGGAACCTTTGAAGCAATGTGCTTAAGAAGCAATTGGCACTGCAAGCACGTACGGATTTATTCAGCAGACATGGGTTGCTTGATGAAGCAACGTTGCTTCAGCTAATTAAAAAAAAAAGACAAATTAAAATTATTTTTAAGCAAATAATTGTTGGATGAGAAAGAAAGAATAGTCTTTGCCTATGTCGGATGTGAAAGAAAAAACATCCGTTGGCTGGCTATTTTTTTTTTTTTAAATTTAACAATTTAAAATTTTAACAATTGTATTTTTTTACCATTCTATATAAATAGGGGTACACTTCAATTTTTTTACCCAGCTAAAATTTCTCAAAATTTTCTCATTCTCACTCTCTAAATTTCTCAACTACTTCTGTTTGTTTTCATTCAATGGATCAAAATCAAAATTCATTCAATATGAATCATTGGTTTAATTTTATGTCATGTTATCAACAACCCACAAATCCAAATTTTCACAATTCACCAAATTTACCCAATCACAAAATAATCCTAATATAGTAAATTTTCAATATTCTACACTCTCATTTCATCCATATGAATTTCACATGTATCTATCACCATCAATTAACCCTTCCATGGATCAAGGGTATTCGATGTGTACTAATAATGTCCAATGTAATTAAAGAGAGTATAACACATTATCTGACTTTGCGTCAGAGTCTCAAATTTCTCTATTTTTCACCCAAATTGAGTTGGATAATATTGTGGTCAATGAAGAGGGAGAAGAAGAAGAAGCATCTAAAAGACAACAAAGATCATGCTTTTTCGCAAAGGAAGATGAATGTCTCGTTGATACATAGCTAAATATTTTTAAGAGTTCAATAGTGGGGGTCCAAAAAAGGTTATTTTTTTGGACAAACATTGAAGATAATTACAACAAATATCGTGAGCAACATTTGAAGAAGAAAAACTAGTCACAACTAAAATATTGACAACAAAATATCAACAAAAACTGTCAGCAATTTTCACAATGCTACAAACAAGCTTGTAAAAAAAGAAAAAGTGGTAGCTTTGAGTTTGACATGATGCGAAATGCACGTGCAATTTATTTGCAAGATAAAAATGCAAGTTTCTAATTAGAAAATTGCTGGCATATACTTAGGAATCAACCTAAATGGTTGACACAATTTGAACAATCTAGTAAGAGAGCAAAGGTTTTTGCTTCTGGAGCATACTCATAATCTTTTAATCTAGATACGCCGTCAAGTAATGATCCAACATCATCTATCATGAATGGTCCAATTGGGACAAAAGAAATAAAGAATGCCGCAAAAGAAAAAAACAAAGGCAAAATCTCCTGATGTTATTGATTTCACATCTATGAAATAGTTTTTCAAGAACAAATCAAAACATTCAAGGTGCAAATTCCTCTATAAGGATATTGTTGGTATGACCGATGAATAACTAAAGATTCTTAAACCATGTGAACAATATTATTGACAAATATGGATTTTAGTAATTGTGCTACTTATTGTAATGTTACTTTTACTAATTATGTTATTGATCTGGGATGTCACCATCAACTTCAAAGAGACCTTATGGAATATATATAGAGACCTTATGAAATATATATAGAAACGTTTTGGATGAAATAATCAATAAAATTAGTTATTATTTTAAATATATAACTTATTATTTTAATTAGTGTGGTCAATGTCGTGTTATTTGTGTGAGATAAACTATTTTTATCATTTTAAATAAAATATAATTTAATTGTGTTTTTATTTTTATTTTTTATTGTGTCAAAACGTATTTTAAATAATAATAGACTAAAAAATTATAATAAAAAATTAAATAAGATAATTGTAAATTAGTAAATAAATTAATGACAAAATATAATAGATGCGAGGGTTTTTTAAGACCTTAAAAGCATCCAAAAAAAATAACTCCATTATAAAATTTAGTACTTAAAAGTACTTGTATTGAAAAATACAAAATAAATAAAAAGAATCCCATTAAAAATAACTTTAAAAAAGTTATTTCATTATACATGTTCCTTAGTTTCCAACAGCAGCATCTTTTGTTAAGTTTATTATTCTCTTTCTCTCTCTCGTCCATCACGTGAGCTACTTTTTGGAGAGAGAGAAAAAAGCACACGCAGTTCTAGAGAGGGACCCCATTGCAGAGAAGAAAGAGCCAAATCAAACCAGGTTCCCTCAACCTCAACTCCAAAGCAAGCACCATTCTCTCACTCGCTCTCTCACTCTCTCTCTCGTGTCCAATAAATAATAATATCTTTCTCGGTGTAGTAGCATCATTTGTAAGAGAGGGGAAAAGCGGGAAAAGAGAAAAAACAGAGGGTTTTGTTTCTCTTTTGCAGTTGCACTCTTGCGTTGCAGTTGGGCTTTCCGTTTCCCATTCTGCTCCGAACGAGCAAGTGAGTGAGTGAGTGAGAGAGTGTCATTATATAAATAGTGCGTTCGAGAAATGCAGCAGCACCTGATGCAGATGCAGCCCATGATGGCAGCCTACTACCCCAACAACGTCACCACTGATCACATTCAACAGGTCCTTTCCTTTCTTCCTTCATCCATTCTCCAACCCTTTTCTTTCTTCTTCTTCTTCTTCATATTCATGCTTCTTTCTTTCTACTTTCCCTGCTCAGGGAACCTTTTGTTTTGTGTCTCTGCGCCCTGTGCTCTGTGGGTCTTACTGTGCCACTTTTAGTAGTACTTACCGCTCCATCATAATACCCTCTTCCTCTTTTTATTCTTTGTCATTTTCTGCGATGTTTGCGCAAATGCTCTCTATTTTTTCTGTTTGCTTTTTGGAAATTTCGTGACATGTGGTGTTGTTGTTGTTCTCTTCAGACTATTATCTCATTAACGTAAATCCCCGTCTTTATAACTTCACAGGTCTCTTCTCAGCATTTATTAAGCTTAACTAGACTCTTTCTTGGGTCCCCTTTCTTAAGTTTGTGTTTTGTTTTAATTACTTTTTCCAGAGAAAAAAAACTAAAAAAGTTATTCTTTTAGCATATCCACTGTTCTGGTGGGTGGCACCCCACTTTGAGATTTGGTGGTGTATTGTTGTTTTCTTTATTCTTTTCATTGAGTAATTAAAGTCTTGTTGAGTATGAAGTTATTACTAGTTTCTCGGAAGTGTTGTCCTTGCAATTTTTTTAGACTGGTGCTGGCATGTATGTGTCTGGCTTCTGCGTTTTAGTTTAACTCCTCTATTGTGTGGGGACAGTTTTGAAGGATTTTAAGTTGAATAAATGGTTTGATTACTTCCTGATACTGACTCACATTAACATTAATGTAAGATGAGAGGAAGGAATTTGCATGCCGGAAGATGCTAGTAATATTTTTCATCTCAGTTGCATTGTTGGAACATAAATAATTGACACTGATGAATCTTATACTATGGTATACAACTGTTTTTATCCTTTTCTTTCGCATACATACATTTAAAAAATACATCCTAAAATATTTTTAACTATTTTCAACGAACGAAGGTATTTTCAGAAATTTATTAAGATCACCACGAATCATAGTGTGAGTTTTAAGGGAAGACAGTCCTTCTTTTTGTTGCTTTTCACACCTAACATTTACTAGGCATCTCTCATATAACCATTTTTCTCTCTCTTTTCATGCAGTACCTGGATGAGAACAAGTCCTTGATTCTGAAGATTGTTGAAAGCCAGAATTCTGGCAAGCTGAGCGAATGTGCCGAGTAAGATTTAGACTTAATTGCAACATCTTTTGAAAACCTTGTTTCTCATATCTTAATTTCGTAACAGTCATGCCCCCTTCTGGTGGCTAGTTGGAAGGGTTATTGACATTTTGATGCTAGTTTCAGATCATATCTAGATTCCATCTCATGGTGAATGTCTTTGTCAACTAGACACGATGCTACACGATACAATTTTCTGATCCCATCATCATCATATGTATATGCTACACCATACACATTATGTGATATAATAATAATATGTGAGAACTTAATTAGAAGAATAATAAGGCTGATCTAGTGTTATATAATAACTGTAAGGTATAGAAAACTTGCAAAATTACTTACATCAATCCCTGTTGTAACGTGAATTTCAATTTTAGTTTTCTGAAAGATCTGTACCTTTGGAACATGAATAACCACATAAATGAACCTAACATAATACTTCAATCCAATATCTTAAGACTCAAATTATGAGTTATTTCCTCATTTATATGATACTAAACTTTTCTATTCCTACCCAATGTAAGACTTTACCTCCCTTGTATTTCAATAGATAGTTTACACGCAAGTGTAGTGTTTGTTGTTATAAACTACTCAACCAGTCAATCTAACGATAAGTCAAAGGTGTTCGATGTCTTGAATCTAAATGGAGTCTGCAATGACTTTCGATCTTTTTGCAGCCTTTTTCTAGGAAACGGGGTTACCCCACAGTACTTAAAATTTGGAAACCAATAGTTTTATACAATTATGAAGGAAAGTTGCAAAACATGATGACTTGATGCAAAAAGTTGAAACTTTATGTATGTATATTTTACATCCCGTTTGATTGAAATCATTCATAGAAAGGTTGTAATCCTTTTTGGTAACTGCATCTTTATTTTTTTCTTGTCAATGCTGTTGGAAGGCGACAGAGGATACTCATAATAGATTAACTTTTTTCTTTGGGGGGGTTATGAAAAAGTTTCTTCTAGAAATCAAAATTCCCCTTGCTTGCCTTGAGATAGAAAGCCGAAACAATTATTGGATTTTGCCCTTAACATCTTAGCGTCAGATTCTCGCTCCTCTTCTGTTCCTTTTGCTGTGGTCCTAAAACATCATAATGATCCTCTTGCCATTATTTCAGGAACCAATCAAGGCTGCAGAGAAATCTCATGTACCTAGCTGCAATAGCTGATTCTCAACCACAACCATCTCCATTGCCTGGTCAGGTACATGCCTATTTTCATAGTAGTGATCACTATAACTATACAAGTAATCACTTTGAAAGCACTATCTTGAGAACATGTTGGATACATTTTAATCAATGAAATATTGCAATGATACATAACATAAGCTTCATTTAACATCATACTCTTGGGGATATCACTGCAGTATCCTTCTAGTGGATTTGTGCAGCAGGGAGCACACTACATGCAGGCTCAACAGGCTCAGCAGATGTCTCAACAACAGCTAATGGCTTCGCGCTCCTCGCTCCTGTACTCCCAACAGCCTTTCTCAGTTCTTCAACAGCAGCAAGGCATGCACAACCAACTTGGCATGAGCTCCAGTGGAAGTCAAGGCCTCCACATGCTGCAAAGTGAAGCCACTAATGTTGGAGGCAATGCAACGATAGGAACCGGAGGAGGGTTTCCCGACTTTGTGCGCATCGGTAGTGGCAAGCAAGATATTGGAATCTCTGGTGAAGGCAGAGGAGGAAACTCTAGTGGCCACTCTGGTGATGGCGGTGAGACCTTTAATTACCTGAAAGCTGCTGGTGATGGAAACTGAACTAGCCAGGGAGAATGTTTAAAGTTTCCTTGGCCTTTAGTCGTTTATTGAGTTAATTAGGAGAATTAGGCAGTGGAGATTAAGTAGGGAAGGGAAGGAGGAAAGGGAAAAGTTGCTGCTTAGATATCTTGTTTGTTAATCTTGTGCTAAAGGTAATCTGCCTTAACGTTTCTGTAGTACTAGTAACTAGTAACATGATGCATGCTTTATTTTTCTTGTGTAAAGTTCTAGTCATAGAGACGAGTTCTGACACAGCGGTGAAGTTGTGTTTTGGAGATTGGTTAGTCATGAGTTCGAATTCGGAAACAGTTTCCTTGTATATGCAAGAGTAAGACTGCGTACAATATTCTTTTCTCATACTTTCGCATAGCAAAGAGCTTCTAAACAATAGAGTGAGTACCTACCACGAGTAAAGTTCTTGTCATAAATGTCAAGGTCACAAGTTCCTCCCCTTTCTGTTCTGTTTCGGCATGCATACTTGTTGTCCAAGAGGGGTTATTTGGTGAACGATGACAGATGTAATTTTGATCTTTGACGATGTTCCTGCTTTAAGGAGTTTGATGCATCAAAGTTCAATCACAACCTAAACCCATTATGAAAAAATGGCAAGGATACCGTCTTTCTTTTGAATGAAATTTATTAAAAACCACTAAATTTTACTAGATTCACATTCTGTTTCCTGAATCTCTTTCAAGATTTTGTTGATTATAATAAATTTTACTGATAAAAAGTGAGAATATGTTAAAAAGCGTAGTGTTAACTCTTGCAAACTATAATTATTGATTATTGATTTTGCAACACGGTGGTTCGTGGTTAGTACTGCATAACACTATTTTCTAATCAAGCAAATTTTAAAGAATGTAAATCAAAAGAAAAATATTTGAATTTATATATGACTAATTAATTTTTTAAATCAAAAGAAAAATGTGCATATAAATCATATAAATTAAGATATCCTTCTTATGTAAGATAGTAGTATTTTTTTAAATGTTAATTTTAATATAGTTAATAAAGAAAAAAATTAAAGTGATTATATTTTTATAATACCTATTTACAAATATTCTTTTTTGAAATATTATTGTATGCAAATTATTAGCTAACAACCTTCACGAGTATATGTAAAAGAATAATGTTTATTAGTTATCGATTTTCTCAATTAAAGGCTTATGTTCCATTAATAGCTATTTAGCTTCTCAACTATAGTAAAAAATAATCATAAAAGTTTTTAATAATGACTAACACAATAATTCTAATTCATATTTTCTTACATCTAGTTCAAATTCACATGATTGATTAACTGGTGTAAAATTTTATGGTTCACATGAGTAAAAATATTTTTTTAACGGAAGAATTTATGTTAAATTCTAATTGTGTTCAAAGGAGTAGTTATAGATCATAAATTAGATAAATCTATAATCTAATGGGTTTGAGAACATTTATGATTTCAGTCCAATTAAAAAAATATCTTTTATCTATTTCTTCTAGGATTTAACTTCTTACACCAGCACTCTTTTTATACACCCAGCAAAAATGTTATATTTCAAGAAGGTCCTTCATCTTTTTTGCTTAAAAACAGATACAACAGCAAGCTATTGTTCCTTTTTTCGTTGGGTGGGTCGTTGCCTCTAAGCTGCAGTTTTTGATCTCCGGTTGGTGGTGTTGTTTTTGTGGTAGTGGAGGTGGTCGTGACTCGTGGCGGTTGCTTGGTTTTGTTTCATCGAACATCCATCGTAGGTACGTTCCTGCACCTGCTGTGATCATCAATAGTACATATGGATTGTCAATCCACAGGGTCATACAAATAACCAATCCCTCTAGCTATTACCATTCCTTCTAACGGATTGACAATCCATATAACACTTATGGATTACTAATCCGTACTCATGCACAAAAGGAGACTCATGGAAGAGGAAACGATGCGCCACTTACCTCGATGCAGACAACAACCACCACAACTACGTCAGCGACCACCACAACCAAAGACGCAGCACAAACGCAGCCCGACGGAGAACCAAAGCACATGATGGCAGCGACACCTTCTTGAACGCGTGAAAGTGGAAAGTAAAAGGAATGATGTATTGAAAATAATAATGTCTGTACGTTTAATATTTTTTTAAAAAGAATATTTGTGGAAATTCATGATTAACTGTTAGGTGTATTAAATGTTAAGCTTGTGTAGGAAGTAGAACCCTTTCTTTTATAGGGAGTTAATTAGATGAAGTTTTTTTAATATAAATTAATGTTTTTTTTTCTATTGTTTGTTTCTCATGAAACAATAAATAAATTAGGTTGATGGGTATGGCCCATACTTAAATAGAATTCATTCAACTTAATAAAGTTATTAGAACTTAACAAATTAACAACTAAATAAAAATAGTTAGACAATACATACATATATGGACGAATTATATATATTATATATATATATATAAAGTAACTTGAATATTAGGTAATTATATTTAAAAAGGATTAAAATATGTTTTTTCATGTCTCTAAATATATCAAAGTTTGGATTTTATCCTCGTAAAAATTTTGTCTATAATTTTTGTTCTCATAAACTGGGAGATGCAGCAACTTCGGTGTTATTTTGTTTCTTTTCCCCCTTCCTCTTTTTTATTTCCTCCTCCTTGTATGAATTTCTTCCTTCCTGTGCTTCTGCCATTGTCGGAATTTATTTCCCTCGTTGTTGCCTTCGACCTTCAATCATGTATAAGAGAAAGGAAAAACAAAAGAGAAACAGTATATACGTGTCCATGTTTTATTGGATAGACATCAGACACGTAGATTCTGCCTCATCTAAATCTAGTTCCTGATTTTTAAAAGTAACACATTGTGATTTTATGAGGATGAAATTCCAAATTTTGTATATTTACATGAAGAAAAATATATTTTAGTTTTGAAAAAATAATTTATGGATATTGTGAAGTTACAATACAGGTGGCAGTTGTAGTATTTTAGACATTTAATACATCAGGGACGGGAGTGAGAAGAAATTCCGTTAAAAAGCTTAGAACGAGAGACACAGTTAATTAGGAGCCACGAGTTGGCGCGAAAGCAAAGGGAAGAAGAAGAAGGTGCCGAAGTTGAAGGGCGTGACGAAGAATGTCTCTTCATGGATCCAAACCCTTACTCACTTCTTCCATTTCCCTCTCCGTTCATCTTCCCCGTCGTTCCTGTCATCTCACTTTCACTTTCACCTTCACATCATTTTCCCACTTTCTTAACGCCTTTCAGTCAAATCCCAGCAATAACGCTCCCATCAGATCCCTAACTCATTTTCTTCTCTTTATGAACCTTCTCGTTGAGGGCTCCCTCACCTCCCACTTTACACCGCAATAATGGTACGTTTCTCTCGCCATTTTCACTTTACTTTTTTTTTTTTATGCGATGCTTTTTTCTTTCTGTATAGTCGCTTGCACAATCGATGGAAGCCTGTTGTTATTTTTTTTTTATCTTTTTACATTTAAAATAATAATAAGATATCGTTTACGCAATTACGTGCGTTGGAATTGAAAATACTTACATGAAAGATGGAATGAAACTATGAACTGGATACTGGAGAGAAGTTGTTAGGGATCATCATACTTTGAATTCAAGTGATTCTTTTTAATGCACACACAGCTGTTTTATGTAGTGACCCTCCTCCATGATCAATGCCCATTGGAATTTCGGAGGAGTATGGGAAAAGGGATTGGAGTTCACTGGTAAAATCAATCCGACAAAACTTATATGCAGTTCCTTAGGTGCTTTTGGGGTTGTTCTCGAATCAGAATTGGAGTTTTACCTTGGGAGAATATGGTGACATTTAATGTAGGTGAGTATTTAGTATATGGATTATCTAGATGAAACTCCAATTCTAATTGGAGAACAACATTAAAAGCACCAAAGGAACTGTATCCAAGTTTTGTTCAAATCTAAAAGCAAATGATTTATTCTGGAGAGGTGGCATTCAGATCAAGTTGGGCAACTTAGGCAGCATTGTCAGAGAATAATGTTGCCAACAGTGGATAAATTATGAAACAGAAAGTGATGAATCATGAAATGCAAAGCAGACAATCCACACTTGGTTCGTTCTGTATAGAGTGGATGGATTTTAGCAATGGGTAGAAGAAATATAGATTTAGTAGGCATATCAAGTTTCAAAACAATGTTGAGCTCAGAGTCCTGATTTGTGGGTTGTGATTCACATTTGTTTATACTTATACATGAACTTCCACTTTTGAAAAGCATCAGTAGACTTGTAGTCTTGTAGATCCTGATTTCATGTGGTATTTGCAATTTTTTCAAGATTCAAAAACTCAAAATATCTCAGAGTCAATACATTAGAAAAGGATGTATTAGGAAAGAAATATGATATATCGCCATGCAGCAGCAAACATTGTGATTAAACTGACTTTTCTACAATGTGGTATCCATTTGGTTGTTAGGCGACTATTCCTGAGAATTATGGTAAAACATTCTGATTTATTTTATTTGGCTGTTAGTATTACAGATTTACAGGTACTGTCTAACTAGGCATGTTTTAGTTTAGTTTGGAATTTATAGATCTTACTAGACGCATGTCATGGGACAAACTTATTTACAATTCTTGTTAGCTTTTCTTGAAGACAAGATAATATAAAAATATATTTTCAGAACCTTAATGAGATCTTACATAGATCTAAAAAAAAAATATATTTTTTCTGAACCTTAATGAGATCTTACATAGATCATTGTAATAAAAATAATGATTCCATATCTCCATCTGCAGGGGACTCCAGTGAATATTGTTGTGGGTTCTCATGTCTGGATTGAAGACCCAGAGGTATCTTGGATTGATGGACAGGTATTAAAAATAAATGGAAAGGATGCTGAAATTGAAGCTACCAATGGAAAAAAGGTTTGTAGACTGTCTGAGTGCCAGTTACTTGGTTCCCTATTTTATAGTATTAGACATTTTGCCTTTTTATATCCAATCTTTTTTAAGAAGAAGATTGATAGGTTTAGGACCAACTGTAGTCATTGATGGGCGGTACCCTATCTTGAAAAATAAGACTTTCATTCTAGAATCAATCCATACTGTGTTGGATAGCTAAACATTTGACATAGGCTTATTGTATGACAACAGTTAATACAGAAGAAAGATAACATAATAATGACAGGTAATAATTTACCTCTCATTTGGGGGATGTGAAATGTAGCTTGGAGGAGGGGATTGTCCCCATCCTTTTTTTCCCCTTTAATTATTTTTTCTAAAACAAAATTAATTTGCCCCCTTCAATGAAGTAATTTTCATATTAGGTCCCCCATCTTATTTATTCTAGCTTTGTCCCCGGTCTCCTTTGTGATCCTCCTAGGTTTATATACATAGCAACTACTTACATGGTTATCAACTAAAATAAGAAAAAGAACAGCTGGAGTGCTGGTCAGCTGTATCTGAGCTTCAAGTAGATCATGTAATGAGTAAAGAAGGACAAAGAAAACACTAAAAAGTAAAAAGGGAAGAGATCCGTAAACAAGAGTTCTTTCTTTCATTATTGAATGTCCCTGCTTTGGATTCAAGTCATCAATATGATCTATAGAAAATTATTTAATTAAGGTTCATTGTCCTGAAAATTCTGTGTCAAAGTCATTGGAGTCTTGAACAAATTTACTATTGTTTGTCTTTATTGTATTCCTGCTTTATCTTTACTCATTAAACTCTGCAGTAAGCAAATTATTATTATAATTGTTTACTTCATTTCTTAATGCAGCACTTGTTCTTTCTCATGCATATATTGCTAACTGGAAAATGTGCAAAATGTTGCAGTAACTTATTAAGCCAAAGATTACATCTGAATTATTACCTGTAATTGCTATTTTAAGGTTGTTGCAAATTTATCAAAAATATATCCTAAGGATATGGAAGCTGCTCCTGGTGGAGTGGACGATATGACTAAACTTTCCTATTTGCACGAGCCTGGAGTCTTGCAGAACTTAAAAGCTAGATATGAATTGAATGAAATATATGTAAGGCTTTCTTCCCTTTAATGTGATGAGATCAGCAAAGTTTATCGGTGAAAAAGTTGTTACCTATTGTTTTGGCAGACTTATACTGGAAATATTCTGATTGCAATAAATCCATTCCAAAGACTACCTCATATTTATGGTGCGCACATGATGCAACAATACAAGGGAGCACCATTTGGAGAATTAAGTCCTCATGTGTTTGCAGTTGCTGATGTTGCATATAGGTAATCCTAAATTTTTTGTAAGATCCAAGTTTCATTTCTCTAAGTGAAGCAAATATTAAATTGATGATTTTATTAATATCAGGGCGATGATTAATGAAAAAAAAAGCAATTCAATTCTAGTCAGTGGGGAAAGTGGAGCTGGCAAAACTGAAACTACAAAAATGCTTATGCAATACCTTGCTTTCTTAGGTGGTAGGGCTGGTACCGAAGGGCGAACAGTTGAACAACAAGTTCTTGAAGTATGATCCAATTAATTGCACTCATTTTTGAATTCTAACAGAATTCCCGTCCAACTCCCTCCCCCCCCCCAATGAATGACATTCCATTTTCTTATCTTTTAATATGAACTCATTCAAGACTTCTTTATTAACTGATTTGAGAGCAGTCAAATCCAGTACTGGAAGCATTTGGGAATGCTAAAACTGTCAGGAATAACAATTCTAGGTGAGTCTCTCTTATATGTGGTAAATAAAGAATTCTGTGGGTTTTATTCTCTATGATTTCTGGTATGTAAGTTAACTTTTTATCAGTCTTCCTGACATGTGGGCAACAAAGAATTCCTTGTGCTTCATTCTTACGGCTAGTCTGAAATTATAGATTAACTTTGTTTCCAGTTTTGTTTCATTACCTTAATATCACATTATATTGTCAAAAGTCATTCCGATATTAAGAAGGGCAGTTAGAATGATGTCTTTCTTTATCAAATTTTCATTCCAGAAAAGGAATTTCTCTTTTTGCTAACATAAACTGGTACATGGTACTTAATGTCTAAGCTAATATCAAAGAGTTGGTTTCAAATTCTCCTAGTGTTAATGGTGCAGCCGTTTTGGTAAATTTGTTGAGATCCAATTCGATAAAAGTGGAAGAATATCAGGAGCAGCCATCCGAACATATCTTCTAGAAAGATCTCGGGTTTGCCAAATTAATGATCCTGAAAGGAACTACCATTGCTTTTATCTTCTTTGTGCTGCACCACAGGAGGTAGCTTTCTGTTACAATCTACTCATTATTGATTCTTTTAATTATATAAACTTATTGAAAATTCTGCAAACAGGAAATTGAGAAATACAAATTAGGAAATCCTAGATCATTTCACTACCTTAACCAGTCAAAATGCTATGAACTGGCTGATGTAAGTGATGCTCGTGAATATCTTGCCACCCGGAGAGCTATGGATATTGTTGGGATAAGCCAAAAAGATCAGGTATTTCTTCCACAAGTACGAATGCAGCTGGCTTTTTTCTTGCTAGAATATAGAATAATTGTTCTCCCCTCTCTGTTTTGCCCTGCTGTCTTGTTCTCAGGAAGCCATTTTCAGAGTTGTTGCTTCAATTCTTCATATTGGTAATATTGAATTTACCAAAGGAATAGACATTGATTCATCAGTTCCAAAAGATGACAAATCCAAATTCCACCTGAAAACAACTGCTGAGCTTCTCATGTATGGGCATTGTTGTATTATTACTCATGTCTGTATGATTTATAGTTTCCTTAAGATAATTGTCAATATTGGATCAGGTGTGATGCTGATGCCTTGGAAGACGCATTATGTAAGCGTGTCATGATCACCCCTGAAGAAGTTATAAAACGAAGCCTTGACCCCCAAAGTGCAGCAATCAGTAGAGATGGATTAGCAAAAACAATCTATTCTCGGCTATTTGACTGGTAAGATACTAAAAATGGAAACAAATTCATTTTAAAGACCTTTAAAATCTCTAATTAGTGTCACAAATATTGAATATGGGGATACAGGTTCTGATTTTGATTCCTGGATCATTTATGTGTTTACTAACAGGTTGGTGGACAAGATTAATAATTCCATTGGACAAGACCCCAATTCTAAATCTTTGATTGGGGTCCTTGATATCTATGGTTTCGAAAGCTTTAAATCTAACAGGTAATATATAGTTTTGAAGAATAAACATATCTATCCATAAGTATGTCCACAAGAGGGCATTACTGGAGATATTGAAAGCAGCTACTTCTACTTATTCTCAAGTTTCAATCTTTTGTAACTAATTATTTTCAGTTTGTCATGCTTTGCAGTTTTGAGCAATTTTGCATTAATTTCACAAATGAGAAGTTGCAGCAACATTTCAATCAGGCAAAGTCTAAGAACAAATTATGCACTTCATGTTTGTTTGCTATTTCCATTATTAATATGATGGTGATGATGAATTTCAGCACGTGTTTAAAATGGAACAAGAAGAATATACAAAGGAGGAGATCAATTGGAGCTACATTGAATTTGTTGACAACCAAGATGTTTTGGACCTTATTGAGAAGGTTTTCTTTCTCTCCTTTTTCCTACTTTCTTCAAGGAATCGAGTATAATTTGTTCATTTTTAGTTGGAAGCCTTCAACATAGATGTTCAAAACCTTAATGAAACTGAAAGGTAGTGTGCGTTTGATATGATTAAAGATGATATTTACATTGCTGTCGTTTTTAATCATCCAATATAGGTTCATCCCACAGTTTATTTAGTGTGACTATACCCTGGCTATTAATAATGAATTTTCAATTGATCCTAATCCGTCCAGGTTGACAAAAAATACAGAACAACTACATACATGTAGAAAGGAAGAGAAGCAGGGGAACAGGAACTTGTGATGAAAATAAAATTGATTAATGAGTTTCTTTCTTGCTTCTTTTGGAATTGAACCACAAGACCTTTATTGTGTCTAATATACACAATCTGATATTTTGGGTTTTAGATGGATATAAATTTACAATCAAGCAAGTTCCATTTCTGAGTAGTGAGTAGTCTTCCACCAAGTTATTATTTTGGGCCCATTTTACAGCCTAATTCAATCCCTAGTTAGGTTTTTCCTGCCTTTTGTTCTTGTACTATTCTTTTACATGGATTTTGCTTTTGCAGAAACCTGGAGGAATCATTGCTCTCCTCGATGAAGCTTGGTAAATAATTGTTATTTTTCCCATGAACTACTTCCTTTTCACAGCTTGCTTGATGATTTTAACTTTTTACATTTACTTTAGGTTGGTAAAAGTAGCATGATCCAGTTTTTGTCTGGTTTCTTCAAATCCAAAGCTCCTTGTTGTCAATGGAATTGATTAGCAGAATTTAATTATTAATTGGCACAAATTGCAGAATATTTGTTATTATTGCCACAAATTTGTTGGCCATTCAAAACAAAAGATCTTACATGATTATACAAATGTAATTATCTCCTTAATTAGTGATCCCAAATGTAGGATAAAATTTATTGCAGATTGGCTATTTAATGCATAGATGTAGAAATCAAATTGTATGAGCACTATTTAATGCAGAATTCTCCATAGAAGAACACATAATTTTTCATCTGCAACTTTCTTAGTCTAATATGGTATCATTCTAGGTTGCAATCCTATCATAGTTCTGTCCAAAATTCCTAGCCTCTTGGTTTTGCAAGACTATCTAGTTCTTGCTCCTTGTTCCTTTAGTGATTTCTCTCTTATGATTACCTTTTTTTCCCTTAGCCTTATGTCTAGTGACAAGTATGATGTCTTATTCATTTGCCTTAATGGCAAGAACCATTTTGCCTGGCATTCCAGTTCCAGATATTTGTCAAAGGTAAGAACCTTTGGGATTATGTTGACGGCACTAGTTCTGCTCCTAACAAAGAAAACCTGCTGAATGAATATGCTGAGTGGGAAGTCAATTACACCCAAGTCATGGCATGAATCATAGGCTTTGTTGATCCTCATATTGTTCTCAATCTTCGACCATTCAACACTGCAGCCAAGATGTGAGCCTATCTCAAGAAGATTTATAGCCAGAATAATACTGCTAGAAGGAAGGTGGGCGGGTAACCTTGATTAAGTCTGTCCTTAATTCGATCCCTATCTTTCTTCTCTCTTTTTTCAAGGCCCCGAAGAAGGTGATTGATAGATTGGTAAGAATCCAAAGAAATTTCCTATGGGGTGGGTCTGATGAACAGAAGAAAATTGCATGGGTTAGCTGGGAAAGAATTTGTCAATCTAAGGAGTGTGGGGGACTGGGAATTAAAGAACTAAGCAGTTTTAATATTGCCTTACTTGGGAAATGGGTTTGGAATCTGTTTCATCAGCAGGATGAGCTTTGGGCCCAAGTCTTGGTCTCAAAATATGGTGGCTGGAGGAATCTGGAGGTGCCTGGTAGGTCTGGTTCAGAATCAATCTGGTGGAGGGACCTCAGATCCATATGCTGTGCGAATGAGGATGGATGCGGGCTCCTTGCAGGAAAGAAATGGAAGCTGGGTTGTGGATCAAGGACGCTGTTTTGGGAGGATGCGTGGAAGAATGATGGGATGAGTTTGAAAGATAAATATCCAAGAATGTACCAGTTATCCCACCAGCAACAGCAACATATTTGTCAAATGGGCAAACAAACTCATCAGGGGTGGGAGTGGCAGCTTAGTTGGAGAAGATTTTTTATGGAAGGGGAGGTGGCATCTGCAGTTAATTTTATGGAAGATATTCAGCATTCTGGTATACAGTTACAGCAGCAAGACATATGGCTTTGGGAGGACGCCCCAAATGGCAGATACACAGTGGGGAGCGCTTACAGTTTCATTCGTAGGGACCAGATAACACTGGATGATTGTGATATCCTCAAGGAATTATGGAAAGTCAAAATCCCTAGTAAAGTGTCTTGCTTTGCTTGGAGATTACTTGAGGATAGGCTACCCACTAAGCTGAACTTAAACAGAAGGAATGTGGATATCACCGACCTGTCTTGTCCTTTCTGCAGGTCATCTGCTGAGGATGCGGCACATTTGTTTTTTCAGTTGTGATAAGATTAGGCCGCTATGGTGGGAAACTATGTCTTGGGTACCTATTCTTAGTGCTTTACCCTTAAAGCCGAAAGAACATTTTAGTCAACACTTATTCTACTACTACATCGGGATTTGCTCGCAGAGATGGCAGCTATGGTGGCTAGCCTTGACATGGACTATATGGGGGCACAGAAACTGTATCACTTTCCAAAATGGGAGCTTCAACAGCCAAAAGCTTATGGATGACGCTCTTTTCTTCTGCTGGTCGTGGATCAAAAATCTGGACAAAGACTTTAACATTCCTTTCCACTTTTGGTCCTGCAACCTTAGGACTAATTTCTGTAAACAGGGGAGGGTTTAATTTTTACCCATATGGTTTGGGGTCTGAAAGTCCAACCAGCTTATGGCTCCTTAATTCATGTCTTACGTATGTATTAGGTTGCCATAGGTCTTTAGTGGTTGCGGACTGTTTGGTTATTAACACTTGTATCTATCCTTTCTTATTATTTATATATATTATTATCTTTGCTGATCAAAAAAAAAAAAATACTGCTAGAAGGTTCTAGCTGGAACATGAAATTGCCATATTTCAACAGGATAGTCTCTCAATTTCTGAATTCTATTCTCAGTTCATGAGTCGTTGGGCTGAATACACTGACATTGTCTATGAAGATTTGTCAAATGAAGGTGAAATTGTAGTGCAACAAGTTCATGAGACTACAAAAAGAGATCAATTTCTTACGGAATTGAGATTTGACTTTGAGGGTATTTGTTCCAATCTCATGAATAGAGCTCCTGTCCCATCCTTGGATACATGCCTTAATGAGCTTCTTCGTGAAGGACAACTTCTCCTAACTCAAGCATCCATGGAACAACAAAAATCTATCTCTTTTCCAGTTGCATATGCTGCACAAGGAAAACCTAAACGTCAAGACCTAAGTGCTATCCAATGCTTCTGTTGCAAAGAACTTGGACATTTTGCTTCACCCTGTCCTAAAAAGTTTTGCAATTACTGCAAAAAGGATGGCCATATCATTCAAGAATGCCCCATAAGACCACCAAGGAAAACTGAAACAGCCTTTACTGCTGCAGCTGGTCCTTCTCCTGCTAGTGGTTCTGCGAATCAAAATGCTCCGGCCTCTGTGCAACCAATGACCCCTGAAATGGTCCAACAAATGATAATTTTTGCATTTTCTGCTTTAGGACTTTTAGGTAAACCTTTTTCTTCTTGTACTTTGTGGTATTTTGACTCCGGTGCATCCAATCACATGACCAACAGTGCTGAATCCCATAAAAATGTCACAAAATATTCTGGTAACCTTCAAATTCATATTGCTGATGGAAACAGTATACCAATCATAGCTATTGGTGACATTTCCTCCTCTTTAAACAATTGATTTGTTTCCCCTAGTCTCACTTGTAATCTTATTTCTGTTGGTAAACTAGTTGACAATGATTTTAAAGTTGCATTCTCAAAATCTGGTTGTCTTGTGTAGGATCAACAATTAGGGAAGTTGATCGGGAAGGGGCCTAAAGTCGGACTCTTTTTCCTCTTTATTTGTCTAAGCCTCAATGTTCTTTTCCGCCTTTTGTTTCTTGTAATCCAGCTATTGTTAATTTTCAAATATGGCATAAGTGCCTTGGTCACCCAAACTTTAATGTACTTCATGACTTACTGAAATTTGGTGTTTTTGGTAAGAAAACTTCCCCATCTCTTAGTGTTGTTCAACTTGATTGCAACTCTTGCAAACTTGGGAAAAGGAAAATTCTACCATTTCCAATTCATAATCAAAGGTAAATCAGCCTTTTGATATGATTCTTAGTGATCTATGGGGGTTTGCACCGGTAATATCCTATGGTAATTACAAATACTTCATCACTTTTATTGATGACTATACTCGTTTCACTTGGGTCTATTTTTTGCGCTCTAAAGATGAAACATTCTCTGTTTTCAAAAATTTCCATGCCTATGTTTGGACCCGATTTTCTTCCAAGATAAAAATTTTGCGTTCCGACAACGGGGGGAATATACATCTCATTTATTTATGGAATTCTTGTAGACTAATGACATTTTATCTCAAAGGTCATGTCCTTCCACACCCCAATAGAATGGGGTAGCTGAAAGGAAAAATCGTCATCTTCTAGATGTTGTTCGTACCCTTTTGTTGAAATCTTTTGTGCCACCTCGATTTTGGTGTGAGACTCTCTCCACTGCTGTCCACCTTATTAACTGCCTGTCTTCTCAATCATTAAATAATGATTCTCCTTTCTTCAGGTTATTTGGTCACAAACCCACTTTTTCTAATCTACGCACTTTTGGTTGTATTTGTTATGTCCACCTTCCCCCACAAGAACGCACCAAGCTCACAGTTTGTTAAATGTGTTTTTCTTAGGCATTCTGTCCACCATAAAGGGTTTGTGTGTTATGATCCTAATCTACATAGGCTTTGAGTTTATAGAAATGTCATATTTCAAGAAGATACATATTTTTTTCCAACTAACCAAGCACTCTCTCCTCTACATCAACATCTATTTTGCCGTTGTTTCCTAACAATTCTGTAAGAAAACCAACACCACAACCTTTCTTGGTGTATCGAAGACGTTAGGCTGTTCCACCAAATCCACCATCCATACCTCCAAGGCCCCCTCCCGATCAATCTCTGGCTGCTGATCCAGTGTTTCATCCAGCACTAGCTCCTTTACGTCGCAGTACTCACGTTAGTAAACCACCAGAAAAGTATGGTTTTTCTTCCCCTTTATCATTGAAAGCAACTATAGCATTTGTTCCTATTCCTTCTTCTTATAGATAGGCCATGGAGCATAAATGTTGGAGAGAAGCTATTGAAACAAAACTTCTAGCACTAGAAGAAATCAGACATGGGATATTATAACCTGTCCTTCTATCAAACCCTGTGGCAGGAAATTTGCATTCAATATAAAGCTTCGCTCGGATGGATCAATTGGTCGATACAAGACCAGGCTGGTTGTTCTTGGAAATAAGCAAGAATTTGGCCTTAATTATGAAGAGACCTTTGCACTTGTGGTCAAAATGACTACTGTGCGCATTATTCTTGCCATTGCTGCGTTTGAATCTTGACAAATACACCAGATGGATGTTAAGATTTCATTCCTCCATGGTGACCTCAAGGAGGACATTTACATCAGACTTCCTACCGGTATGCCTTCACCTTTCCTTAATGTTGTTTGCAAACTAAAGCATTCTTTATATTGATTGAAACAGACATCGAGGATATGGTTTGAAAAGTTTCGTACAACACTGTTTGGTTTTTCCTTCATACAAAGCAGGTATGATCCATCACTTTTATACGGAGGAGCTTAAAAGGAATAGTCATACTTCTTGTTTATGTGGATGATATTGTGGTCACCGGATCAGATCAAGAGGCTATCAATACAATCAAGACACTGTTGCATTCAACTTTCCGCATGAAAGACCTTGGCCAACTCACTTATTTTTTGGGATTAGAAGTACACTTTCAACAAAAAGGCATTTTTGTCAATCAACACAAATATATTCAAGATCTAATTCAATTATCTGGTCTCACTAATTGTGCTCCTGTTGACATTGCAATGTAAATTAATCTGAAATTGCGAACGAGATGAAGGTGGCCTTCTACTAGACTCAACTTTCTATCATAAGCTGGTTGGAAGTCTTATTTACCTAACCATCACTAGACCAGACATCTCATTTGCTGTCCACACAGTTAGCAAATTCATGCAATTTCCTCGGCATTTGCATCTTTCAGCAGTACACCATATTATTAAGTATCTACTTGGTACTTTGAGCCGTGGTCTTTTCTTCCCCTACTGGTGCATCAACACAACTTCAAGCATACAGTGATTCTGATTGGACTGGATGTCCAGACACATGGAAATCCACTACTGGCTGGTGTATGTTCTTAGGGGAAGCTCCAATCTCTTGGAAATGCAAGAAACAAGACTTAGTCTCCAAATCATCCACTGAAGCAGAATACCGCACCATGTCTACTGCATGCTCAGAGATTATTTGGCTACTCGGTCTCCTTTTAGAGCTTGGTTTTTCACAAGCAAAATCAACTCCACTGCATGCTAACAATACAAGTGCCATTCAAATTGCCACAAATTCTGTTTCCTATGAAAGAACGAAGCACATAGAGGTTGATTGTCACTCAATCTGGGAAGCGTATGACCATCGAGTTATCACCTTGCTTCATGTTTCTACATCTGTTCAACTCGCTGACATTCTCACAAAATCCTTGACACGTGAGCGCCATAATTTCCTAGTCAGCAAATTGATGCTTTTAGACTTACCAACATCAATTTGAGGGGGGATGTCAATGGAATTGATTAGCCGAATATTAGTTATTAATTGACACAAATTGCAGAATATTTGTTATTATTGGCACAAATTTGTTGGTCATTCAAAACAACAGATCTAACATGATTACATAGCTGTAATTATCTTTTTAATTACTTATCCCAGCTGTAGGATAGCATTTATTGCAAATTGGTTATGTAATGCACAAATGTAGAAATCAAATTGTATGAGCACTATTTAATACAGAATTCTCCACAGGAGAACATAGTTTTTCATCTGCAACTTTCTTAGTGTAATACTTGTTACATAACATACTGAATCTACCTCCACCGTTCTTGCCTTTACCCTCTCCCTTTGTCTTTCAGCATGTTTCCGAAGTCAACTCATGAAACATTTGCAAATAAGCTTTATCAAACATTTAAGAATCACAAGCGCTTTATTAAGCCAAAATTGTCTCGAACAGATTTCACAATTGCTCATTATGCTGGGGAGGTACGACTAATCTCATAGCATTAGCTGCTGCTTAAATGAGACATCTTTGCTTATTCAAATTTACCCTCCTAAATCTGCAGGTATTATACCAGTCTGACCAATTCTTAGACAAAAACAAGGATTATGTGGTTCCTGAACATCAAGATTTATTGAGTGCTTCCAACTGTACTTTTGTATCTGGCCTTTTTCCTCCACTTCCGGAAGAGACATCAAAATCTTCCAAATTTTCTTCAATTGGTTCTCGTTTTAAGGTATCATTCTTTTTCAAGTCTTTATTGGTAAACTTTAGGACTTAGACTAAAAATTCAAATAATGAATATATGAACAAGCTCACCTCAAACCTACAAAAACTGAATTGCATTCTTACTATCAAGATGCTAATGAAATTTTGAATGGTGCAGCTACAACTACAAAGCCTGATGGAGACATTAAATTCTACAGAACCCCATTACATTAGATGTGTGAAACCAAACAACCAACTCAAGCCTGCAATTTTTGAGAACGTCAATATTATGCAACAACTTCGTTGTGGTGTGAGTATGCTTTTATGTTCTTCCTTTATTTCATTCTTTGGAAGATGGTTTATACAAAAGTATATTCATAGTTCCATCAAGTCTTCACCCCTTCTTCAGCTGTTCCTAACTCTTGTTCCTATAGGGTGTTTTGGAGGCAATCAGAATCAGTTGTGCTGGCTACCCTACTCGCCGTGCGTTCTTTGAATTTATAAACAGATTTGGCATCCTTGCTACAGAGGCCATGGAAGCAAAGTAAGCACTCTTTTAGTTTATCTTCTATGCCTGGGAGGAAGAAAAGTTTTGGCTTGATATGTTCAAATATTTCATACCAAACTTGGGCATGGTGCTAATATGTCAAGTTTTTCACCTGTGAGTAGCTGTGATGAAAAGGCTGGTTGCCAAAAGATTCTGGAAAAGATGGGGCTACAAGGATATCAGGTAATTTGAAATATTTCACCAGCATAATTATTGCTCGTGTTCTTGCCCAGTTGTCCATAACTTTGTTGTAAAGCTCTTAAGGCCTTAGCATCAACTATAACCCATGCACATTGCAGCATTAATTTATAACAGCTCTTTCAGACTTAATGATCTAATATCAACAGGGAGCTTGTATGGTCTTATAACTTGCATATATGTATAATATTTATGCCGTGCTCATATGTTCACAAAATTCATTTGGTTGGCTTCAAATGTTGTAGATTGGAAAAACAAAGGTATTCTTGAGAGCAGGTCAGATGGCTGAACTAGATGCACGGAGAGCTCAAGTACTTGGTAATGCAGCAAAAGTTATCCAACGGCGCATACGAACTCATCAAGCTCGTAAACATTATCTTGCATTGCGAAAGAAGAGCATATATGTGCAGTCTCGGTGGAGAGGTAAAGTGTTTCAAAAGTGAAATAACCTGATTCATTTGTTAGGATAAATGCAGTCAAATTTTCATAGAGTATGACTTCCCTGGTTAGAATAATGTATCTCAGATCTGTAGGAGACCTCATTACTTAATCAGTCTCCTTTTTCTATATTAAGATATATGATATATTATCTGTAGGAAGACTTGCATGTAAACTCTATGATCACTTGAGAAGGGAGGCTGCTGCTAGGAAAATTCAAAAGAATGTACGCAGATATGAATCTAGGAAAGCCTATAAAGAACTTCATGTATCAGCACTTACACTGCAAACAGCTATAAGGGCCGTTGCTGCCCGCAAGAAATTCAGATTTAAGAAGCAGACTAAAGCTTCCATTATTATTCAGGTTTTGGTCAAGTACTGTATGATTTGGGTTATCCTCTAGGGAAATCAGTATTCAGTATTCAGTATTTCAAATTCCTCTCAAAAAATTGCAGGCTCGGTGGCGGTGCCACACAGCTTCCTTATATCATAAGAGGCTTAAGAAAGGTGCAATAGTTACACAATGCAGATGGAGGGGGCGCATAGCCAGGAAAGAACTTAGGAAACTGAAAATGGTATGTTTCTATGTTTACCATGATTCTTATACATTAAGTAGATCCTTAAGAAATAGATGACAAAAGATGTAACAGATTCATCTTACATAACTTCTGGCACAAAAGGCAAAAGATAATATTTGATCTTTTTTTTTTTAATTGTAGAATTGAGTTTCAAATCATAGATATATACAAACAATATTCATATTTTTTCTCTCATCATCATCATCATCTTCATGAAGGGAAAAACAATAGAAGAACTTAAAATTCTCTTCTGATCTGCAAAGATTGCAATTGGCTTTAATTTTTCACTTGTGATTACAGAAGACAAAAAATTGTTCCCTTTTTATTTTGATTTCTTAAACCACTACCATATCTTTATTTTGAACGAAATGAGGTAGATACAAAATAAACCATGGAGAAAACTACAAAATAGATATTGCATCCACAATGTCCTAAATTGAGAGTCATGCAATATTTCTCTTTTGTTGATGTTTCTTTCCTTTTTAGTGGTATGAAGGATCAAATCTAAAACTAACCCCACCTTGATCCAACTGATTAAGCTGCTTGTACCTGACTCATTCTGTAATATATAAGTAGCTTGAACATCACTTTTTTAATTTTGTTTTCCTGGTTTCATTATATATTTCTGTTTTCTTCTAAGTTGACATATGTTTCCATTTGCTTTAGGCTGCAAGAGAAACTGGTGCCCTTCAAGAAGCAAAGGATAAACTAGAAAAACGAGTGGAGGAACTCACTTGGCGTCTCCAACTAGAAAAAGGTTTAAGGGTAAGATACATGTTTTGTGGATAGATATAATTTGGAAGGATATTGTTGTTCTGATCTCTTACACAACCATGCATTTTGAAAAACATTTTTGCACAAATAAGAAATAAACAGAAGGTTAAAAGACCAATATTTGCAAGTTATTAAATATCCTCTCAGCTGGTAAGGCCTAAAAGTAAGCCATGTGGAATCATGTACAGACCAATCTGGAAGAATCCAAAGCACAGGAGATAGCAAAAGTGCAGAATTTATTGCAGGAGATGCAGAACAAATTTGAAGAAACTAATGCTCTGCTCGTCAAAGAGCGAGAGAATGTGAAGAAAGTTGTTGAAGAAGCACCTCCTGTCATTAAAGAAACACAGGTTATTGTTGAAGATACACAGAAGATTGAGACACTGAACACGGAAGTTGAGAGCCTAAAGGTAAGAAAGTTCAGTCATACAAGACCAAATCTCCTATTAGCTGAACCTTATTTCAAGGATGCGTCTCTTTCTATATAAAATGCTTCTTTTAAAATTGAAAGGTTTTATGACAATATTTCTTTCAGTAATATATGACCTATATCATTCTTAGAAGGGTACATTACTTTTGTAGCCTCTTTTCCTTACTTGATTAGTTCGTAAAGGGGAAAAAAAAGACAACAGATATGGAATTTGGTATGTCAGATTGAGGACCATAAGGAATTTCAATGTGAAGAAGTTATTTAAATAGTATTTTTTTTTCTGGACAACATGTATCCAGTTATGTAACCTAGCTTGTAAATAGAACTATGGGCCTATCTTGGATAAACTTATTCTTAAGTACTTATAAGAAAAGAAAATGAGAAGGTAAAATGAATCAAAATTCTCTTAAAAGTTAAAATCAACTTATACACCTTAGCTCATCTTAAGTGATTTTGCCTTGGCTTTATCTACACAGACTTCACTCGAGTCAGAGAAACAGAAAGCTGATGACTTCGAAAGAAAATACAACGAAACCCAAGTTTGTAGTGAAGAAAGAGGTAAAAAACTAGAAGACACAGAGAAGAAGACACGTCAGCTTCAAGAATCATTGACTAGGTAATATATAAATAATGAAAAGTATGTCCTGATGTAATTGTTTTCCCGTGATAATCAATGATGTCTTGCAAGGGAGAGCCTTGTCACAATGATAAGGTTGTTACTTGTAAGTTGTAACCTAAAGGTCACTAGTACAAATCTTGGAAACAGTCTCTCTGCTTATGGAGTTACAGCTGTGTCTATTTACTATTCACCAAAAAAAAAGAAAAAAGAAGCTGTCTACATTTAATATCCCAGACCCTACTTGGTGGGGGGAGCCTAGTGCACTGGCCACTGGATCACCCTTTAATCAACAATGAGCTGCTTTGAAAATATTGGATGACTTGTGTAAACTTCTGTGCCAAATTCCTTGTTGTAGAGACTTTCTTTCTCTTGAAATGTGTGATAATATCATTGGCTAGCTGTTAAAACTTTATCTTTCTTTATCTTCTTTTTGACATCTCAATAATTTATAGCTAATTGAAAATTTCATCATATCATGCCTGCTCTTAGCTCACTGAGATGGTTGACGGAAATCTCATAATTCTATGATTAGGCTAGAGGAGAAGATCACTAATTTAGAATCGGAGAATCAGGTTCTACGTCAACAAGCTGTGTCCATGGCACCTAATAAGTTCCTTTCAGGACGTTCAAGATCAATTATCCAGGTAATCCTTAATAATGAATATTATATGCATGAAAACAATATAAATCTTGACATTGGTTTAAAGGAGTTTTTTGTCTGTCAATAGAGAACTGAAAGTGGTCATATTGTACCGGAAGCAAAGACAACTCTGGTAACTAAATCTATTATTTTAAATTCATAGTTATTGGTTTTGGATATGTCTATATGGATTTGACTCTTTCTTGGTCACCTAATAGCCTAATCAGGAAATGCATGGCACATCAATGCACCGGAGGGAACCCTCCGACAGCTTGGACGATAAACCACAAAAGTCACTAAATGATAAACAACAGGAGAATCAAGAGTTACTCATTAGATGTATTGCACAACATCTAGGCTTTGCTGGGAACAGACCAATTGCTGCCTGTATCATATACAAATGCCTCTTGCACTGGCGATCATTTGAAGTTGAGCGTACTAGTGTTTTTGACCGTATCATCCAAACTATTGGCCATGCAATTGAGGTCTGAAAAATGCAACTTCCTCATGCTAGTAGTCTCTTTTTCTTACACCTCTTTCTTAGCATAATACTTTCAAGTTGGTGATATATTTCAATTTGGATTTCAGACCCAGGATAACAATGATGTCTTGGCTTATTGGTTATCCAATGCCTCTACACTTCTCTTGTTACTCCAGCGCACACTCAAGGCTAGTGGTGCTGCTGGAATGGCTCCACAACGCCATCGTTCTTCATCAGCAACCCTGTTTGGGAGGATGACTCAAGTAAAGCATAGCTTCTGATATGAACAAATTAATTCCCAATGAAATCTTTTATTCTTCAGATAAGCAAGTTCCCCTTTTTTCCCAGAGTTTCCGTGGAGCACCAGCTGGAGTCAATCTTTCCCTAATCAATGGTAACACAAGCAGAGGAGTAGATACATTAAGACAAGTTGAGGCCAAGTACCCAGCTCTGCTATTCAAACAACAGCTTACAGCATATGTGGAAAAGATATATGGAATGATTCGTGATAATTTGAAGAAAGAAATTTCTCCCTTGCTTGGATTATGCATCCAGGTATGCCAATTTATTTATTAATCTTTAGTAGGATTCTACAAGCTGGTCTATTATGTATGCTTTTAAAAATGATCAATTTATTTTTTCCAATTTATACATTTTCATAGAAATTCATTCATTTAAAACATCACTGTTAATTGGTATTTGACAAGATAGGCACCGAGAACATCCAGAGCAAGCCTTGTTAAGGGATCATCACGTTCAGTTGCAAACCCCGAAGCCCAACGCGCTTTGATTGCTCACTGGCAGGGAATAGTGAAGAGCTTAGGAAACTTTCTAAATGCTTTGAAAGCAAATCATGTTAGTATAATCTCTTTTGGCTTCTATGTTTTTGCCTCCGTATTGCAATGTGTCAATAACACTTCTGGCTCTTTACATATATTTTTGGTTCACTGACATTAAATATATTGTTGTAATAAATCATGTATACGCTTCTATTGAAATTTAATAAAATTACGTGACTTCCCTTATTGATTCTCAAGTTACATATATTTTCTTTATTTTGATTTTAAATAAAGTGGGGATTTATATTAATAATTAAATATGGGAGGTTTGTATGAATTTGAGAACGAAAAGCTTGGTCTACATAATTTGGTCAAACCTCAGAAAGGTCTTCATATTATATTCTTCCAAATTATTTTATTTGCCTTTCTTTGGCAAGTTGTTATGTTTACGTTTATTTGGTGTTGTAATATTGTGATTTCTCCAACTTTGGCTTAATTTTGGCAGGTTCCTCCATTTTTAGTTCGTAAGGTGTTCACACAAATTTTTTCTTTCATCAATGTACAATTATTCAATAGGTTGGTTTGTTCTGCACTTCTAATATTCCGTTTAAAGGGCCGTCTTCTGTTCTGTAAATTGGAAGTCTCATTTTAATCATCTCAATTTTTTTGGTGTTACAGTCTTCTCTTAAGACGGGAGTGCTGCTCATTTAGTAATGGAGAATATGTCAAAGCTGGTTTGGCTGAATTGGAGCATTGGTGTTATAAGGCAACTGATGAGGTGTATTAACTTTGCACTGCTGTTGTTATTCTTTTCAGTTCTTTTAATAGGCACATATACTAACCCTCTCTTCTCCAAAAAAAAAATTGCAGTATGCAGGTTCAGCCTGGGATGAGCTCAAACATATTAGACAAGCTATTGGATTTCTGGTATCTATCTATTGTTGGCTACATAAAATATGACACTATTTTTTTTTCCCTAATGGTCCTAGACAAGAAAATATGAAGAACTGGTTTTTTCCTTTGTGTAGGTCATACATCAGAAACCAAAGAAAACATTGGATGAAATAAGCCATGACCTGTGCCCAGTAAGTAGGAGAAATCTTTTTCATTGAAAGATTTGCTATTTGGAATTGTTACCATTCTCAGTCTCTGTGTACAGGTCCTTAGTATACAGCAGCTATATCGGATAAGCACCATGTATTGGGATGACAAATACGGAACGCATAGTGTGTCCTCCGATGTAAGTTCTTACATAAAAGTTTTGCTTAAACTCTGTTTAAAATCATCCATGTTAGAAAGAAGTACGATAACTTCAAATTTAAGATGTGCAGAAAAACTATGCTGAACTTTGCCATATTAATGTTTTCATCTAGGTCATATCCAATATGAGAGTGTTGATGACTGAAGATTCAAATAATGCAGTTAGTAATTCTTTCCTGTTGGATGATGATTCCAGGTCAGCCAGATATCATTATAGCTCATGTGATAATTGTCCTATTATTTTTAATATTGTTGCAAATAGTTAAGTTCACTCACATTTTATTGGGTGCTTCAACCGAATAATTCTTACTAATTAGTTTAACTGTTTAACTATGATGCATGACAATCAAATACAGAATAAATATAAAAACTGAAATAAGCCTGTGGCAATCCTTAGAGGTTCAGGGCTGTTTTCAGGTTGTGATCCCTGACTTTTATTCTTCTCAAATTTGTGATCGCTGACTTTCCCAGATTAACACGCTCACGCTCACAGAGAATATAGACAGCTTTGTCATGTTTCTATATAACCTACCAAGCTTACTACCACATTCATTGGACTAAACCCATTTCAAGATTACATTGTTGTGTCCTTAGACAAAAAGCACGGGAAAGCTATATTCAGGAAAAAATAAATTCTTTCCAAAAAAGTTATAGAAAAAGAAAAAATCAAGTTCCAAAATATGCTAATCTGAACATGTAAGTGAAGACCAATGCCTAGTTTGGGTTAACTTGTGGGAGTTTTTTAATTAAGAAACCCTACTACTATTATTATTTTTCTAGGGCAATAATGTCAAGTTTTGATAAATTTACTGGTGCTTATGAACAATTTGGACAAGGGAGCTTCTGAAAAATTATAGTTGCATAATTTTTATTTATTTATTAGTGTTGATATATATTTTTTGATTAGTGATACTGATAGTTGCATAAGTTGATTTTATGTAGGAAGTTTAATTTATTTTACATTCATTTTATATTTTACACTTACACTTTGTTGAAAAGTTTATCGAAATTGACTTGAATACCAGTTTGAGAAGCTTGTATTCTTATTTGCAAATTTATATCGTGACATTGTAACATTAACCATATGAAAGCATCTATTTTGTGCAGCATTCCGTTTTCTGTTGATGACATATCGAAATCAATGGAACAGATAGATATCGCAGATATAGAGCCCCCGCCTCTAATTCGTGAAAACTCTGGCTTTAGCTTTTTGTTGCCACGCCCAGATTGATAGCTTTTGGTGCAGATTTGATCCACCGGCATTCTTACCCAACTCCATGGTATTACCAACTCACATCACTTGAATGTTATCATGGAGTGAGTGCTTGAAATTGTTGACTTTGGTTGTGTCAAAACAAGTCTGTATTAAACATACCAAATTTACATCTCGGTGCTGGATGACAAAAGGTAGATAGATCATCACGTCGGGCAAGTAGATTTTTGGGCCGAGAGTAAAAGGAATAATACTGTTATGGCCTTTTTCTAGGAAGTTTTCACTCATTTTTTTTATGAACCTTGTTACTTCTGAGCACATTGCTTTGCTTGGAGTAAGATTTTGTATCTAGAAAGAATTATAGGAATTTCATTAAATTATAGTGGTGAATGTAAGTCCGTCAGAATATGTGGCAACAAAAGTTCATTATTTTATTTGGACTTGTTCTGTCGTGCATTTTCATTGCTTTCGACTTCGAGTTTGCTACTTCATCCTATCAGTACAAAATTCTCGAATAATGAATCCACCTCCCACGATACCCTTACTAATTACTAGCTCATCGCTTCATGGAATGGGGCCCCATATAATTGCCAAATATATCTTGGTCTCTCGAAGTAGCTAAAAATTTGTAAACAAAATATCAAACTGCTCTCAATCAATATTTGAATCTTCAAAGTTGAAATTTGGTAAGATTCCGAACAGTTTCAAAGCTTACTCTTTTTGCAATGCATGTTCGAGACTGAGGCACGTGCATGGATATAGAAGATGAAGGAAGAAGGATGTGTGAAAAAATAAAAACTCTTTCGCAATGCATGCTCGAGACTGAGGCACATGCATGGATAGAGAAGATGAAGGAAGAAGGATGTGTGAAAAAATAAAAATATTTTTTAAACCTCTAATACCGCTATCATGATTCAAGATCCGTACTCAGTAGATCACTAAATTTTTTTTTAAAAGATTCAACATTGGTCTCTCAGAAAATCTGAGTTATGCTAAATACACCATATCCATTTCTTATACACTATATGATTTTTTTTAATGTCAAAATTGTCCTCAATTGCTTTATTAGTTGGGTTGCTTCTCTCCTGCTCACTTCTTTTGGTTTTCTATTGCTCATTGCTCACTGGATCGTCTTTTGGTTATGCATTAGAGGTGTTGCTATCGGAGGAGGTAGTTGGGGGGTGGTGGTAGCGATGTTCACCGGTGGCAGTCGTCAGAGAGGTCATCGTGGGCAGTGGGTGCGAGGTAAGAAGCTGTTTTTTTTTTGCTTTCTGATATACGGATTATGTAATCCGTATGGATGATACATATTACATAATCTATAAGTGCAATGTGATCCATATGGTTCATTAATTATTTTTTTAAAAATTTAATTTAATTTTAAAAAGAATTTTGTTGTTTATAAGTTAAAAGAAAAGATTTTAGTTGTTTTTAATGTGTATGAATCTATATGTTTTTAAATATTATTATGTGTATGTTTTGAAATGAAATAATATTATTTTTATTTGTTAAGATGGACAACGCGTCCCAAAAGTTTACCACTGCATGTGGAGGCATGTCACTAACATCAGAAGCATTCGCAACTGGATTACCTGCACCTGGTCTATCATCCTCTTGCACAGAACCGGGATCCTGTAAAGTAGTTGTGACTCGCATAGGATGTCGGCTTGGCTCCCCAACCTCTGGCTGTAACATAAACGGATGAGATATACGGTAGAACCAATCCATATACCCACAAGCACACTGACTGGAGAAAGTCACTAAGTCACCAGTGTCTATAGTGTAGTCAGATAAATGGTTCCATCGATCATCAACCTAGTTTGTGGAAGGAGACTTAGTGGGGTGAAACTGTGAGATTTGCTGAACAAGCCCATATTGCCTAATCACCAGCTCTGGTAAGTGTCTAACCATGTACGGACCCCATCTAAGGTAGCCTGAAAATAAAGAAATCATCTCAAACTCCCGGTGGGCACGGTGATCCACGTATGGCGTCCAGCAAACATGGTCAAGTGTCAACCTATCTAAACGCCTACGATAGGTCGAAAGTGGTAATGCCTTCGCAGTCTTCCATCGACAGGCACGTGGAAACCTCTCATTGTACTACGGATCTAGCATGACACTTCCAATGGTCGGAAAATGTTCATAGATCCAACACTGCATTATGAAATTATGAAATTACAAATTAACAAATACATGAGCTCATAGTATTAAGAAAAACATTATTCCAGGTATAAATACACTTTACATAAACAACTTAAATGATCTAATGTAAATACTTGTAACAAAGAAATATATCTGACAAGGTGTTTTCCTTGGTGCTTACAGGCATAGTTCAAATTCTCATACAAGTGGACTAGAGTAACTGCACCCCAAAAATATCCCGTCGATTGGTCGAGGTTGCAAAATGCTTCCAAGAATACGACACTGATGTGTGTCACACTCTTGTTCGCAAATAATGCACAACCTACTAGGTGCAGGAGATATGCTCTGCCTAGCCTCATACTTCACAGCATATAATTCTCGAAGCCAGGTTAGCCGAACATAGGCATGGCAGCGGGACCCGAACCCGTGGGTACCGGCTCGAATCCGTCCCGATTTTAATGGGGAAAAATCGAGTTTATTGGGTTTGGGTTTTTCTCGAAAGCTAAAAGCGGGGGCGAGGGTGTAACAACTTGCCTCGTCGCTACTGTATCATGTCCTTAATCATGTTTTTAATCACAATTTATAATTGAGAATCCCTGTAAGTTGATTTCGAAAATAGTAGTAAATTTTTAGCGTGAGCATAATTAATATCACGAAATTATAATGTAAACATTCCATGATGTAACTCATCAAAATACTTGTGTGTGTGTGTATATATATCAGAACGTAATTTGATGGTGAGTACAAATAACCATGTTTGAATTATACAAAATTTTTAAAAGAAACAATAGATTTAAATGTCGGGTGTAACTAGCAAAATAATGGGATGTAACCATTAGAACAAGGGGTGTAACTAGCAAAATACAACCCTTATCCGGGATCTAATCCATAGACATCCCGGTCACTTGACGGCTCCAACCAACATAGGTCATCTTCCTGGTCACCTACTGTTGCTCATCTGTTCACATGAACATGGTTCATGATCATCACAGGTAACAAACCACAAGGTACAACAAAACAAATGTGAGTTCATTATGTAACATAATAAGTAATAGATAACATCAGTTATGAAAAGACAATTCAGTTATCACAATACAACAATATTCAAGCATTCATCCCGCAAACAACTATGAACAACCCGTCCAAAAACATTTCACGATCCATTTTATAATGACTAGTCATGATGCATGCTCCTGACTCATCTCTCAGCATGCAATGTGGTACCATCCCGGACAATAGGCCATCACAGGTACAAATGATTGCTGCAGCACGTCGGGGTCACTCTGTCGTGCACGGGTCTCACCCCCATGGTGATCAGCCAAAATGGGTGTCAGAAGGCTATCCCTACAGCCGTGGCCCCCTAGTATTTCTCGCACTCTACAGTCAACCATCCTATTTCCTTCATGCATGAAGTATGTATATGGGCACCATCAATGTATGACCCGGCCCGGGATCAACTCGTCTCGGCTAGAATAATGTCATACACCCCCATGTATATATACACTGACCCATTCTCGGGCCCACTGATGCACTGACTGGGGTCCTTACCCGGTCCCGGCATCTCACGTCTATACATAGAATGTTACCACGACACCATCAATGTATGGCCCGACCCGGGATCAACTCGTCCTGGCTAGGATAATGTCATACACCCCCGTGGGTATTTATGTATATCCAAACGCATTTAGATTACCATGGGCACCATCAATGTATGGCCCGACCCGGGATCAACTCATCCTAGCTAGGATAATGCCATACACCCCCCATGGGTATCAATGTGTTTAACATTCTCAAGCCATCACAATGGCTGACCTCAACGTAATCACATACGTCATCACAAACATTACAAACAAGTGAATCGGTGTGAAGTATTAGGTGTCTGGGTTGGTATCTAGCTACAACAACTTTAGATAAGAATTCGAACAAGGTCGGTAGAGATCGGACAAGGTCGATCAAGGTTAATCAAGGGACGACAAAGATGGACAAGAGCAGACGAGGTCGGAAGAGGTCGGTAGAAGTCGGACGAGGGCAGTCTAAAGGGTCCTTGGATTCCTATAAAATTCCAAGGACGAATTCAGCACTATGTAATCGATTACATAAGCGTTGTAATTGATTATAACAGATAGTGCTTGCAAGACTCGGATTTGTATTAATATCACCAACCTACACAAGGTTGTCCGGGTAAAGGAAACCCGGAAGTTTACAAAGAAAATCTATGAGCTCTGCCGAGTAACGTACCCGGTAGCTCTATTCCCGAGAAGGTACGAGCTCTGGCGAGTAAATAACCCGGTAGCTCTATCTCTCGAAGTAACTTGAGCTTGACAGCTCCAGAGTACAACCCCGAGTAAGGAACTCGATATACAGACATCCGTCAACAAGGACTTAAGTTACGTCCTGCATGCATACATGCATGCTACGTAAACCTCTTAACTCAGTCAACCATTCCTGGCAGCCAACATGACAAACAAAGGTTTGACACATATATGCAACTCGGCCAACCTTTACCGGTAGCCGACATCACCACAAAGGTTTGACACATATATGCAACTCGGCCAACCCTTACCGGTAGCCGACATCACAACAAAGGTTTGACACATATATGCAACTCGGCTAGCCCGACTTACTCAATCCGGTAGTCGTCTTCTTCCAAAACACATCACATAAAAACTTCATCAATTTATTTCACGCAAAACATTAGAACACATATACGTACTGCATCTCAACTATGATATCTAAAACCATTATCAACACAATAAACTTCCCTTACCTAGACAAGAATTCCTTTCTTTCAAACTAACGTAAGTTTCGTTTGAACACAAGTTCTCACAGCAACTAGGAATGAAAGGGATTAAGCTCTGTTCACGAGTTTCTCTTAACATAGAGGTTTTTCCGTTGCAACTACGGTGGTTCTTGAGAGTTAAGGTGGTATAGAGGGTTGATGAAGAGAAGTTTCTGGGTGCAAAGAATTTAGAGAGAGAAAAGAAGAGAAATGCGTTCAGAAGTGAGAATGAATCATGCTTTCGCTTCATGTATTGCTATTTATAGATGGAGATACTAAGACAAGTTGCCAACAAGCGTGAACAGATAGCTATCACAGCCACCATAGTTGTCAATCTTGCGTGACCGGACAACTACCATAGCCACCATCGTTATTATTATGCGTGTACGAACAACTATCTCAGCCACAAAATTTGACTTATACCCCTTACACACAAATTCCTATGCAAAACACTTTAACAAATTGCAAGAATTATCTTTCAAGCACAAATACCAATGCACAACCATTTGCAAGAATTATATTAAACAATTAAGCAACGTAAAATATCTATCAGATTGTAAATTTTCAGGGTGTTACAGGGGGCGGGTATGGGATTACAGATACCCGCCCCCTCCCCAGCCCCGTAATAAATAATATTAAAAAAAGAAATATTATTTTATATATTTTTTAATTGAATTGATTAATTTTGTTTTGTAATTTTTAAATTATAATCTCATATTTTAAATGTGAATTTGTTATTGTTTTTTTTGTTACGTAATTAGCATTTTTGTTCGATTTTTTCAATAAAAAAAGTTATATTATTTTTTTAATTTTTTAATTTTAATCAAATAGCGGGGGTGGGGCAGGGATGAGGATGGATTTTAAAACCCGACGGGGATTTGGGGCGGGGTCGGGGAGCGGGTTTTGAGTCGGAGGCGGGGACGAGGAATGCAATACCCGCCCCCGCCCCGTCCCGTTGCCATGCCTAGCAGAACATATGCCCCGTGGCATTGTTCGGTCTCAGATTCGACATCATCAACGGTCACATCCAACAACTCAACCAATAAGGTAATTGCCTCCCCCACATCAATTGCATCATACATTTGGAACACTTCCATTATTGGTAGATGCAATAAGGATGCAACATCATCCAAAGTAATGCTGACCTCTCTGATGGGTAGATGGAAGCTACTGGTCTCTGCGTGCCATCTCTCGACAAACGCAGATAACAATCCTCAGTCTCCAGTCTCCACAAAACACGATATCAATGAGCTTAACCCAGTAGCAACCACTAACCCTTCAATCTCAGGTGATGGCTTCCCAAATTTTGTTACTTTACGTCCGTGAGAAGCCAATTTTAACTCGACACGTTCCTGGAAAAGAGTTATATTAGTAACAAACATTACATTCACAAATATATATTAACTTTCATGTACTTTAACATATGAATACCTCTCCAGCTCACACTCTATAAGCCACATGGTGAACGTAGTCAGTCAGAACGAAAGTATCTTCCAGGCCACCAGGGAAAGACTCTAACTCGGTCCCAGCATCCTCTGTCATTGGAACATGGTCATCTTGTTCTTCCTGACTAGCAAC
The DNA here is from genome assembly GCA_013407115.1 of Glycine latifolia. Taxonomy (NCBI): domain Eukaryota; kingdom Viridiplantae; phylum Streptophyta; class Magnoliopsida; order Fabales; family Fabaceae; genus Glycine; species Glycine latifolia. The sequence goes on from CM023950.1 coordinate 27,684,938, forward strand.
ATCCTCAACAATAGTCTTAGCAGCCCGTTGTCTTCTGGCAGATGCAGTGGGCTTACGGCGTTGACCTGCTTGGTCTTCATTACTCGCAACCTGTGTCCCAGACGCTCGATCTCCAACTCTCCCTAATGCCCGATGCATACCTCTGGTTATTTCCATTATCTGTTGCATTTCTTAATCAGATTAGTCATGCAATTATCAGTTTTAGATGCTACTAATGAATCTCCACATATTTGATTCAATGCATTGAGTTTTGAAATTTTCCAATCTACCTTATCGCATGAAATCTTTGTATATATACTTTCTAAGCAACAAAAAGACATGGAAAGAAAATCGTAGCATATCAAGCACTATTCAGAAAGTTAGTTGAAAGAACAAATTAACTAGTTGCATTCTCTTGCAAACAAATCAAGATAACTCCATAATTTTGCAGGAATTTGCATATGCAAAACATACAAATGAACAAACTTAAACTAGATTAGTTCCTAAATATATAAATTAATTGTGGCATGCTTAAGATAAGAGGACTCAGGGTTTTTCTTCTTCTTTTATTCTACTTACCTTCATGATGCTACAATGCTAGAGAAAGTTGTGTTGTGTCAAGAGTTGTTCAATGTTCAGAAATTAAAGACTTCAGATAGAGAGAAAATGAGAATATGGGGTATAAATAAGGGAACTTTGACTTTTGATCACCTTTTCCAAAACATCTTGAAAGAGGTAAAAGGTTACTTTCATAATTCATAATTTCACGTTACTTTATTTTGGTCACATTTTCATGAAAACTTTTATGGACAACAAAACATAGATACACTTCTTTAGGTGTTGGTCTCCACATAAATCAAAATTGAAGTTTCACCTTACAAATCTGTAAATACATATATCTTTGTCACGCATATTACTAACATCAAACTTCAATTTTGATAAGAGAACAACGTTTGCACATCATGCCATAAATCATATTATTAGGTCAAACCAATGTTCCAAAGTTTCAAACATATTTACAGAACCTAAACTACTTACTAATGTACTACAATTATACAGTCATTCACCATTGTAATTTATATATATATATATATATATATATATATATATATATATATATATATAT
>CM023950.1:27686052-27730082 GCA_013407115.1 Glycine latifolia
ATAAATTAATATACAAAATTTAATCATTTAATCAAATTTAGAATAATTTAAATATGTGACCATACGGATACAGATATAGCAGCACCCACCTCGACGGCGCGATCACAGCTCCAACCTTGCCCACCACCAATGCCACCCACCCAATGCGACAAGGAACGTCCATAAAGCACGACCACCACCGTCCAACAACAACAAAAGACAATAATGGTGTAGGCTAACAAGAAGAAGGAGAAGAATGTGCCGTTGGTGTGGTTCACGCGTGAGGAAGAAGAAGGATGTTGTGCTGGTGTACGGTCACTCAAATTTTTAATTAAAAACCTTAATTAAAAGGGCATTATGGGAATTCCACTATGCTTATATGGTGTATAAGAAACTTATATGGTGTATAAAGTTGATCCCAAAATCTGACGGGCTTCATCCAATGGTATTAGGCTTGATAAAAAATTTAAGGTAGGCTTTACTATTCGCAACCTCTTTTTTATTATTACACCATCCTTTCTTCTTGTTTTTTTTTTCTTTTCAAAAATACGATTATCCTGTTTTGAAATTTAATTTCCAAAATATAATTTAATGCACACTCGGTGTTAAAATTTGGAATATAATTATTTTTTTATTATCAATATTCTAGATTTTAGTTTCAGAACATATAAACATTTAAAAAGAATTTCAATTCTTCAAAATTACAATGATATTTCAAGAATTATAGTGATACTAAAATATTATACAGAATAAATATTTAATTAATATAATTAAAATAATTTATAATAAATAAATAGTTTAAAATAAAAATTATATTATAATTAAAATTTGTAATAAATAAATACTTTTAACATATAAATCATGTTTATGATAAATAATTTATATTATGTATATTTTCATTATTAATTATTAACAATTTATTTTAAAAAATATTCAAATTAAAGTTAGAAGTAAAGATTTTGAAACTAATAAATTGAAAGAGATAAGAAGTTATGTTAAAAACCTTTTAGTTGAAGTTAAAAGCATAATCACAATTTAAATAAAATTTAGGAGTGTATTTGAATTTTTAAGATGGTGTATATATATATATATATATATATATAATTCATTTTTTTATATTTGATCACAAATTATTAACAGTTAGGTTGATATTAAAAATATAAGATAATATGATTTATTGTAAATAATCTCAATTTGGGTGTAATGCACAGGAACCAGTGGTACTCTTGTTACTTGTATTTGGTCCTCGTTATTTGGTCATGGATTTAAAATAATTTTACATATCTTTCAATTATAACTCATCATAAATTTGAATTTTATAATAATTATTTTAAATATCATATTAATGATTATTTGTAACTAAGTGACAGTGTAAAATTAGTATACATGAGCATTAAACTAAAAAAAAATATAATTTATTACGGGCCATGTATATCTTTAGTTGGGCTTGGCCCAAACTGAGAGGCGACAGGCCAGCCCAGGAGCAGGAGTAGCACTCATCTCTTTGTCCGTCTCACTCACTGTGTAGATTGTAAAACAAACATACAGGACAAGAGAGAGAGGCGCATCGGCGTCTTTGTAATTGTTGATATTTGATTGATGCGCATGCGGTGGTTCCTCCGAAGCCCAATCATCAAAACCTCGCTGCTGAATCTGAGCCCTACAATCTCGTTCAGACCTCACTGGGCGAGGAGGACCTTCACTTCTTCGAGATCGTCAATGGCGGCCATCCACAACCACAGCAACAGCAACAGCGAAACCGGACTCGCGAGACGGTTTTGGATCAAGTTCACGCGCGAATCCATCTTCGCCATGTACACTCCCTTTGCCATCGCCTTGGCCTCCGGTAATTTGCACATTGATTCCTTCCACCATTACATCGCCCAAGACGTTCATTTCCTACGCGCCTTTGCTCAAGCGTGAGTTCACTCTCCTCCTCCTCAATACCTTAACCTTGCTTTGTTTTTCTCTTCGATTATTATTATTGTCCCCAGTTTGGTTGCTGAGAAACTTTACAACTAGAATAGAACAATTATTATCTTCTATTATTATTAATTTTAATTTAATTTATGGTTGTTCCAACTTAGTGCCACTCAATTCATGTCTTTGGAATTTTATTTTATGTCTTTTTCCTTTTTGTCAGTTTTCTCAGCAACCAAAACTGGAAGGTTAGATTATTTGGTCAAATTGTATATGCATTCATTGAGGTGAGTTTCGGTCTTTAAATCTAGAAAGAAACAAAAAACACCGTGCAAGACCTACTCGACTCTCCTCCTACCTTTTCTTTTTCTTTAAAAATAAGAAAAAGCTGTTTTAAGGTTGTGCAAAACAATTTGGTGATTTAAAGGTTCTTCTTTGTGTTTAATTATTGTTTCGCAGGTATGAGTTGGCTGAAGAGTGTGCTGATGACGACGATGCGAAACTTGGAATCTGTGAGTTGAGGAAGGCAGTTCTGGAGGAGCTGAAGATGCACAACTCGCTGGTACAGGTAAGACGATTTTCCCAGTAGTGTAGGCATGGACTAGATCAGGGTTCTCAGATCTTACTGGTTACGATTCTGTAACTTATATTTGTGAATTGTGACTTAATTATGAAGCATTCCACGGGAAGAATGTCATTTTCCATGATTCTCAACTTGTAATAGGTCTCGTGATTAGTATCGTAGGCTTTGTGTGCAAGTAGTAAAGGAAATGAATCTCTTCTATATGCTGATTGGATCCCTTGTTTAAAAAAACTCAAGCAATTTGCGTGCATAATAATTAGGTTTTATATGTTGGAGCTTGATAACGTGGGACATCCATTCCAGTGGAACAGGGAACTGAGTGCTTGTAAATTATTTCTGGGAAGGAAAAAAAATGTATGAACTTCACCTCAGTCAGTCTATTATTATTATGACAGTGTGTGTGAGATTTAGCCAATGTTTAAACTTCAAATGTATGTGATGTATGTATCACATAGTGTTAACTTCATGAAATTTTCAAACTGCCAATTTATACTTCACATGCTTACATTTTTTTTAGCTTTTACCGCCCATTTATCCTATATTATTTTGGTTTTTCGCTAATGGTGTGTAGGAACGGGGGTTGGACCTTGCCAAAGAGCATGGTATTAATTCTGCAACTGTTAAGTACACAGAGTTCCTACTGGCTACAGCCTCTGGGAAGATTGAAGGACTAAAAGGTCCTGGTAAACTTGCTACACCATTTGAGAAAACAAAAATTGCTGCTTATACTTTAGGTGCCATGACTCCTTGCATGAGGCTTTATGCTGTTATGGGAAAGAAGTTCCAGGAACTTTTGGATTCCAATGAAAGTACTCACCCATATAACAAGTGGATCGACAGCTATTCCTCTGATGGTTTCCAGGTTTGTCATATTGACAGTAGAGCCATACCATATTGCCCTTGTGGGTGCTTGGATACTGTTTTGAATCTTGGTCAAATATACATTTTAGTCATGGCATTCTTGCACCCCAACTACTCAGTTATTCTTATATTTTAATTTAGGCTACTACTCTGCAAACTGAAGATTTGCTCGACAAACTAAGTGTCTCTTTGACTGGTGAAGAACTTGATGTCATTGAAAAGCTTTATTACCAAGCAATGAAGCTTGAAATAGAGTTCTTCTCTGCTCAGCCACTCTTCCAGCCAACTATAGTACCGTTGACTAAAGGACATAAGCCTGTGGAAGATCATCTCATAATTTTTTCTGATTTTGATTTAACATGCACCGTAGTTGATTCGTCTGCCATCTTGGCTGAAATTGCTATAGTGACGGCACCAAAATCTGATCAGAATCAGCCTGAAGATCAAATTGTTCGGATGTTATCTTCTGACCTCAGGAATACATGGGGTTTTCTATCTAAACAGTATACGGAGGAGTATGAGCAATGTATAGAAAGCATTATGCCTTCCGATAGATGTATGGTGTTTTTTCTGTTTTCTTTACAGTAGTCTTAAATGATTAGGCAGAGTCTGTTTTGCTTGGACTTAGTTAATTGGATTTGATCTTGTGTTTTGCAGTGAACAATTTCGATTATAAAGAATTGTCGATGGCCCTTGAGCAACTTTCAAAATTTGAGAACACTGCAAATAATAGGGTTATCGAGTCAGGGGTACTCAAGGGTATAAGTCTAGAAGATATAAAGCGTGCTGGAGAGCGTCTGATCCTACAAGATGGTTGCCCTAACTTCTTTCAGAGCATTGTTAAGAATGAAAATTTGAATGCCAATGTTCATGTTCTTTCATACTGCTGGTGTGGTGACCTCATTAGGTCTGCTTTCTCTTCAGGTACATATTCCTTAGCATGAGCTGTAATTTCAGTACTTTTTGCTAACACTTGTATTCCAGTTGTTAATTTCAGCAACGTGAGCATTTGGAATTAAAATCCTTTTCTGTCGGGAATTCTACGTGAATCAATTATTGTTTGCACTCTAGGACTAGGAGTCCTCCTAATCATGCTGTGTTGCATAGAGTAACTTGCTTGGGTTGTTGATGAACACACATGGTATTGTGAGGTTTATGCAACTTTCGGATGTATTTTGCTGGAGAGTGACCATGTTTTCTGTCTTTTTTTTAATCATTACTTTTACTAGGGGATACAACTTTTGAATGCTTCTCTTTCCTGCTCTACCCATGGTTATCGTAAGGGAACTTTTGTTACTGGTATGTAACAAAAGTGGAAAGCTCTGATGGAATTTTTGACCCACTTTAGCTAGCTTCTTTTTTGCTACTTTGATTTTTTTTTTTTTAACTTTTAGTGATTTAACTACAGTATACAGCCAGTTAAAAAAAAGACTACGGTATACAGATTAAACTTTTATTATGTAACCAGACATGTTATTATCTGTTAAAGTTGTACATTTCTATATATTTGACATGGGAAGCATGACTTTTTTGTCGGTATGGTTTGTGAGAATGAATTGGGCTTCATGAATTCTTTATTCTTGTTTGTCTTGATCTCTTTTTGTTATTTTCTTGGAGCATATATGTAATTTCCTATTGAAATACTTGTTCCCTTGTTGTCTAGCACAGATTGCCATGATCAAACCTTCATTGCTTCTCTATAATTTTAATAGTTGATGTCTTTCTTGTTTACTAAAGTAGTTTATCTTTTGTGGTTTCATATTATATTATTCTTTATGTATACTTTTTGCTGAGAACTTACCAAATTGATTGAATTTTTGCAATTGATTATATTTTAGTTTCCTATTCCTTATAATTTTATTTTTCTAATTTTTGAGCAGCTGATTTAAATGAGTTGAATGTTCATGCTAATGAGTTCACTTATGAGGGATCTGTTTCCACGGGTGAAATTGTTAAGAAAGTGGAGTCTCCCATTGACAAGGTTGAAGCTTTTCGTAACATATTGAAAAATTGCAATGATGACAAAAAGAAATTAACTGTTTACATTGGCGATTCAGTGGGTGATTTACTTTGCCTACTTGAAGCAGATGTAGGAATTGTGATTGGTTCAAGCTCAAGCCTTAGAAGTGTAGGGACACAGTTTGGTATTTCATTTGTCCCATTGTATTCTGGCTTGGTTAAGAAACAGAAAGAATATGTTGAAGGAAGCACTTCTAATTGGAAGGGTTTATCTGGCATTCTTTACACAGTCTCTAGTTGGGCTGAAGTCCATGCTTTTATTTTGGGTTGCTAGTCTTATTTTGTGTCTCTTGCACCCAAATTCATGCTAGGCTAAAAGAAAGAAACATATATATAGTGCAATACAAATATACAAGCAGGTGGCTAATTTTATAAGCGGCTACAGATTATCTGCTGTCTCATATTTCTCTTACAGGATGTTGCAATCCAGAGATATGGTGTCATTCTGATTAGTGGATATGCTGTAATCAGGGTATCTGCGATTTCCTGGAATTTTCTCAAGTGTTTCTTTGACATTTGCGTTTGCTCATTGTTATTGATATCTTCTTTCCCCTGAAATCTTGTCAGGTGTGGGAAATTTCAGACAGCAATAATACAAATGCTTGTTAGATCAGGACATCAATTCAGGCTTTGAAGTGTTGTACTGGTATTTTGTAGGCTATTGCTGTTCCATAATTTTAAGAATTCGGCAGAGATACTGTGTATTTTCAGTTGACTCCTTGATCATTTATGAATGCACATGCAGAAGTGATGTTCATGTTTATATTGGGACACTTGTTTTGTTTTATTTTACTTTTTTTTTTCAAATAATTTTTGGCAGATTTATGGAGTTTTTCTTAGATATGTGGGGTAGGTTAAGAATGCAATGGCTGATGGCCTTTTTATGTATGTTCTGAAAATATATAATTTATCAAACTCGAGGGAATTAATTTGCATATGAATAAGAAGAAAAGGTTAGCTAAATGGAGAAAGGAAAGAAAAGGGGAAAGATACTTCGTTTGAATTAATGTGGGGAAACACTGTCTGCTTAATAATCATTAAAGAGTGGTATAGAATAGAATTTTTTATTATATTTATTTTTATATACAGTTAACTGATTTTTTAAAACCTTTTAAATTTTAAGAAAAGGATATCTCTGAGTTAGCTGTACCTTCAAACTGAAAGGATTTCAACATAGAAATAAAAAAATTTATTATGTTCGGAAACAAAATGGGATAATGGGAATAAAGTGTGTTTTTTTTCTTCTTCTTAATCCTCCTTTTCATTTGATAAGAGAGATGCTGACTAATACTAACGAAATTTGGCTGAGATATGTAAAGTTCAATCAACAATTATTTTATTATTTTATTAAAGATCGAATTTGAATAGTATTCAAATAATTTAATCTTAACTTTAATATATTAGTTAGTTATCAAATCCTTTTTTATAAAGTTGGATCTTTGTATATGGATTTCAATTTATATCTTGTTAATCTTAACTTTAAATTATTAATTAGTTATCAAATTCTTTTTTATAAAGTTGGATCTTTGTATATGGAAGTTTTTTATTTCAACTTATACCTTGTTTCCCCTTTATTTGGTGGATAATATAATAAAATTAAAACTCCATGAAACACAATAAACACTTTTGCGTTTCCTTTACTTGGTGAGGGCAGTAAAGTGGGACAAATGTTTTCTTTTTATTTATTCTAGTGCATCCACATAAGGAGTCTTTTTTATTTGCTAAATTAACATAAGAAGTCGAAAAAATTCATTATTTTATCGGGATATTATTTTTCTTCTTTTAAAGTGTTTTTTTTTTCTTCAGAAAGAACTGTCACCGACTTGATCTACTGTCAAGAAAACTCTTATAGCTCACACGAAGAAGAGCACGTTCGCACAATTGAACAAATAAAACTTGATAACAAGCATGTTTCCACAAAATCACACTGTCTCGTTTGCACGGAAGAGAGTCAAATTAAGAGCGTTTATTTATTAAATTTGTGTTGCATTTGTTTGGGATGTACGGGTATACCGAGAAATTGGGATGAAAACAAGGAGTAATATAGTATTTTCTTACGTAATAAAAAATTAGGGGGAGAGGTGATGCTAAGTCAGAAATAGGGAAAATTTCTACACTCAAAATAATTTTACCTCATCCCAAAGAGACAAATAGAGATGGCAACTTGCAACTTGTGAGACGCCTGAAGCCTTGTCTTAGTCCAATCAACCAACCTGTTAGGTTACTAAAAAGCAATATTTTCATGAGAATTTTTAAAATAATGAAAAAAAAGATGGAAATGAAATATAAAATAAATGACGTAATTAATAGAGCTAAAAAATTTATAATAAAATGAGTGCTAATTACAGTTGAAATTATTTTTTAAATAATTATTATAAAAGTCAATAAAATTATCATAAATAATTATTTATGATTGAATTGTAATGTAAAATTATTTTTCACTATTTATAAATGACCTATTTTCTCGTATAAAATTGCATATAAAAGTGAGGTCTAATAACAACAAAACAGATGAATTTTCAGTTGAAAGAAGAAAACTAATTACTTTAGGAAGCTGATTCATCAAGCCATCACCTGTTAAATCCACAATTATAGCCATATAATATACAACTTTGTATAATAGTTCTCTCTGCCTCAAAATGCACTAGATAGAGAAAACTTAGACATTAAGAATAAGAGTATCTAATTATAGGGAGACTATAAGACATATAAAACATCATTAGTATTATTAAATAAAGATAAATTACTTTAATAAATAAATAATATTATTATTAGTGTTATGCAAAACATAGAATTTAAATTTAAATATCAAAAGTCATTGATACAAGTAGTTTGACACTTATGTTTCTTAATCAAGATAGATTTGATCATCGACTTGAATATGAAATTGCGATTGGAAACACCATTTTACACCCAAAGTGAATCAATATTGTGAAAAGAGAATCAGTTAGGTGTAAATAGAAGTTTTATATATTTTCAGGTTAAAAAGTTAAATTAAGGTTGACTAATTTAAGTAATAACATTTCGTGTGTGTTCCATTTATATGTTAAAAACAAAAAAAAAAATGTTTTTATTAAATGATGAAATGACAATAAGTGCATAAAAAACGTGAAGTGAAAAGATAGAAACTATACCAAGCAACTTTGCTGTGAATTGAGGAAGTTTAACCCGAGTTTGTTCAACTTGACCCAAAACCAAAGGAACCAAACATGTTGGATGCGTTTGGAAAACCGTTCCAACTACGTTGAATGGATGTTTCCCACTTTTCTCATGCAAAAACAGGGAAGCTAGGAGTTGTTTTGTCGTTCAGTTGGACTGGACGTGGATACAAACATGCACTTAGTAGTTAACACTCGGATTACAGTACTCGATTTGACTAAAATAAAATCTACACTTCTGAGATTAGTTAACTTCTACCACAAGGTAACTTTAGTTTATGGTGCTTAGCTCTGTATTTGAATTGAAAAAGAATCCATTATAATGCCGGTTAAAATTTAAATGCCACTTACTTCACAAGAATTAAAGAATTTAATTAACTTATTCAGTAGTATTAAATTTATCAGTAATTTTATAGTTTATATAATATTGCATTTAAGCAATGGCTTATGGAGTTGTGGTTATTATTTTTGTCTTGAGGCAGAGTATCAAAACTTAGAAATTTTTTTGGTGCTGTAGGAGTAATCACATGAGCTAAAACAAAACACAGTAGTAACATGTAAAATTGAATTTGCTAAACCTTGAAAGAGTGCAAAAATTTCTAAGTCAATTTGTTTTGAGGCTTGAGCCTCGGCCTCAAGAATGGTGACCAAAAGTGGTCGCACAGTTGTGTGAATAGCACTCACCAAATAATACAAAACACAGAAAAAGTTGTACACTTTTTGTGTAGGTAGTAACACTGGGGACAAGGGGTGCTCTTGCTTTCTTTTCTAGTAACTAACAAATTTCTTAAACAGTTTTAGCTTGAAATTTGGGCCGGTTAATTGCGAAAATTCTTTGTTTCCCAAACTCAAGATATTAGATATATATGGTTGAGTACAATAGAAGAAACTGGAAAGCATCCACCAAAATCATGGGCACAACCGCACAATCATCTGCAACGACTTTATCAACCTTAACAACAACCCTAGTTCGTACTTTATCTAAAGCTTTACTTTTTCATTAAAGAGAAAAAACAACCTCAGTTGACCTACTTCAAAAGGAAGGATTAATGCGAGGTTGCATAATTTGGACTCATTTACTTTACAATTAATAGAATTTTGTCCTGGTTCCAAGCCTTGTGACAACTCAAATTGTAAACATTAATAACATACACTAACTGGCAACACCTGGATAACCTTGATAATTAATTAGCTATAGGAAATAAACTACTTGGTTGTTCAAGTCTATGATTGAAAATGTTAAGGCCACGAATATACTGATAGCCATAGCTCAATGAGTTTCTTTATTCTGTGAGACTTTGTTTTGGTACAATAGATGACAAAGAGATTTAAACTCACCTCGTATAATGCATCTTTTTTAACCATACATACTAACAAAATGAAATTAGTGTCATATAAACATTGCATTGTTCATCAGCCTGCTATTGATGGAAGAGCTGGTTAGGTCCACCATATAGATAAACAGAACCCCTCCAACTCAATGCTCTACGCACAAATACAACAAACAAAATTATTCTTCGGTATTAATAATTTCTTTAAGTGACATCTGATTCCACAATAGCAATTTTTGAAAAATCTAAGTAATAGAATATTCCTTCTTTGTCAATATTCGTACAAGAAATTATGAATAAATCCAAGACACGGGTGAACTAGATAGACCCTTGGCATTTGTGTATTAATATAGAATATTGTTCCATCCATCTCTCGGGTTCTAAGAAATAAATATCCGATTGAAAGAATAAGTAGCAACTATGTAGCCTCTTTTCCCATCATCTCCTTCTCCTAATTAGTCCTGCAGAAGAAGATTATCATGAGACACTTAAAGTCGAGAACAATACCAATTTTGTCCAAGTTCACGCCGTGGTTGGAGCCATGGCCAAATGATGCTACAAGAAAGGAACTAGAAACCTGATCAGGACATTTGACCTGAGGAAACCAGCCCTCTAGGCAAGTCTGATGCTTGGCTTTTCATCTCTGCTGTTGAGAATCAAATAAGGCATGGCTCATCTCATGAGATTATTTAGCATATCATATCTGTTTGATATTATTATAAGTTTTCTGTTTACTACTCCTCCTTCCTTTCCCAGCTGGGACAATGATATGTTATGTATATCCTTCTCTGCTCTACAGCAGCTGCATTTGTAATACTACTTGTATGAAAGCTTTATTATACCTCAGTTTTTTTTTTTCCCTCTCTTTTTGTTCAAATGGATTCTTAGTTTATTATATTGATTATGTGCAACTGGCATGGCCAGGTAAGAAAAATAACAAAAAAAGCTTACTGGTTTCTCTAAATTAATTAATCAAAGATATATATTATTTGCTGGATTTATCATAGCTCTTCCAATGAGAATATAACCACATGACATGATCCCTTCTGACTTTATATTAATTGAAAGTAACAGCTACTTCCCTTATGAGATATTCAGTGTGTGTACACTTATAACGGCGAGGAAATTAGTGTTTCAATTGTACAAGCTGGAATGATGATTGACTTAAAGCAAAGTAATAAAATGAGAACATGTTAAGGAGAAGAAGAAAAGAATGAATATATTACTCAAGCAGCCGGCCGTGACTTGTATGTATATTGGTTAATAATAGTCAGGTTAAAAACCATGCTATTCCAATTGCAGACTCTTCAGCACGCACAGATATGTCAATTATATATGAATATAAAGCATGTATCATGCATCTACATCTTGTTTCAGATCTAATGAAATAATGTGATGATTCTAAGTTCAAAGGAAAAATTGGATTGTTGAGGGAGGACTAAACTCTCCAAACAGCTGGAAATGGAAATATTAATTCTTGTGGATGAAATGTATCGAACATCTGCCTACAATTCGCAGCTGCAGGAAAGGCTTTTTAGTTCCATCAGTATCCAATTGATGAAGTTAGCTGCAACTAATATATTGCGGTGATAAATGCTATTTGGTTTTTTGACCCAGTTTGAAATTTCATGTGTATGTCTTATTTGAATAATTTGATACTTCAAATTACTACATACTACCAAGTACGGTCAAGAGAGCACTTGGGTTCACGTTCACTTTTCGATCAACAGTCATAGCGTATACCTGAATGGTATTATGCATCTTTAACTCAAGTCATAAAAGCCTCTATAATCATCATTCTCCTTCTTCTTATTCAAGATGTTAATTAGGAGAAAAATCAAACTAGTTTACCTGGTCAAACTTCTAACAATTACATCACTTTAGTTCATATTAAGTGGCCCCAAACAATCTCTGGTAAATCTTCATCAAAGTTTATTATTAGATTTAACGTTAGAATGTGCATATCATGCCCCACTCAAAACTTATATGCATAGGAGGGAAATAAAATATATAAATTGAGCAAATTAGCATTACTTTTTTCAGCATAAAGCCAAATAATGGCACAGATCTTTAGTTTTCTCCAATAACTTAATTAGTAGTTTTCATCTACCACACCACACTTTCACTTTAGGATAAGCATAATAATTATCGTCAAGTCTAACCTCAATTTGTCCATTATCAACTTTATTTTTCTTTATTAAATATGAGTTAGTCGCCATGTGTCCCACCTGGAAGAAAGTGATGCGCACCAACAAGTATAACTATAACCTGCCTGAATAAATAAATAAATATGTATTGGCTTATGAGTCATCAAGGGCAAAAACGACAAGCCAAATATATATGATTAACTTTGTTTGATAATTGATACTTTGATTAGATATCGAGGATAGTTCAATTACACTGAAAAATTCCAGAATCCAACCTAAGAGTAGCACCTGCTTCCAATTTAATCAAGGACTGTTTTTCTACCTTTTTGATATTTTCCATTCTCTGTTTTGGCTTCTAGTGGCAAAAATTTATGTCCATTGTGATTTTTTTTTTTTGAGTAATTAACCACTATGATTAAAAAGATACAGACTAATAATTAAATAGTTTGCCTCGTTATAAGTGCTACTTACACTATAATAGAAAATAGATCTTCTATGAATAAAATCACAACTAGGTTTTCTTGTGCGAGTTCCGCTGGGAACAAGTATGGCAAGTCAAGACTGCTATGAAATCTAGCATAGAACTTGGTCTTGAGTTAGGCTTTGCTTTTATGGACCAGACAAATGTTAATTTGTTAGTGTTATTAGAAATTTCAGTTGGAAAATTCAAATTCACGATTCTTCCTTCTTTCTTTTTTTCTTCTCCAACCATTAGATTAATCTTATATCTCCATTTTTTGGAATAATAGTGTATGTGTCACAAAAAAAATGTTTATCTGATGTTTCTACCTGTTTTAGGGTGTAAAATGTTATTTTCCTTGGATGCCATTGCTACCTATTTTAACAAAATTAACAAAAAAAAACAGTAAAGATATCATTCTAGTAATTGCCATCTCTCATAGAAGTGGATCCCATACCACAGACAAGGACGAAAAGAAAAGTATACCGAAAGATACAAATCGGCTCTCTTTATTATTAAGAAAAGCAAGGATGAGAGATGAAAAGGAAGAAAATGACAAAACTTGAGCTTTATATCTCTCCCTCTTTTTATTGTGCAAGATATGGATAATGTATAAAACTTAAAAAGGTTCTGGGTTGTAACCACTGTGCAGTGTGCACCTCTCATTATTTGGTCAAGACTTGGTCAGTGTCTTAATATTTACCGCAATACTAAGATAAATAGAATTTGTTCAACTCGGTGCCAATGGGCAATTGGCATCATTCAACCTCCACGGGAGAAACTGGAATTATTGTTAATGCGAATTGATAGAAGTGATTAAAGATTCAATACCAATTCTCACCTTTTTCGTAGGCGTGAGTTTGAATTCCTGCGGCATTACTTTCCTCGCTCAGTGGATAAGCCCTTCTCAAGGAATTTTTCTGGTGCCATAGACCTAATTGAATAGTTACAATTGAATGAAACTTCTTGCAATTGAAGCCTATGTAGTTAATTCTTTAGGTGGGTCTATGCAGAGTTGCTGACAACCACTATATGCAGAGTTGTTGACAGCCACTATATGTCATCAGCAACCTACTAACATTATTGGAGATGCCTCTCCAAACTTACCAATTTTTTTCCAAGAAAAAAAAAGAGAAAAAGTCATCTAGCAAACTAAATTTTATGTAAACAACATATTAATCTTTAATGTTAAACAAATTCAACAAACAGTGCAAGAGTTCCGAATATATAAAATATCAAGTGATTAAAGTCAAGCCTATGAGGACACCTCATAATCTTGAACAAAAATGAAACTAACTCGAGCAAAAATGTACGATTTGTAGTTTGACAACTGTGCAAGTGGCATTCTCTTCCTAGCCTTCAAGAAAAGGATGTTTCAAGAACAAAAATACAAGTTTCATTAATCACATATGTGCCTACTTTTATTACGCGCAATTTCGACAGCCATTTCACATCAAGCAAGCACGTTCTTTGAAAAACACAACACGTTTATCTTATTCGAGACTCAGTTGTAATTTCAAAGGAGCGACGTCATCTTTTACAACTATAATAAAAATGTAACAATGAAAACAAGGAAAAAATACATTATGATTCATTGACAAAATTAATGTTACATTGGTCACTAGAACAACGCTACCCGTTAGTTGAATACAATAATAACCATCACTATATCTCAACATGAGATAAGTTAGATGAATCAAATGATTCAAATGTTTTTGGGTCTTATCAAAAACTAAGCTTTAAGAGTTTTTCCTAAGATATTTTTGTGCAGCCTAATATCATGTTTTTTTTGCATTAGCAGCCCAAGCTCCATTGTGTATGGCAACGTATCCCAATCCTATATAGATCAATGACGCATATTTTCTTGAAGTAGAGGTGAATAAAAAAAAAAAATCTACCACAGTTTGCACCAAATCAAAGAATTCAATCAACAACAGAAGTTTGAATAGCGTGCAACATCCCTCTCTTCAAGCCCTTTCAGAAGTGATCTGATTGCAAGACGTTCGGAGGAGTATGTCAAGAAACATGCTAAAATTAGGCCCCCAACGACCATCAAAGCTAACCTGTTAGAAATATAAATCAAAATATAAGTGTAAATTCAAAGAGAAAGATTTGATAAAAGTTTTTTCTCTTAAAAAAACTACTTAGAATTAAAGGACAGAACACACCACTTCAAGCTGAATACATATCAAATAGAGAATATTATTTTGGTAGGTTCCATTAAATTTCAATTTCATGCGTACTATAGAGGTGGCATTCTATGTGCTAAAAATAGGCAACAGAAAGCACCAGAATACAACAGAAGACAGAAAAAGAGAAACCCTCTGTTAGGTTACCTGTTAAACAGGTATATCAAGCAAAGACACATGGCAAGTTTAGGAAATAAGTTTAGAAATTAGGTGACCTGTAACTGGTTGTTAGCAGTTACAGTTTTGTTAGTTGTTATAAATAGCAACTGCCAAGCTGTTAGGGAGTAGGATGGTATTATTGGCCGTTGGTTAGGGAGGCTAGGCTCAATCCCTAGCATTGTAACAGAATTACCAGCAATAACACTACGATACTTTCAAACTCTAACACCCTCCTGATTCAAGAATGTTGCTCTCCTAAAACACATACCTATCTGTTAAGAATTTACTTCACTTCTTCCTCCCTCTTAAGTAAACAAGAAAACAACAGCAAACAAAGTTACTAACATCCCTATTGTCTCCAAACTGCCATTCCAGCTTAAAGAGGTAGAAGAAGGACTGAATTAAAATGTGAGCCAAAAATAAGCAAAGAATGACCAATGAAATGGTCAAATAACCTTACAGTTCATGATCGCACCTCCGTTTAGGGTGGATCAAATCACAGGTTGAAAGCCTATGAGATGCACCATGCACGTGATTATAAATTACCACTCAAAAGAGGCCATTGCAGACTGTAGGTTCTTTTAAATTTGGATTTTGAAGTTAAATAATTGACTATAGTCAATGATTACAAAAACATACTGAGAACAGAGTGCTATTTTTAAAATTTAAACCACAAAGACGGAAAATGAAATCACACCTAAATTCCTAAAATAAACAGAAAGTCTATAACAAGATCAAGCATGATGGGCAAAAGTGCATATTTCAATATGATATTTTTACTAATAAATTCAAAGGAAAATTACCGTAAAAACAATGCAGTGATCCCAAAAAGAAAAGGCAAAGATGGAGTAGCAATGGCCAAGAAGGCCATCCCTAATCCATAGAACCACATAGCAGCATCACATGATGACATCTGACGCGGATGAACTGTTAATGCAGATGAGATAAAATTAAGGATGACAATTAGAAGAAAAAAAGTCTTGAGGAACAGTTAGATGAAAGACAACTCTGGGAGAACATACCTTTTTCAGAATCATCATCAGAAGATTCAGGATGAGACAACGAGGAAGGTGTTTGTGATGCAATAATCCTTCCCCGATGATAAATCAAATTTAGATAACCTCCAAATAGTATAAAGAAGATTGTGAATGTCCATTCATACATCAAAAGCAAACCAGTCCATG
This sequence comes from Glycine latifolia, assembly GCA_013407115.1. NCBI lineage: Eukaryota > Viridiplantae > Streptophyta > Magnoliopsida > Fabales > Fabaceae > Glycine > Glycine latifolia. The sequence goes on from CM023950.1 coordinate 27,702,043, forward strand.
GTGCCACTTGTCGTGGTACTATCAAGAGAGCTAATCCAAGAGACACCACTGCAACCAATAGACAGACACAGACAGAAATACTGCCCAAATATGCAGGCACCTTGTACTGAACACCATTTATGAGCTGTTTAACACCATAAATAATACTTAGTATTGCTTATAAAAAAATGCATAAGCATAAGCAGCATGAATATCCAACCACAGGATTTGGATCCTCTAATGTGAGGACATCACATTACCCAGTCATCTGATGAGTATGCAAGAGCCTCACATGAGAGGATCCAAATCCCTAAATAAGATATAGAAGCAAAAAATGACCTTATGAGGGGAATTGAGAGTTGAGGTAGAAATGGTAGTATATGCAAGTGGCACCCCTGATTTAATCCTATAATAAAGGTGTCTGACATGATCGCATAGTGAATTTCTACAACAGGAACCAAAGTACCCCTGATTCTGCAGAAAATACAACATTATGAGACACATGGAATTCCTAATGCTTCAAGAATAAAATCAATCCATGATAAGTACTGACCTTTAGAAATGAACGATAACAGCAGAACAGCACAGCACAAAATGGTAGCAGAAAAAGAAACTTCACAAGATAATTATCTTTAGGATTTTGGCCCCCTCCAGTTCCAGGGAGGGATTCCTCCAGCTGTTCCCTTACATTCTGCAGCACAAACAAGGTAAAAGCAAATTATTTAACATTTGTCACAAACTTCAACTTAGTCACATGACTACTTAAGCAAGATGGCCTTTTAAAAAATTACTGGTAAGACAAACTTTTGAGATATTGCTAAAATAGGATAAGAAGTTGCACAAATACCTGCCAGACATCAACAGGTTTCACAAGCCAAGATGTCCACCAGTCCCAAGGCTTAAGAGGACCTAATGTATAATGAATTACACGGAGTTCATTCTCATCCACCATCCACTGGACAAATCAGCATGAATATTTATATAATTGAAGTAAAAGATGCAATGAATAAAAAACACTGAGATATTTAAATGCATATATTTGGTATGTATGTGAGAGAATGTATGAAATATTCACAGCAGCTAATTCAAACTTCGAAAATTAAGTACAAGAATCTGAGTTTCAACTCCTGAAATGTTCATCCACCTCCCACCATTTTAAAATCAGCTTGAATTGATTGAAAGGCCAAGGGTACCTACTGCATACTTGCCCATCAATTTTTGCATCTCCAACAAAATCTTATCAAAATTAACCAATTTCTCGTCCACATTGACCCAAGCCTCAAATATGGCTTCCGTCCCCTCCAGTTTCTCTTCCAATTCATTCAATCTCTCTATCACAAACATCATGATCTTAATTTTGATTACTTCAATTAAAATATTTTTTCCAACTATCACAAAGAATATCTGTTAAGACAGTCGGTGTTAAACTAATTGCATCATGTGAATTGGAACATTAACTAAACAACAATACATGAACATGTAGGACTATTACCAGTTAAACATTAATCAGATAAGGAAACTGGATCTAACAGGCATCCATCTGAATTCAAAACTCAAATAAGGAAGTTACAAAGGGAAGAAACAAAAAGTGAGATGTATCACTGTTGTATTGCCCTTTATTACGTAAAAGTAAGGAACCATCCTCTTATTTACCTATATTCCAGTACCTTGTTAGCCAGCATGTAAAGACCAACGTCTGCATTATAAAGTGTGGAAAGTCGCTCCATTTCAGGAACTGGTCTAGTATCCAACATTTCTGGGGACAAATTTGGCTCAAAAAGATGTGCGTTGGGAAATCCAGAGTAATATGAATTGAGAAATCCCTGGTCCCCTGTGAAAGCAGGAAGATAGATGATGCAAATCGTTCAAACCTATCAGGTTCAAATCCTCATCTAATACAAAATGCATATAATATTAGTACCAAAAGGAAGAAAAAAAAAGAAAAATGATAATACCTCCAGTGTAAGATGGCAGAGTTTTTACTTTGCTCATCATGTCATTGAAAATGCTAGCAGATGGCTGCACCACCATGACTCCCGAATTCAACCTCTCAGAATGCTTTAAATTAGCACAGAATTTTCCACATTTGAAAAGTTCTTCAATATTCTTAACCACTATAGTATCAGCATCAAGATAAACAACTGCAGGAACACATTCAAGACAGCCAATAAATCATAGTGCATAAACATGAGAAGCTACATTCCATTTGAAAGGAAATAACCTAAATGGGAAGTTTGAGTATCCTCCACAACTTCCATAACTCGACACAAGAAAACATAAATAATATACCTTTCTGGTAGTCAGTCATGTTAAATATTTTGAGCTTTGTATAGACACCCCAAAATCTCTTTGGACGTACTTGATTAGGATTCGCCAGTAAACTAATCTTCTCAACTATCCACCCATCAGCCTACACAAAACCAATCATAAAACCCTTAAACCTATCCACGAGTTCTATAGTCCAGTATCACTTAATAATAAGTTATAACTAACAAAATCTAGGATTCATATCAAATGAAACATTAATATTAAATTTAATATAAAGTGATCACAAAATTTCATTTCTGGTTCCGCATTAATACATTTCGCAAAGGAAAAGAGTACCTGGAGAAGGGTATTGGCATAATCAGAGACACCATCAGAGACCAAAACGACCATATCTTTGTTGGATCCAGTGTCGCGTATCGATTTGCCGAGAACTCGAACGCCCAACAGGAATTCATCTCCGTACAGTAGAGTCACGTATGCCACATCCGTCCTCTCAGATCCCAATGATTGAACTGAAGCCAACAAAAGTATCAGCCATAACCATATACTTGGACACAATTTCATCCTAACTCGATTCTCGACGTGAAGATTTCTTTGGCGAGAAAAATCCCTTCTTGCTGTTACTTTGAACCGTTGAAGGGATTTTAATTTTCTCTGCATGCCGTGGCCTACTCTACTCGGCTTTCATTCCAAGCTTACATGACATCGTGCAGACACAAAAAAAAAAAAAAAAAAATTTTAATTATGTTTTTATTCCATAAAAAAAAAAATAGTTGATCCGAGTATATAAGATTTGATTGCTTAAATAAGATATTAGTGGATGAACTTGGTAAGATGGGAGATTGTCACTAAGGTGTTAAGTCAAAGTTAAATTGTTTGAAAAAAATTAATGATAAATAAAATTGATAGATATTTTGTATTAGTGATATGATTAAAAAACATATATATTCTCTCATTTTCTAATTATAAGATCCAACTTAAAGTGATAAATTTATATTATTTCTTCTATTAATTAATTTCAACCTACTTCTAACTAATTATACTAATAAACAAACCATAAGAAGAAAGAGAATAATTCAAAAAAAAAATAAAGTAGAGTAAATTATACGCTAGCTTATAACTCCTATGGTACATGAATTTTAACTTTTTGAATCCATCTAAACTCTTAACTTTTTAGCCCAATCCATTTAATTAGATAATGACATGTTTCATGGATTGTCCACACTCCATGGGCTTTTTATATCTTAATTGAAAAATATATTTTTTATGATTTAATAAAAGAAAAATAAAAATAATAACTAGACTAATAAAATAAAAAATCATGGATCATTCTATTTCAAATTAAATACATTTCAAAATTGTCAACAACAAACCAAAACCATAAAGAATAATTCTGATACATTGAGTGATTAATTTAGACTATAAAATGATAACAAAGGATACATAAAAAAGGTTTTTAATTTGATTTTTAGTCACTTTCTTAATTTAGTTTTTGAACAAATATTTGTTCTTAAAAATGTTTGAAAAATAGGTTAAATTTATTTTTTTTAAAACTGTGAACTTGGACCAGTTTGTCTAGCTCACGGGCTAAATGATACGCTCGTGAGCTTTCTAAAATAGAACTTGGGATGTGCTAATTGCACTATATGATTTTCTTATACACTATATTATTTTTTTTAAATGACAAAATTGCTCTTAGTGTTGTTTGTTTATTTCTGTTGGTGTTGTACGGAGTGACTCATTTTTTATTGCGTGTTTGCCGGATTTGTTGGTGCAAGAAGGCTGTTTTTGGCTGTGCATTGGAGGTGTTAGTGTCGGAGGGTGTTATTGTGGGTGGTGGTAGAGGTGTTCTATGTTGGAAGTCGTCAGAGGAGTCGCGCGGTGGCTGGAGGTAAGTGCTGCTGTTTGTGTAGCGTATGGATTATGTAATCCGTATGGATGATACGGATTACATAATCTGTAAGTGTTAAATTAATGGATGATACGGATTACTAAATCCGTATGATGCATACGGATTACCTAATTTGTATATCTTAAAAAATTTGAAAATTAAAAAAAAAAATTGTTATTTCTAATTAATTAAAAATCTAATCCATTTGAGAGATTTTTTTAGGTCACGCAAATGTTAACAGAAAAATATATATAAAAAATAATAGATAATAATTTTTTTAATGTTGAATTTGTAAATTTTATTATGTATTTAAGGTAAATTTGTCTTGTATTTTGTAAGAATTTTTGTAATAGCGATGTTTTTAAAACATTGAAGTTAATTGGAATTATATTATGACTTTAATTTTGTTTAAGATTATTATGCATATGTTTTGTCGATTAAAAAAATATATTTTTATTTGTTAAGATGGATAACGATCAATGGATATACGATAATATTATGTCTGAAGATATTAATATGGATGAAGACATTGGAGAAGAAGCTGATGCATGTGAAAATTGTAATTGTTCAGTTGATTGTTCGGCAGCCTTCAATACGTCGGAGGTATTTATTTGATTTAGCATTTAGTTAAAATTGTTAAATGAATAAATTAAAGTATTTGCATCATAGTTAAAGATTAATTATCCATTTTTGTAGGTGTTCCTTTCCCGTGAGGACATATTGAAATGGGCTTGTAGTGTTGCATATGATAATGATTTCGTAGCTGTCATAATGAGGAGTGGAATGGCAAATGAAAAGCTAGGAACAACATCATATGTTTTAATTGGTTGTGAAAGGAGTGGAAAGTATAGATCATGGAAAAAAGGTTCGGTACCTAACACTACTAGCAGTTGAAAATGTGATTGTCCGTTTAAGCTGAGAGCCAAACCATTCCCGGGAGGTGAAGGTTGGATAGTGAAGCTAATATGTGGCACTCATAATCATAGTTTGTCTAAGTCATTATGTAGACATGCATTTGCTGGTCGACTAACTGAGGAGGAGAAGATCATTGTTGCTGATATGACAAGGTCGATGGTGAAACCAAAGAACATTCTTTTAACTTTGAAGGAGCACAATGCCAATAATTATACAACATTGAAGCAAGTATACAATGCAAGATATGCATATCGGACACGTATCAGCGGTAATAACACTGAAATGCAGTAGTTAATGAAACTTCTTCAACGCGATATGTATATTCATTGGCATAGAATGAAAGAAGAAAATGTGGTGCGTGACTTATTTTGGGCACATCCAGATGCAGTGAAATTGAGCAATGCATATCATACGGTCTTTTGATAGACATTACATACAAAACAAACAGGTACAGACTTCCTTTACTTGACATTGTTGGTGTGACACCTACTGGGATGACATTTTCAGCTGCATTTGCCTATTTAGAGGTGGAACGTATAAACAATGTTCAGTGGACCGTTGAACACTTTAGAGGACTTTTTCTTAAAAGTGAATTTTTCCAGACGTCATTGTTACTGATAGAGACTCAGCATTGATGAGTGTTGTGAAAACTATTTTTCCAAAGGCAACCAATTTATTGTGTCGGTTCCACATTGACAAGAATATGAAGGCAAAATGTAAAACTTTCATTCAACAGAAGAACGCATGGGACTATGTCATGGAAGCCTGGGGAACTCTTGTTGATTGTGGTACTGAGAAGTCTTACCATCATTGTCTAAGTAGGTTTAAAATTGCGTGTTCACCATGGCCTACATTTGTTGATTATGTTAAAGAAACATGGTTGGATCCTCATACGAAAAAGTTTGTAATAGCATGGACAAATAAAGTGATGCATCTTGGCAACACTACGACTAACAGGTAACCAAATTTGACTTACATGTTGTTGACGTTGTGATTTGTTGAACATAATGACTTGTTGTAAGAAGAATGAACATGTTGTCCTCCAATGCAGGGTTGAGTCTTCTCATTGGACTTTAAAGAGGCTACTACATAATAGCGTTGGAGATTTATGTAGTGTTTGTGATGCCATGAACAATATGATAACCCTGCAACATACTGACATAAAGGCATCATTGAAAAGAAGCATCAATGTCATCGGCCATGTTTTTAAAGTAACATTGTACAAGAGACTTATCGGAATAGTGTCCAGGTATGCGTTAAATCATATTGCTGCTGAGTTTGAGCGAGTTCATTATACGGGAAAAAACTCGTCTCGTTGTGGATGTGTGATGAGAATTACCCATGGACTCCCTTGTGCATGTGAGCTAGCTAAAGTTGTTGTTGGCAGCGTACCGCTTGCAAGCGTTCATATATTTTGACGAACATTAACTTTTTTAGATCAAGGTATTTATGAAGGGAAAATTCACATAACCGACAAGATGAATGCAATCTCCAAACGTTTTGAGAAGCTTGACATGTGTAGCAAAGTGACACTGAATACTAAACTTAAAAAACTAGCATTTTCGAATTTAACTTTCACGTGTCCCCCCCCCCCCTCCCCCAAAAAGGTCAAAAGAAAAGGTGCTCCAAAAAATAAACAGGCAAGGCACGAAATATCAATCAAGCGGGATCCGTCTTACTTTGAGTATGTCAATGAACTACATTCAGTGTAAAATAGTTGCTCAACACACAGAATGTCTGGTTCCTCTCCCAATCAAAGCATGAACAACAGGAACATTCCAATGCTTGATCAGTTTCATCCTTTTATGCAGAAATTCATTGTGAATATCATTGATGTTAAAGCGGATGGTAATTGTGGATATCGTGTAATTGTTGCCGTATTAGGTTATGGTGAAGAATCTTGGCCTTTGGTACGCAACCATTTGCTAAAAGAACTTGCACAATGGTCTGATCATTATATAGCATTGTTTGGTGGCTTGAATAGGTTTGAGCAGTTAAAGAGGTCTCTTTTTGTGGATGGCTTAACAAAGGTTAAAAAATCCTTTGCTTTTTAGTTATTGTATCTTCCAATACAAAATTTTTTGTTTTACCTTTTTATTTGGGCTCTAATACGGTAATTTTGTAGGTAACAATGGATAAATAGATGGATATTACGGATATAGGTCATGTAATTGCACCGAGGTATAATGTCATTGTTGTGTGTCTATCACTGCAACAAAGTATGACTTTTTTCCCTCTAAGAAGCCAACCTCCAAGAGATTCATTTGTTCATCACATTGTATGCATCGGTCATGTGTTTGGTAACCATTTTGTTCAGGTATAGCATTATCCGTTACTTGTTTCCTGGTTTAAACCTACAATTGTGTTTAATGATTTTTAAATGACAACATCATTGAAACATGTTGAACTCACAGACAACTGTCCTATCCCATCAACATCATTGTTGTGGTCTAGACACTGTTCGAATGAAGCGAAACATTGGCTTATTCCCTACATTGATCGAATGACGATGTATACTAAATCCATGGGGTTACGCACTGAACATGTCGATTTAGGAGATGCATAAAATGTAAATCCAATAGCTACAGTTAACTCACTTATACAATTTTAATCATTTGAAGGGGTATGTTGTATTGTTTCATTGAAAAGCAAGTTATGTAAGTTAGTTGGTTACATTGTTTTGGTCAAACAAGTAAGGTAATTAACTTCATTGGAGTTTATAAAAATGCCATGTAGTCACATAATTATGTACCATTACATACATATAGTAACATCCTGTGAATTCAACAATAATACTACAAAAATTGCAACAAGAAAAACATAAATGTTGTCTTAAATCTCTCCCATAGTGACAATGTCACGAATCTTCAATCTCTCCCATCAAGCTGTCTCCGTTGTGAAGCCCTTCCTCGGCTGGTTCGCCTAAAGATGTTTCCATGCTCAGTGACACTACCTGCTAGTTCCAACAGGTGTTGTGTAGTATCGTGCACATCTGTGCCAGGGGTACATGTCTAGCATGTGTTGAAACCAGTCTCCTATCCTTTGGCACATACCCTAAAACATGTGTACAATAGAAGTGTATAAATGACCACTATTATGATTAACATTGTTTAAATTTACAAAGTAAGGTAGCCAGAGTTTTACCACTGCGTGTGGAGGCATGTCACCAACATCAAAAGCTGCGGCATCTCCATCTGCCACCCCTGCTCTCTCATCCTCTTGCACAACAGGGGGAGTAGGGGGATCCTGTAAAATAGTTATGACTTTCATGGGATGTCGGCTAGGATCTCCATGCTCTGGCGGGCTCATAAATGGATGTGATATACGATAGAACCACCCCATATACCCAGGAGCACACTAAATGGGATATGTAACCAAATCATCAGTGGCAACAACGTACTCCGAGAGCGGGTCCATCGGTCATCAATGTCTTCTGTCGACGGAGCCTCTGAATGAGAAAACTGTCAGATTTGTTGAAGATACCCATATTGCCGCATCACTCGCTCATGTAAATGTCTTACGATGTGTGGCCCCCATCTAATGTACCTAGAGAATAAGGATACCGTCTCAAAATCCCTGTGTGCACAGTGATCCCCGTAAGGCGTCCAGCAAATATCATCCAGCGTCAACCTATCTAACCGCCTACAATAAGTTGTAACTAGTAAAGCCTTCAAAGGTCTAAATCGACATGCACGTGGAAACCTCTCCTCGTACTAGGCATTTTCCATGACATTTCCAATGGTCAAAAAATGTTCATAGATCCAGGACTGCAGTACAACATAAGAAATTAATTAAAACAAGATTCATAGTATTAACACAAACATAACTTAAATAACTTTAATGATGGACTGTAATTACCTGTAGCAAAGAAATATATCTGGCTAGGTGTTTCCCGTGATGTTGGGATGCATAGTTTAAGTTTTCATACATGTGTACTAATGCGGCTGCACCCCAACAATACTTTGTCGCTTGGTCCAGATCGCAAAATGCATCTAAGAATACCACACTGATGTGAGTGGCACTCTTGTTCGCAAATAAGGTGCAACCGACCAAATGCAACAAGTAAGCTCGAGCTGCTAAAAGCCATTGCCTAGCTTTACACTTGACAGCATATAATTAGCGAAGCCAAGACAACCGAACATATGCCCCATGGCATTGTTCTATCTCAGCTTCAGCATCCCCAACTGTTACCTCGAGCAACTCTACAAGTAGTGTTATTGCCTCCCCTACGTTAATGACCTCATACGTCTGCAAGACTCCCATGATTGAGAGATGCAACAAACACGCAACATCATCCAAAGTGATGGTAACCTCTCCAATGGACAAGTGGAAGCTGCTGGTCTCGGAGTGCCATCTCTTGACAAACATAGAAAGTAATTCTCTGTCACCAGTCTCCACAGAACAGGATATCAACAGGCTTAACCCAGTAGCTACGACTAACCCTTCAATCTCCGGTACTGGTGGTCCAAATTTTGCTACCTTACGCCCGTGGGATGCCAATTTTAACTTAGCCCATTCCTGGAAAATGTATATCAGTAACAACACATACATAAACAAATAAATGTTAACTTGTATGTACTTAAACACATAAATACCTCTCCAGCCCACACTCTAAGGGCGACATGGTTAGCATAATTTGTCAGAACTGAAGGATCTTCCTGCCCACCTGGGAAGGACTCTGAGTCGGTTCCAACATCCTCTGTCACTGGAATGTCATGCTCCACAGCTTCTTCCTCAAGAACAGGTTCCTCAGCAACACCCTTAGCTGCCCGTTGTCTTCTCACCGATGCGATGGGCCTACGTCGTTCACCCCGTTGTTCTTCATCACCATCAATGTGTGTTCCGGACGCTCGGTTTGGAGATCTCCCTAGAGCCCAACGCATACCTCTAGTTTTTGCCATAATATGTGCTATTTCTTAATCAAGTTAGTCATAAACTTAAAACAAAGAAATAACAAACATATATACATACCATTGGTTACATATGAATCTATCTATTTTCTTTCACTTCCTTTGACTCTTAATCAAAATATAACATCTTACTATATAACAAAAATTAATGAGATGCAAATTCTTAACTTTGTTGTCCACAATATTCAAGTCAGTATGCTTAAGGCTTCAATTTATGGATTGGCATCATTACTTTGATTCCTCTCTCTCCCAACTTATGACACTCACATTGGATAGGATGAACAGAACTAATTCACTATGACAACAACAAAAAATAGAAATGACAAAGGAATTCATTAACTTTGCCAGAAAAACAGTATCTCATACTCATGGTTTCCCTAAGAGACATTGACAAACCAGCTTTGTCCACCAATGATGACTGCAACATTTCAAGGATACCCAAAAAAAGATGAAACTCAAGAAATGATACGTCCAATGTCATAGGAGGGGGGAAAATACTGTAGCTCAAATGTACTAGCCTCATTCTATTACTACCTTCATTAGTTTTTCATTCAGTAATTCTTCCTTTACCCAATTTTGATTTGAGCAAAGCCACATATTTATTTGATTATTGATTCATTATTAGCTTTTTATTGACTAATTCTTCCTTGCACTTTGCGTTCGATTTTTTATTACATCTAGTAATTCAATAATTGGTTATAACTGCACCATAAAAGAATGTGTCTAATTTATTCAACACAAGTCACCAATGTGAATTAACTTAAAAATGAAAATGTCAAGCAAGTATATATCACATACAATGCTGCCTTAAATGTAAAACAAGTAACACCTTATGAGAGTAATCAAAAACTACTTACTTTCCCCTAATATACCAATCCATATACACTCATTCAAATTTCAACATGCTAATATATATAAATTAATCAAATTTTAAAAAATTTAAAGGTTCATACGGATTACCTGATCCGTATGGAGCTTAAAGCCTGCTTTCGGATCCTTCAAGCCGTTCGACACCACCACAACACCAAAAACCTGACCTTCGTCGACGGACGCCAACAACAACCTCCACCACGAACGTGACCACCAATGCGAACCAACAATGGTGCTCCACTGCCTATATGAACGGGACCAGAGAAGAAGATGCTGCGGAAGGAATGCAGAAAGTTTATGGTGTAGGAGAAGAATGATGTACGAGAAGAAATGAAAAAAGCGCCTGTACGGTTTTCAATTTTTTAAAATTTAATAAAACTAATCAAAAGGATAATAATGGAATTGCATTGCAGGTATATAGTGTATTAGAAAATGTTATAGTGCAGTTAGCACACCCCATAGAACTTTGCTAAAATAAAAGTCATTTAAAATATGGACTTAGTGAGATGGGTTGTGCAAATTGTGGGTGTGAACTTAAATGGGCACGTCTACCTACTATCTTGCGAATCTTAAAATTAAAAGCGAAGGAAATAATAATTTCTAGATATTCTAAAACAAACAAAAAATAAAAGCATGTATCTATATAATTAAGTCAAGCTTGTAAAAAAAAGTTAATATTGTTTTAAAAAAAATTTAACTGAGCTATTCTAGGTTTGAAATTTGGCCTCTTTTCCTACTATAACATTCCTACCATGGTAAATGATCACATCTGAAAATTTAAAAATAAAATAAAATTAGCAATCAAATTTCAAAATATATAAATTAAACTTATTTCAATATCTTTTGAGAAATATGAAGAGTTACATGTTAATTTAACCATAGATATGTTTTATACGTATAAATCATATTTAATGATATGCTATCAATCTGATAAATTGTTTTTTTAAGAGAAGTCTGATAGATTATTTAGTAACCATTTGTCTTGAAAAATTATGCCAACCTAACTATGGGGCCGGCTACAAATGAATAATTATTCATTCAGCGAAAAAAAATGAATAATTATTGGTAAGATATTTTATTTTATAAAAGTGGTAATAAGGTTTAAACTTAGGACTTTGTATAAATTATTTAAATCCTCTTATTACTATGTCAACTCTAGTACGTTAGCGTGATTTAAAAAACACATAAAATAATAAATAACTTGAAATTTTATAAATTTTGTTTAAAATCTTTAAATTGGCAAACTTTCTAATTATATAATTGAAAAAAATTTACCTAAAACATAAAAGTTTATTTCAATTATCCTTAATTATTTTTTATACTCTGACTATCTATTGAAGGTTTATTATGAAAAGAAATTGACGTTCAAGATTTGATTATTTAAAAGAAAGCATGAGAAAATTGCAAAGAGCTCGTTTTGGCTCCTCTCACACTTGAACAATTAATGCCAAAGGTTGTTTTATTATATACTATTAAATTATAACTATTTTGTAACTGGCTTTCAATTCCAAAATCTAATGTATGAAATAGTTGTGGAAGGAAACAAAATCATAATAAACTTTCATGTCATCGAAGATCTGCTAGTTGGCGAGTGGTGGCTGACCTTTCTTCCCCGTTGAATAATCTTTTTTTTGTTACATTCCCCGTTGAAGGACTACAAACTATATTTTTTTATGGATAAAATATATTAATTTTTGTTAATGAAAGAGATTCAAATTTATAATTTTTTCATTTTTCCTTATCCCTTCAACGAACTACAAACTATATATTAAACCAAAATATTTATAGCTTAAAATATAATAAAAATCATTAAAAAAATAGTGTATACTAATAATAAAAGATGTTTTTTTGTAATGAAAAAAGATGTTAGATATTTAAAGTGCGTTTGATAAGGTAAATAAATTACTATTAACTTATTTAATTAACTAAAATACTTGGTTAACAAAAATATAATTGTTTAGTAAAATAAATTTTTCACTAATTTTAACATTTTTTAAAATGCGGTAGAGTTTAAGCTTAAGGTTTGCTATGGTAAAATTCTCAATAAATATTTACATGAGAAGAAAATAAAAATAATAATCAATTTTTTCCACAAATTAAAATGTACCTCAACTTTTTAAAAAGTTTTATTAAATTTGAAGTTCATAAATTTATTTTAACTTATGAAATAAAATTTATCTTATTTACCTCCTTACTTTCTTCTTGTACAAGTATTAATTCATCAACTTATCAAAACAAAACCAAATTATAACTTCATAATTTATTTATTAATTTTTATCTTGATTAAATTATTAATTTTTATTTTGCATTATATTTGCTTACATTGGTATCACAATTTATCTTATAAAGGGCACACCTTATGTTCTTTTCTAAGTTTAAATATCAATAAATTTCACTTGGCTTTTCAAAAATAAATTTTTATTAACTTATTAAAAACTCCTTTACGCTTAAAATTATTCAAAAACCCATTAATCAGTCTCTCCCACTCACCCACTTAAGTTTTACTTACCTATCCATCTAACTTCAAATCAATTAAAGTTTTTTTTTACTAATAAATCAGAGGGTTAAGACAAAAAAAATCACTCTCTTCCACTCTCTCACTTTCATAAATATCATTTTTTTAGAATATGAAATCATTGAAATTATAATATAAATATATTTATAGTATTTAATTCCATTTAATGATTTTTCTGAAATAAATTGAAATAAAATAAAGGATAAGTATTTTTTTGAAGACAATGATAATCATTTAAAAATATATAGTTACCAAAATTTATGTTATGACCAATAAATATGACCTTTTATTTAGTTCCACAATTAATTTTGTCAAATATTAATTCAATAAAGTAATTTATTAACTTTCAATTTACAATTGACTAACTTATTATGAACTAATCATTTCAAACAAACCTCAAGTATATTTTAATTTCTATAATTTAATTAATAGAAAACAAAATATTAATATATAGAATATAATGAATTATGTCAATAATACTAGTAGGACATATCGTTGGTTTATGTCTATCTTTATATTTCACCCAAAAACAATATATATCTTTATATTGACAGAATTTTTTGTTAATACATAATATCATATTATTATTATAGACTTATAATTGTATCCATGCCATCAATTTAATTTTAATTAAATAAAAAAAGGATATTGTTAACTTACAACACTGATTAAGAAATTTAAAAAGGGAAATTTTTTATTAAAAATTATGTGAGAACACATTTAAAAATCATAGAAGAGCATATTTCTAAACATCTCAACAAAAGAAAATTATTTTTACTTTCATAGTCAGTTAGTGATTTATATGTTTGTTTAATAAAAAAATTTGATCTGACGATAGCTAATTAAAATTGTTACACATATTAATTGATGATCTTCTCATATTTAACACAGTTTGAACTCAAAACTATCGGTTAAGGTTAAGTTAGTGTAATAACCTCACATTGCTACATTCCGTATTTAATGGTATCATAATATTATTAATGATGCACTATATATTAGTGCCTGCTCTACCCGACTGAAACTACCTTAATTAATGCACAAAATATCTACTTTTACAATAATACAAATAGTTCAAATTTTAGTACTGTTTTAGATTATATATATATATATATATATTATCAATAAAAAAATGCCATTAAAACAAAATATATATGTCTGTTTGGAATTGGGGTTAGATGAGATTCACCAAGTTTCTCCCTCCAAACTTACAGGATGCTATTGCCAAGAGTTCTGTGGCAAACTAAGTGACAGTAGGCCTTCTCCCCTCAATAGTTGCACCACTATGTCAAGCCGCACAAAGACACCAATAAAAAAATAGGAAGTCTATTTACTTGCTTCAATTCCCTTGTGTATAAATACACCTTAAAACTTTGTAAACTTCCTCTCCTCCTTATTTTTTTTTCCTTCCTTTTTCCTTTCTTTTTTTAGAACGTTTTTAGATTATGGTTTCTCAAAGCATGTGGCTTTGGAGGTACGCTAAGATTGTTGTTTTAGAGATGCTCGAAGGAGAATTACGTACCATTCACAATTAATACTTATATCTTTCGCTGAAGCTTGCAATCTACTGCAAATGCATGCCATGAGGCAAGTAAAGTGAAATGACCAATTGTCTACATACGGCAAGTCTGGTTCTTGGCTCTTGTTATTTAGTCTTCAATCTGTATGATCATTTGGTTTAACATATGAAAAAGTCATACAAAATATATATATATATATATATATATATATATATATATATATATATATGCGCGCGCGCGTAGAACTATGATCATATGAAATTTTATACCAAAATTACATGAATATCTCAGTTTTCAAAACTCTTGGTGTTGGCTAGTTTTTATTTATTTGTTGGGTTTGGTTTTATTTATCTAATGGGTAAATAGTCATTTTTATCTTTGAATGTGTAATGCGTTGATAAATCTGTCTTTGAAAGATGAAAATTCAAATTTTTGTCCCTGAAAGTGGAAAAAGTGTGACAAATCTATCCATCCGTTAACTTTCGTCCGTTACCATTAATATCAAGGACAAATTTGTCAGCGCATTACATATTCAGAAACAAATTTGTCAGCTCTCTACCCAAAATATAATTTAATCTTCATATTTTCTCTTTTTTAATCATTGCAAGCATAACATTACAATAAACACTTAAAAATTAGAAAAACAAGCATAAGTTAAAACAAACATAATAATAAACATAATATTGATTAGTAAGCATAATTTGTTTGTTATTCTTAAATTTCTATTATAACAACATTAGATAATGACAAAATCAAGTTGAGTCTCATTTTTTTGTAAGGATTAATATAATGACGGTGCATTTTAATTTATTTGAGCTTCATATTTTGGGTAAGTATTATCTCATATTTTTGCTTTGAAATTTCTAATGTGACAGTACCTTATAAAAAATAGGAAACCTAAGCAAACAAAAATGCACAACCATTAAATTAATTCTTACAAAAAAAATGAGACATAACTTGATTTTGTCATTACCTAATGTTGTTATAATAAAAATTTCAGAACAACAAACAAATTATATTTATTAATTAATATTATACTTATTATTATGTTTGTTTTAACTTATAATACTTACCCAAAATATGAGGATCAAACAAATTAAAATACATAGTCATTACATTAATCCTTACAAAAAAAAATGAGACTCAACTTGATTTTTGTCATTACCTAATGTTATTATAATAGAAATTTCATAACAACAAACAAATTATACTCATTAATCAATATTATGCTTATTATTATGTTTGCTTTAATTTATGCTTGTTTTCCTAATTTTTAATTTTTTATTATAATGTTATGCTTGTAATAATTAAAAAAGAGAGAATATGAAGATTAAATTATATTTTGGATAGAGAGCTGACAAATCCATCTCTGAATGTGTAGTGCGTTGACAAATTCGTCTCTGATATTAATGGTAACGAATGAAAGTTAACGGAAGGATAAATTTGTCGCACTTTTTTCACTTTCAGGGATAAAAATTTGAATTTTCATCTTTCAGGAACAAATTTGTCAGTGCTTTATACGTTCAGGAACGAAAATACCTATTTACCCTTATTTTC
This sequence comes from Glycine latifolia, assembly GCA_013407115.1. Lineage (NCBI taxonomy): Eukaryota > Viridiplantae > Streptophyta > Magnoliopsida > Fabales > Fabaceae > Glycine > Glycine latifolia. The sequence continues at coordinate 27,718,465 of CM023950.1, forward strand.
TAGTCATAATTTTCATTCATCTACTTGATTTCATTAATATTGCATCTTCCATGGAAAAGCTAGCTTTCGGCATATATCCTACACGTGAAGTGAGAATAAACAGGCCACTAAAACGAAAAGAGGAAGAAAAACAAAAATGAATTGAATCAACAAATTCAGAAAGAGTTGAGATATGGTGACAAAGAGAGAAGATAATGACCAAGCTCTATATTCTTCATTCCTACTCGGAATACTTGTCTATATATGCGCCAATTTATCTTAGTCACAGTGATTCAGTGAATTGGATTTTTGTCATAATAGAATGAGCTGTGTTGCACAAAATTAAGTTTTACAACATAATGAATATGAGAAAAAGCCCGATCCATTTTCTTTCTTGTCCATGAATTCTAACTTCAGCTATATAATCTTGTATTCTGGTATCCCTATCCAAAGCTATGATTTTAAATCATATCAACCACGCTTAGCTGTTATCTTGTTTACCAATATGGATAAGTTCGACACGGTTTTCCTCAATCTTTTTAAATTTTTATGCCATGCATGTCCTATAAATTAATTTAGCAAAGGAGAAATCATATTCTAAACATGTAGTCGTTGGTTCCCTATCCCATAGGATTCAAAGTGCTATCTCCTTCCTATATAATCACTCCAAATGCCTAAAGCGAGAGAGAAATCATATATATTGGCATAAAAATGAATTGCATTATAATTAGAAGTCCCACTTTAATATATATGGCTATCTAGCAGCTCCATCTTAATATTTTGAATCCATATTTTAGAGTTACAACTTTTAATTTTAATTTTTTTTTAAAAGTCGTAAAATAGATTACGACTTCATCTTAATTATTTTTTAAAATTTACGACTTTAAAGTTGTATAATTTTTATTTTTTTACTTTGTAAAACTAAAATCATAATATTATTTACAATTTCAATTTTAACAATTTATTTTAAAAAAAATTAATAAACAGGTTACAACTTGAATGTCTTAAAAAATTTTACGACTTTCAAGTGGTAATGTGTTCTTTTAAATTTAAAAAATGATAAATTTTGTTTTTCTTTTTCTAAAATTACAAATAATTATTTAATAAATAAATTTGTGTTTTTTTATTTTTAAAATTATAAATAATTATTTAATAAATAAATTTGTGTTTTGATTAATATGAGTAAAATTGATTATCAATAAAGTTGATAGTGGTTAGAATTAATTTTGAAATAAAATTCAATTACAATTGTAAATATTTTTAAATTTAATTATTTAATAAATAAATGTATTTTTAATTTTTTAGTTTGAATTAATATTTGTTATATATTTTTGATATGTTTTATTTAATACTTTTTATTTAATATATTTTTCATATTTTCTATATTTATTTATTAAATAATTAAATAAAAATTATTCACATTTAAAAAAAAAGAAATAAATTTTATCAATTAAAAAAACCGTTACATATTTTTTTACGACTTTCATGTCATTTATATAAATAATATTATGATTTCAATTTAAAAAGTAAAAAAAAAAGTATACAACTTTAAAGTTGTAAACTTTAAAAAATAATTAAGCTGATATCATAATTTTTTTTACAACCTTCAAGTCATGTTTTTTCTTCAAAATATTGTAAAATTTGTTTACAACTTTAAAGTTGGAACTCTAAATATCTAAAGTGGTAAATAATATTAAGACTTCAGTTAAAAAAATTAAAAAAATTGAAAATCGTAACATTAGTTACGACTTCTAAATAAGAAATTGTATTATGACTTATCCTCTTTTAACAATTTATTTGAAATCGATCTCGAATGATAATAAATAAATAAAACACCCACATTCCACACCCATAGATGGTACAAAAGCCCTTATTTTTCACATGGGTGTTATTTAAACTAAAAAAGTTATTAGCAATGTTAACCCCCATTGTAAGGCCTTGCATCTAGTCCATCTATTTTTTTAGCCACGGATCTCATGGCTTACAATAACTTTGTATGGTGTCAAATCTAACACACTTGAGCACGGTAGAATTGGCCAAGTAGGCTTGGTAAGTATAAGAAAAATACAATTTTTAGATGATGATAATGTCTATTTTAGTTTCAGTCAAGTTGTCACTATCATTTTTTTTATGTTGATAGTAATTAGGGATGCTCATAGATCGGTTCAGATCGATTTTGGCCAAATTTAGGATCCAACCAATCATATTTGATAGGTTCTGTTTGGTTTGATTTTCAAAAAAGAAAAAATTTGAAACCCAACCCAAGCCGTTCATGAACGGTTTGGTTCGGTTCGGGCCAACGGGTTACCCATTTAAATTTGATTTTTTTTCTTCTTAGAACTACTATTTTATATCATGATTCATCCAAATATTCAATATAATTAACATAATAGGGTAAATAGTCATTTTCGTCTATGAATGTGTAGAGACCTGACAAATTCGCCCCCGAAAGATGAAAATTCAAATTTTAGTCATCGAAAGTGAAAAAAGTGTGAGAAATCTATTCATCCTTAAACTTTTGTCCGTTACTGTTAATGAAAGAGCCTACGTGGTACATAGGGATGAAAATGTCACAAAAATGATTGTCAACATGATTGCATAATAGATTTGATCAAAATGTCAGTAAATTTCTATTTGACCAAAACGTCAGTAAATTTTCATTTAACCAAAATGTCAGTAAGTTTCCATTGGACAAATTTGTCAGATTCCAAATTTCGTTTCATTTAAGGGTAAAATGCAATTTAGGGTAAATAATCATTTTCGTCTCTGAATGCATAGAGCGCTGACGAATTTGTTCTGAGAGATGGAAATTCAAATTTTATTATATCCATTTACATGCATTGCAAATTTGCTACAACTATTTGTTTGTCTTCTTAGATCATTGGCACATTATTGGAACATAATAGTATCATAGGATATTTTTATCCAATAGAAATTTACTGACATTTTGGTCCAATGAAAACTTATTAATATTTTGATCCAATTTATTCAGCAGTCATGTTGGTAATCATTTTTGTGATATTTTCATCTCTCTATGTCACGTAGAATATTTCATTAACGATAACATATGAATGACATTGTCGCATTTTTTTCACTTTCAAGGACTAAAATTTAAATTTTTATCTTTCGATGACGAATTTGTCAATGTTCTACACATTCAAAGATGAAAATGACTATTTACACTAACACAATATTATCAAATGTCTAAAAATAATAAAATAGATTCATTTAATACCATTAACATAATATTCTAAAATAGACTAATACAATTAAAACAAAAGATTCTTTAATGAGATTTATTATAATAATCTAAATCACAACTATTTTTTACAAACTAATTTCTTATAATAAATTTTGGTATAACCAAATTTGCTGAAACAAATGAACAAAATATGATCCATTAATATTATAAACATTTGTAATTCCTAAATCCTAAATCCTAAACCCTAAACTCTAGCGATCAACATAAATTAAACTCATTATTACAACATTATTATGAATTAGCCTAATTTAATAGTTTCTCTCTTTTTTTCACACTTATGATTATGTAATTTTCAAATTCAGTCACGTTTATATTCCTTTTGTGATTATTTTGTTCTAAAAAATAGTACTAAAAAAATACTACTGTATTAGCGTATTGGTCATAATTATTGAAGTATATTGTACGAGCTACAAGAGTAGCCAAAATTTCGAGTTGGCTGGCCATAAATTCTAATTATGCAGTAAGGATACGAATATGATTAATGGCGGTGGTGGGCCTAAGTCTTTGTTGTGTAGCCATGTGGGGAACCTAAGCTTTCACCCTTTCGTGGATTCCAAATTGGGCATACAAATAAAAATAATAGTGTATGACATGGTTGTAAGCATTAAGCAGCTTCCCTTTTCTTTTGGTGAATAAATCAGTTCCAATAATGAGGAATCAAGTACTATTCCTCTTCCCCTCAGGAACTTGCCCATTTCACATGGCTTCCAGCCCTTCACCTCTCATTGTTTATGGGTCCAATTATTAACCTTTGATTGGAAAAACAGAATGAATAATACATTAAAACTATGTTATATCCTTTTGATGTTACACCTTCATAAATTTTATACAGTATATCTATCATAATCTATAATAATTAGCATATAGCCAGATGTACCCATGTGGTGGGCATTGAATGGGACACAATTGCTTTGTGACAGGGAATGGGGTTTGGTAGGTGCAGACAATGATTGTCACATAACACATTCCCTATTAAAAATACACATCTCTATAACCCCGTTACACACTAGAGAAGAGAAAGTTCCAAACTGTGTTGTTTCCGCGGTGGATTTATTACATACGGAGTACTATCAATCTTTTTTTTATTTTTATGATTAACTGAATATTATCAATCTATATTAGCTTGTCATAGATAAATAACTAGTTTAATTTTTAAGTGATTAATGATACAATTTCGCAATAATAAAGCAAAAAAAATGTTAATTGCATGCATTCTATTATGTTTGATTATGCTAAGTGGTGAAAAATTAATAAAATTCAACTCTTTTTACTTGGTGAAGTCCATCATACAATATTTGCTTAAAAGTTAAAATTAAAAAGTGGAATTGTACCATTGGCAATATTTCTCAATTCACCTATGCATATAAGTATATAACTTTCGTCTTGTTATAATTAGAAGAAGAAAAAAACTATACCCATACCCATCTTACCTTACCTCAAATTGGATATGAAAAACTCAATTTGACTAAATAATTGAAGAGGTGAGGCAAGTTCATGATATAGATGCTCTCTTCCCTCATGATAATAATGAATTTATTGCATTAATTAAATTATAAAATTAAGCAATTTATTTTTAAAATTTTCTTTCTTGATCATAACGTTTATTTTTATGCATTATCTAGTTCAAACTTTACTTGATAATACATAGTATAATTTATTTAAGCAAAAACGTGAAATTGTACTAAACAAAATAAAAGGAGTGGGTGAGGACGGTTTAAAGAGATGAGATCAGGGTTGGGAAAGGCGAAACCCCACTTCCCTGTGCTGCCACCCCTAAATACAATATTCATTCATGATTTTATATTAAAACATACCTTATCTCATAGTAATACTAAGTACTAACATAAGAAACTACTTTTGCCAATATGCTATGGCAATGGACCAATTAAAGTTCAACCAACATTTCTTTAATCATCTGTCTCTCACATAGAAGAGTAAATTATGGGTTTAACTAGTTAATCATTATTTCATTAATGTGCTTACTATTGAATACTATCTTGAAGTACCTTAAAGAAAAGAAGAGAAAAAAGAACTGAATATGCAAAGTTGTGGAATGCCTAAATAAAGAATATTTGGACCTGGTAAATTACTCACTTCGGTTGACATTATAAGCAGTTCTGGAACACATTCTGTGCATGTTATGATGTCTAGGAGATTTCAAATGAGTCCAAAGATTGACAGTGATCAGTTGCACATGATTAGGTGGTTCAGATCCCAAGTACCCACGTATATATATCCAATAAAATAATTGCCCTTTGGCTTATCATTTATCTGTCACTCATTAGATTAACTATAAACTAATTTGTCCCTCAGAACTTCCTAGTTCCTATAACTTTCCCTTCCCTCCCCTTCATTTCTTGTTCCCTGCTATGAAAAATGCAACAAGATTAAGAGGAACCAAAGAAAAGAGAACAACCACCAAAATGCAAAGCCACCTGCTGTTCTTCTTCTATTGTTACATTGGCCTCTCACTTATTTTTACTAAAGCTGAAGCAGATGATGAATTGTCAACTCTTCTCTCAATCAAATCCACTCTCATTGACCCAATGAAGCATCTGAAGGATTGGCAACTACCAAGCAATGTGACACAGCCAGGTTCACCTCATTGTAACTGGACTGGAGTTGGTTGCAACTCTAAAGGCTTTGTAGAGAGTCTTGAACTCTCCAACATGAACCTCAGCGGTCATGTTTCAGACCGCATCCAATCTCTTTCAAGTCTGTCTTCATTCAACATAAGCTGTAACAGCTTTGCTTCATCACTGCCCAAATCACTGTCCAACCTCACCTCTCTCAAGAGCTTTGATGTGAGCCAGAACTACTTCACTGGCAGCTTCCCCACTGGTCTTGGAAGAGCTGCAGGCTTGAGATCAATCAATGCATCAAGCAATGAATTTTCAGGTTTTCTTCCTGAGGATATTGGAAATGCAACATTGCTCGAGAGCCTTGATTTTCGAGGGAGCTACTTTGTGAGTCCAATCCCCAGGAGTTTCAAGAATTTGCAGAAGCTCAAGTTTCTAGGCCTTTCAGGCAATAACTTCACAGGGAAGATTCCAGGATATCTCGGGGAACTTGCTTTTCTAGAGACATTGATTATAGGATACAATTTGTTTGAAGGTGAGATCCCTGCAGAGTTTGGCAACCTCACCAGTCTTCAATACCTTGACTTGGCTGTAGGCAGCCTAAGTGGACAAATACCAGCTGAACTGGGTAAGCTGACAAAACTCACCACAATTTATATGTACCATAACAACTTCACAGGAAAAATTCCACCTCAACTTGGCAACATTACTTCTCTAGCATTTTTGGACCTCTCTGACAATCAGATCTCTGGAGAGATTCCAGAAGAACTTGCTAAATTGGAAAACCTGAAGCTCTTAAATCTGATGACCAACAAATTAATTGGTCCAGTACCAGAGAAGCTTGGTGAATTGAAAAATTTACAGGTGCTTGAGCTATGGAAAAATTCTTTACATGGTCCTTTGCCACACAACCTTGGACAGAACTCTCCTTTGCAGTGGCTGGATGTATCCTCTAACTCACTATCTGGGGAGATCCCTCCAGGTTTGTGTACTACAGGCAATCTCACTAAACTAATCCTCTTTAACAATTCCTTCACTGGTTTCATTCCAAGTAGACTTGCAAACTGTTCATCTTTGGTACGTGTTCGGATTCAAAACAATCTTATTTCTGGAACTATTCCAGTTGGCTTTGGAAACCTCCTTGACCTTCAACGGCTGGAGTTGGCAAAGAACAACCTCACTGGGAAAATTCCTACTGATATTACCTCATCCACATCACTCTCTTTCATTGATGTATCTTGGAACCACCTTGAGTCCTCTCTACCCTCAGATATTCTTTATATTCCATCCCTTCAAACCTTCATTGCCTCTCATAACAATTTTGGAGGAAATATCCCAGATGAGTTCCAGGAATGTCCATCTCTCTCTGTGCTGGATCTTTCAAACACCCATATATCCGGCACAATCCCTGAAAGCATTGCTTCTTGTAAAAAATTAGTCAACCTTAACCTTCGAAATAACTGCTTGACAGGAGAAATCCCAAAATCGATCACAAACATGCCCACCTTATCTGTTCTTGATCTGTCCAATAATTCACTGACTGGAAGGATACCCGAAAATTTTGGCAACTCCCCAGCTCTGGAAATGATTAACCTGTCCTATAACAAACTTGAGGGTCCAGTGCCCTCAAATGGAATGTTGGTGACTATAAATCCTAATGATCTTATCGGCAATGAGGGTCTTTGTGGAGGCATTCTCCATCCATGTTCTCCAAGTTTCACTGTGACAAGCCATCGAAGGAGCTCACATATCAGACACATCATTATTGGTTTTGTGACTGGCATTTCAGTGATTTTAGCTCTTGGTGCAGTATATTTTGGTGGCAGATGTTTATACAAGAGATGGCACTTGTATAACAATTTCTTCCATGATTGGTTCCAGCAGAGCAATGAGGATTGGCCCTGGAGGTTAGTAGCATTCCAGAGGATCACCATCACTAGTAGTGACATCCTTGCATGTATAAAGGAATCAAATGTCATAGGCATGGGGGGCACTGGTATTGTCTACAAAGCTGAAATCCATAGACCTCACATTACTGTAGCAGTAAAGAAACTATGGAGGTCACGGACAGACATAGAAGATGGCAATGATGTGTTGAGAGAAGTGGAACTCCTAGGGAGACTTAGGCACAGGAATATTGTTAGGCTGTTGGGGTATGTACACAATGAAAGGAATGTGATGATGGTTTACGAGTACATGCCTAACGGGAATCTCGGAACAGCACTGCATGGTGAACAATCTGCAAGGTTGCTTGTTGACTGGGTCTCAAGATACAACATAGCTCTTGGTGTTGCACAAGGGCTTAATTATCTCCACCATGATTGCCACCCACCAGTTATTCACAGGGATATCAAGTCTAACAATATACTCCTTGATGCAAATTTAGAGGCAAGAATAGCAGATTTTGGGTTGGCAAGGATGATGATTCAAAAGAATGAGACAGTTTCCATGGTGGCTGGATCATATGGATACATTGCACCAGGTTAGTACTTGGCTCTCGTTATTTAGAAGTTCATTTATGCATTATGTTGTGCAAGCAAAAGATGATTAACATCATGCTTATGTCTTTTGGTTTTAGAATATGGATACACTCTGAAGGTTGACGAGAAGATTGACATATACAGCTACGGAGTGGTGCTTTTGGAGCTCCTAACTGGTAAAACGCCTTTAGACCCTTCGTTTGAAGAATCAATTGACATAGTCGAATGGATAAGGAAGAAGAAAAACAACAAAGCCTTGGTAGAAGCACTGGATCCTGCTATAGCTAGTCAGTGCAAATATGTCCAAGAAGAGATGCTGCTTGTACTCCGGATTGCTCTTCTATGTACTGCAAAGCTTCCCAAGGAAAGACCACCCATGAGAGACATCGTCACAATGCTTGGAGAAGCAAAGCCAAGAAGGAAAAGTGTTTGCCATAATGGGGGACAAGACACCAGTAGCGTGGAAAAGCCAACGATCTTTACCACCTCCCCAGTAATCAGTCTTTTGTAACAAGTTGTTTAGTATTTAGCAATATATTTTGAATTTTGAATTCCCTTAACCTCTGAATTGGACGTATTCTTTGCCCACGTCGACCAAATTTTTATCAAATAGTAATACATGTATTCTAGATAAGATTTTGTTTTTCCTTTTCAATTGAGGAAGAAACGGTGATTTTAGAATCATAATCAATTCATCCTCAATAAAAGTAGCCAAAATGTGCATAAAGACTGTATAATGAGTAATCGACAAACACCATTTAATTACCGTTTGCCATCTCAGCAAAGACATCTCTAGCATTTGCAAACTTTTTTTCCGGCCATTTTCCAATTTCTAATATTAACACGATTATTCTCTTTCACAATTGTCTTACTGCACCAATAGTTTCTCAACTCAATATTCTTTCTTCGCTAGTTATTTCAAGTTATGCCTTTTTAACTAGTTCAATTGTCGCACACTAAATGGAGGAAGAAAGAGCTTCGATGCCTACCATGTCGCAGCTAGACAAGAAAACAACTCCATAACAAAAATTAAGCTGCACTCAGTTCGGAGTTGTAAAATTTTCTAAAATAAAAAAGTTAAAAATGATCTAACTTCGTTGTTTTTTCTTCCAATTCTGAATGTGTCATTATATATACTCCGAGTTAACCCAAATAATATGGAAGAAAATGCAATCACAACCATTACATACAGTTCCGCTGATAAGTTCATGTCTTCAAAGTAAGAAAAGTAAGTTAATCAAGCAGAAGTGTATAAGATAAGAAGTCCAATAACCTTAAACGATTCGTGTTACAATGGTAAGGAAAAAAATATTGGGATCTGGTTGACATCAAGAAACGAAGGCCAAGAAGGAAAACTGTTATCTCTTCTCATCCCAACAAATACGAGCATGATATTAGTGTATCCTGTATCCTAAACTATACACATTTATCCAAGTACAAATGAACAGATTGCCCTCCAAAAAAAAAAAGAACAGTAGTCTCACCTCAAATTGCCCCATATCCAATACTATCCCATTAATCTAGGATGCTAATAGAGCACTTCCTGATGCATTTCCTCTTTCAAGGAAGCTGCCAGATGTTGGCTGGAAAACAGTAACGGAAACAGCAGTGAGATTGGTCCATATGTACAGAGCAATTGGAATACTGGCTAAACTATACGTGTAATACAAGTCATTATAAATAAAATTACGTGTTTGCATACAAAATTTAAAATATCATTGTAAATATGGATGCGGATTTGCAAACTCAGGTTGACATGCAATTCAATCCATAATAACACTACAATACATCCAAAGAACCCATAGGCTAAACCCAACTGCTACCAATAAAACCAAAACCTTGTAAAAGTTAATATTGGCTCCTTTTCATATAAAGTGACAAGCAGGAAAAAAAGAGTATACACTCCAGTAAGATTGCCAGAATAACTGGAAGATCCAGAGTATTCAGAATAAAGTTCTTCAAATTGAATTTCAAAATTTTACTCATTCAATCAATTCTTTCAACTCGTTTAGAGATAATACTCATACCTCACTAGCTTGAACTTCACCAAGAGTAAACGGCTCTTGCTCCCTGATTACACCGTTATCTTTAGTAATTCTTTCTAAATCCTGCCAGAGGGGTGATCAACCATGTTATGAACAATCAAGAAATAACTTCCATCAGGTCCAACATGAAATAACAGATTGCAAGAGCAAAATGTGAGGGTGGGGGGGCAGTTGGGCCATATATCCCTAATTAGACAAACACCAAGTGAACTCATTGCACAGGCACTTCAATATAACTGGAATTTTGATGTGATACATTACTGCTACTTTCAGTATTTCAAGCACAAACATAATGAATATTTATAATCAAGAGATCAGACAAATTTTGATAATAACTATACAAATGGAACCAACTGAGTTCATTGAACATATATTTTAGTATCTTGTTTAGTTAATTAAAAATATTTAGATAAACTAAAAGAATGTATCTTATGAGTAACACGGGTTGGTTAATACTCCCACCAAATATAAAATAATTGGATTTAGCAAAATAAATAAATAAAACCAGACTTAAAAGTGCTGTATCATGTCTTGCAGACCCCAATAATAGATTTCAGAAAGGGGATAAGAGATTGCAAAAACCACGTAAGATCAAGAAATTAGGCTTTCAGATGGGTAATTTTTCCTATATCTATAAAAACAGACCTTCATAGGGGTCAGAATGAATCACAATTTGTGGTAAATAATTTAGTCACTGTATTCTCTGTATTTGGAATGACATACTGAAATTACAACAAAAATGTGCACTATCATCAAAATTTGGAAAATACATACTCATGTTCTTTAAGATATTAAAAGAATTTGTATGACATACAAGTAGACAAAATACTAAATATAGCATCTCAAACACTAACAATCATTACCTTTCCAGTCAAAATTTCAAACTCAAGTAATTCCTCCACAATCTTTTCTAGTACAAGGCGGTTTTTCTGCAGGATTTCTCTTGCTTTGAGATATGCCAAATCGAACATCTAGGAATATCACAAGATTACATTAGATCTTTTTGTGACCCCAAAAGAACACTTCACTCAACACTCTTTCTATGGCTACAATGGAATTAGATCAATGAGATGACAGATTTGGTGGGTAGCTTTGACCTGGACTATTTGGTGTCATAGGAATAAAATCATTTTCCAAAATGACAGTGTCAATAGGCATAAATTGATGGACGATGCGCTATTTATATGTTGGTCTTGGCTAAAAAATTTGGAGGATGGATTTAATTTTCCTTTCCATTTCTGGTCTACCAATTTGGGGGAGGCTTTTGTAATCC
>CM023950.1:27730182-27775608 GCA_013407115.1 Glycine latifolia
ATTTATTATGTTTGCTGATAAATAAATAAAAAACATTAAATCTTTTTGTATAAAAGAAGTTAAACTTCTATTAACATATGGCTACCTTTTCAACTTTAGCTGCCATCACATATTCATGGTCATCCCCCATGCTCAATGCCGTAACCTATGTCAGCAACAAAAAAAAAAAACATAAGAAAAGGCCTACAATATACTAATATTAAAAAACCAAGGCCAATAAACATTTCTCCTTTGTTATGCAGTTGGCACAGAAATCGTCCATTTGTTCATTTGGTCATAACTCCCTCAAGATATAGTTTTGCTTATCAGATTCAAAAGGCAGTGCTCTCTAATCATGAGGGGGGAAGGGGGCGGATTAAAGAATCACAATCTCCGCCAGTATTCTGAAAACTGGACTGCTTAGTACTAGCCAAACCAGAAGAGTAAGCGGTTCACAGTTAATGGTAAAATGTGTTTGAGGGGATCAGTTGACACAGTAGAAAGGTATGAAACACTGGTACCATCCAATAACTCTTTACAAAAAGTGGTTTTCATCAATACAACCATTGAGCTATAAGGGACTATCGTTATTCATGCCCATCTTACACCAAATTATGAAAAATATAAATGACAATAAAGTATGCTGATATTTTCATTTACTTGAAAAGTATGTTGCACCTTAGTTTTTAGACATCTTCATGGCACATGAAAAAATATTAGATTAATGAGATATTTGACAAATAAGTAATGCATGACACGTCTATACTGTTGGGTATGACTTATACTGTGCCGTCATGTTTTATTATTTGTAATTTGGGCTTGGGCCCATGAATAGCTACGGTGCTTAGGGTTTTCTAAGCCTATATATTTCCTTGTAATCTGAGTGCAATTGTACGAGTGTGCGAGGGAATATAATGAATAGCTGGACGTAGCCCACATTGGGTGAACTAGGGTAAACTCTGTGTGTTGTTTTCTTCTTCCCTTTTCTCTCTTCTCGATTGTTGTGTGATTGTTCGGTACCCAATATATACGTGGCAATTTAATCATGGATTTACCAAATTTCACATGGAACTTGAAGCATTCAGAATTTGTGGAATATATTAGTTCAATCTTAGATTCCAGAACATCTAGCTCTTTGGGGAGATTGTCTATCTACCATTTTATGTTATTTTTCCTCATTTATAAATTGGGCAGTACTTGCTCAACTAGCAGTTCAACAAATTATTTTCATTCAAAAAATAATAATCTTCTTAACCATCTTGAATATTAATATATTATTAACGCCATTTGAGAAACACAGACACGTTAGTGACATGTTATGTTAAAAGTAAGCTTCAAGCAACACCCTACTAAATAATTTGTGGAATATTCTAGAATATTAGAATTAGTTGTGGAATATTCTAAAGTATTAGAACTAGTTGTGGAATATTCTAGAGTATTAGAATAAGTTGTGGAATATTCTATAGTATTAGAATTAGTTGTATATAATAAACCCTTTGGGTTCAATCTGAAGGAATGAAAAAGAGTATTCATATTCCAATATGGTATCAGAGCAGGTTTCCCTATCATCGTTCTGCAACTCTGAAACCCATTTTTTTGAAAAACCTTAAGTCATCACTCTCTGTCATTTCCCAGAAACACTATCTAGTCACCTCCAATTGCGTTTGTTCCTCTCCTTTACAGTAACTTATGGACTCTTTTTCTTCATCCGGCATTTCTTCTAGTGCCTCTCCCATTCAATATTCGTCACCTTCTGAAGACAATCCTGCTATGCAGATTACCAATCATTGTTTAAACAATAAAAATTTTGTGCAATGGTGTCAATCTGTCAAGTTGTTTATCCAAGCGAAGGGAAAGATGGGGTATCTTGATGGAAGAAAGGAAAAACCCGTTGAGGGTGAACCTAGTTATGATGATTGGGTGACTGAAAATGCCTTGGTCATGACATGGTTGACTAATTCCATGGAATTTGACATCAGTCAAACATATTTATTTCTTGATACGGCTAAGGAAATTTGGGACGTTGTTAAAGAATATTATTCTGACTTGGGCAATGCTTCTTAGGCATTTGAACTCAATAACTTTGTCAACCAAAGGAGCTCGGGGGATTGGGAATTAAGGATTTAACCAAGTTTAACCATGCCTTACTTGGGAAATGGTTCTGGAATATGTTTCACCAGCAGGATGATTTGTGGACACAAGTTCTGGATTCAAAATATGGGGGTTGGAGGAGCTTGGTAGGGTCTAGAAGATCTGGCAGCGAATTCATTTGGTGAAGGGAATCAGCTTATTATGTAATTCGCATGAGGAGGGGCAATGGCTTAGAAGTGGGATAAGATAGAAAGTGGGATGTGGCTCCAAGGTGCTGTTTTGGGAGGATGGGTGGAAAAATGATGGGGTGTCTTTGATGGAGAGGTATCCAAGATTGTACCAGATTTCTCAAAAAAAACAACACTATATCCATCATATGGGTATAATAACACAATCTGGATGGGAGTGGCAGCTTAGGTGGAGAAGACATTTTATGGAGGGGGAAATAGAATCAGCTGTAAAATTTCTGGAGGATATTGAAGACTTGGCTATACAACTACAGCAACAAGATACTTGGACTTGGGTGGCTGATTTGAGTGGAAATTATACAGTGACAAGTGCTTACAGATTTATTGACAGAGACTTGAATAGTCTGCATCAAGATGATGTGTTCAAGGACCTGTGGAAGCTAAAAGTACCTAATAAAGCATTATGTTCCGCTTGGAGATTGTGCAGGGACAGATTGCCATCTAAGGTGAACTTAAGTAGAAGAAATGTGGAACTCAATGACACACTTTGCCCTTTCTGCAAGAATAAAGATGAGGATGCGACCCATTTATTCTTCAGCTGTGATAGAATTATGCCACTTTGGTGGGAATCTATGTCGTGGTTAAATATAGCGAGTGTATCTTCCGTAACTCCAAAAGAACACTTCACTCAACATTCTTTCTACTGCTATATTGGAATCAGATTGCTGAGATGGCAGATTTGGTGGGTAGCTCTGACATGGACTATTTGGCGTCATAGGAATAAAATCATCTTCCAAAGTGAGAGTTTCAATAGGCATAAACTGATGGACGATGCGCTATTTATATGTTGGTCATGGCTAAAAAATTTGGAGGATGGTTTTGAATTTCCTTTCCATTTCTGGTCTACCAATTTGGGGGAGGCTTTTGTAATCAAGGGAGGGCTTAACATGTAGGTTTTTCTTCCTCCTCATATTTGGGAGGAATCATGCAACTTTGTCAGTTTTTTGGCACCTAATTCATGTATTATTCATGTATTAGTTTGCCATAGATCTGCGATCTATTGCTAGGATTGTTCTTGTACTTAGTACTTCTTGTACATGTTCCTTTTATATATATATGTGTATATATATATATATATATATATATATATATATATATATATTATCTTTGCTGATAAAAAAATAATAATTTGAACTCAATACCAAGGTGGGACACTTACGTCAAGGTGGGATGACTGTTACTGAATACTTTCTTGCTTTAAAAATCCTGTGGCAGGAGTTGGACCTTTATGATGCAGCAAACGTTCAAGGTTTAGAAGCTAATTCAATGTTTAAAAATTATGTTGAGAAAAGGCGTCTCTATGATTTTCTTGTTGGTCTTAATCATGATCTTGATGATGTTCGTGGAAGAATATTGGGGCAGAACCTGTTACCATCTCTTGCTGCTGCTTTTTCCGAGGTGCGACGAGAGGAGCTTTGTCGGAAAGTTATGTTGGGTGACAAGGACTCTAAGTCCTTTGATGTATCTGCCCTTCTTGCAAAAAATACTGCTCGTCACTCTGTTGATTCAAAATGTATTGACCATTGGTACACTCATTACAATAAGGGTGGTCACACTCGTGAAAAATGCTGGGAAATTCATGGCAAACCACCAAACTGGAAACAAAAGGGGGTAGAACAAGAGTCGTGCTTATCAAGTCTCTTCTAATAATACGAGTGAGGAGCTTTGTGCTTCTCCTAATTTTGATGGTGTTTTCATCTCTAAGGCTGAGTATGAGCAATTTCAGAAGGTGATGCCTCAATCTGCTGAAGCAACTAGTCATGTTGCTCAACAAGGTACAACATTCCATGTTGACCGTAATAATCGTTGGATTCTTGATTCAGAAGCTTCTGATCATATGACAGGTAATGCAACCTTGTTTTGTTCTTATACCCCTTACTATCAACTGTCACAAATAAGATCAGCCGATGACAGCTTCTCTACTATTGCTGGAAAGGGATCCATTAAACTTTCTGAACACATTACTTTGAACTCAGTCCTTCATGTTCTCTCTCTTACTTGTAACCTCATCTCTATAAGCAAACTTACATCTGAGTTAAATTGCGTTATTAAATTCTCTGTCCATGCTTGTGTTTTTCATGAACAGGACTCGAGGCTGAAGATTGGCAGTGCTAGAGAGGAAGAAGGGCTTTACTATTTTGAAAATGATCCTAATGAAACAAAAAAATTTGTGCACCACTCATTATCTTTGTCTGATGATTGTAATGATGTTTTGTTGTGGCATCATCAGTTAGGACACCCAAATTTCTTCTATCTTCATAAGTTGTTCCCAAACTTATTTATCAATAAAAAACCCAATTCTTTTTTTTGTGATATTTGTCAGTTTGCAAAACATTCTCGTGTTTCTTATCCTCCTAGAGTTCATCATGATTTTTCTCCATTTATCTTGATTCATAGTGATATATGGGGCCCAACCCATGAGAAAAATATCTCCGGTGCTCGTTGATTTATTACTTTTATTGATGATCATTCTAGGGTATGTTGGATATATCTTTTAAAGTATTAAGTCTGATGTTGCATCCACCTTTAAAAACTTTCATGCTATGATTCAAACTCAGTTCCAGACCTCTATCAAAATTCTTCGAACTGACAATGGTACTGAATATTTTAATTATGTTCTTGGAGACTATCTCACCCAACATGATATTATCCATCAAAGTTCTTGTCCTAACACCCCTCAACAAAATGAGGTGGCTGAAAGAAAAAATAGACATCTTCTTGAAGTTGCTCGAGCTCTTTTGTTTACCATGCATGTCCCTGAATATCTATGAGGGGAAGCTGTCTTGCATGCATCATATCTCATCAATTGGATGCCTTCTCGTGTCCTAAATGTTCATTCCCCTTTATCTTGTCTTACCAACACCTTTCCTTTTTTTCGGGTTCATTCTTCCCTTCCTCTCAAGTTGTTTGGTTGTGTGGCTTTTGCACATGTTCCTCCCCATCAAAGGTCCAAGCTCGATCCTAAGTCTATTTGATGTGTCTTCATAGGATATCCTCCTAACCAAAAGGATAACAAATGTTACTCACCTTCTCTCCATAAGATCTTTATTTCTATGGATGTCACATTTTATGAGACAATCCTTTTTTCCTTCGACTTCTCTTCAAAGGGAGTCTATTGGGGTAGATGAAGATAAGTCTTAGAAATCAAATGAGTCTGTTGTCTTACCTTTGCCTTTGGAGACAGGGGGAGTTATTGTGTAGAAGATAGGGCGAGCTACTGTGCCAGAGACTGGAAATCCTCCTGGTAAATGGGGAAAAATTTACAACAGGCGAAAAACACTTCAGGAGCCTCTAGACTGCCAAGATTTTGACTCGAGTCCTAGTTCCATCAACCCAATACTTGAATGCATTGATGCAGCCGACCTAAATTTGCCTATTGCTCTTTGAAAAGGTACCAGATCTTGTACTGCTCACCCTATTTATCATCATATCTCGTATGAAAAGTTATCCCCAGGTTTTCGTGCTTTCAACATGATAAGAACAGAGAAGATGGAGTAGAATATAAAATATGAAATAGAAATTTTATATAGGTAAATTGAGATATTTTCTAATACGCAGGTTTTTGAGAGTCTGCCTCTCCACAATTCAAACTTATCTTTGTTTATTTTTCCCCTCCCTTCCTAATCTGGTTTACTTCTACTTATATTGCATCTAACTTCTATTCCTAATAGACACAATTATTCAGAATGGTTGTGACTCTTCACCAAGGGTCATGTCCGCTTGATTCACATCTCTTGACCTTGCGCCCCTTGGGTGGATCGTGTCTGTTGGGTGGTCAACACTCCTTGGGTGGTCCAGAATTGTTGCTTCTCTTACTCGCTGCTTGCGGGTGTACACCCTAGTGATGGGTGGCTTACCCTTATCACAACACTATTGTAGACAGTACAAAAATACCAAAAAACATCCAAGAAGCACTTGATGACCCAAAATGGACGAATGCAGTCTTTGAAGAAATGGATTCACTTAAGAAATATGGAACTTGGGAATCTATAGCATTACCCAGAGGAAAGAAAACAGTGGGTTGCAAGTGGGTGTTCACAATAAAATTTAATGCAGATAATAGCATCAACAAGTATAAGGCGAGATTGGCTCTTAAGGGATTCACTCAGACTCATGGGATAGACTATCAAGAGACATTTGCCCCTATTGCCAAACTTAACACTATCCGAGTTCTACTATCATTTGCTGCTAACCTTGATTGGCCCTTGCAACAATTAGATGTAAAGAATGCCCTTCTTGAATAGAGATTTACATGAAGAAATTTATATGGATCCACCACCTGGTTTTGAAAAAGGAGACGGTTCAGTATGCAAGTTGAAGAAGTCTCTCTATGGGCTTAAACAATCCCCTAGAGAGTGGTTTGAGAAGTTTACCCAAGCTATGAAGGGAAGAGGATTCTTCCAAGCTCAGACTGATCACACTTTATTTTATAAACACTCTGATAGTGGCAAAATTGTTATTCTCATTGTTTATATTAATGACATAATTGTCACAGGAAATGATTGTGAGGAGATAAGCTCTTTGAAGTAGTGTTTAGCTGACCAGTTTGAACTGAAAGATCTTGGAGTTCTCAAATATTTCCTTGGCATGGAGGTTGCTCGTAGTAAGGCAGGAATTTCTTTAACTCAGGAGAAATATATTCTAGACCTGTTGCAAGAAACAAGAATGCTTGGGTGCAAGCTAGCAGAGACTCCAATTGATCCTAAAATTAAATTGGGAATTGAAGATGGGAAAGAAGTTGACAGAGAGCAGTACTAGATGCTGGTGGGGAAGTTGATCTAGTTATCTCACACTCGGCCTGATATTGCAATTGCGGTTAGCATGGTTAGTCAATTCACACATTCTCCTAAGGAAAAACACCTTATAGAATCCTCAAGTACCTCAAAAACACCCCTGGTCGAGGAATGTTCTTTCAAAGGGGACACGAGGAGGACTGAAATCTATACAGATGCAGATTGGGCTGGCTCAGCAATGGACCGAAGATCCACTTCAGGGTATTGTACCTATGTCCGGGGAAACCTTGTGACCTGGAGAAGTAAGAAACAAACAATTGTTGCCAGAAGCAGTGCAGAAGCAGAATTTCAGGCTCTAGCCCATGGTATTTGTGAAGGAATTTGGTTAAAAAGACTTCTTGAGGAATTGAAGATCTTTTATTCCCTACCTGTCAGATTGTATTGTGATAATAAGGCTACTGTCAATATTGCTCAAAATCCAGTTCACCATGACAGAATTAAACATGTGGAGGTTGATCGTCATTTTATCAAAGAAAAATTGGAGGATGGTAGTGTATGTTTGTCATATACCTACCAAAGAGCAGATGGCGGATATTCTTACCAAAGGATTACAAAAGCCCACCGTTGAGGATTTGATTAGCAAGTTGGGAATGATTAATATATATCTCCTAACTTGAGGGGGAGTGTGGAATATTCTAGAATATTAGAGTTGTGGAATATTCTAGAGTATTAGAATTAGTTGTGGAATATTCTAGAATATTAGAGTTGCGGAATAATATTCTAGAGTATTAGAATTAGTTGTGGAATATTCTAGAATATTAGAATTAGTTGTATATAATGAACCCTTTGGGTTTCAATCTGAACAAATGAAAAAGAGTATTCATATTCCAATATAATTCAATCTAACTTTTCAATGCCACACAATCAACATGGAAAAAAAAAAACAATTCAACAATAGTAGTTAAGATGCATGTAAAAAGGTCTATACCGCATTACTACGGTAATATATTGCAGGACTGTCATCAGGTCCCCACCCATACTGAATGACCATTCGTGTAGCTATCTGTTTTAAAGAAAACAATGATCAGAATTTTATACTTGCAACAAATTTTGGCTAATATTATTATTTTAAGGAAATTATAATATGAAAAAAAAGCAGATATTAAGTAAAATATAAACCAACCTCTTGCGCCTGTTGTATCTCAGATGTAGAAAGTAAGTTTTCTTCCCCAAAAGGAAGTAACATTTGGGATGCAACATAAGAACCAAAACAAAACACAAGCTTCTTTTCAAGATATGATCTTGATTCTGAATTCCCATTGATGGAGCCTTCATTTCTTGCTTTTGTGATTTTTGTACATCCTATTCCCTGTACAATAGTCAAGAATCTATCATTAATCAAGTAAATACGACAAATCAACTTTTTTGGGTAATTAAATAAGTCAGTTATATTTTTCCTCTATTGGCCTTTAATAACAGAACTATAACAATGACTAGTAATTAAGTTTGGAGAATACAGGCTAGCAATATAGAGCCACTTTGTCAAAAATCAGGTTACTGTAGTCTTTATTAAGTTGGTATACAGCAAAATCAAGACATAAAGGGACAGGCCACTTCTAGTAACAAATGGCACGCTAGACAGCTGAAAGCAAACATACAACGCCGGAGTCAAAGATACCATATTTTACAGTTTAAAAAATAAATAAATAAGCAATGCTAAAGAAGTATAAAAGAAATGGAGGAAATCCTAGAATAAGAAAGAAATGTTTTTATTTGGGAGTCTTTAAATTTAAAGGTCACAGTATAGAATACAAAAGCCAGCTCTTATCAGAAATACTTCATTTCCCGAAAATTCAGCTACAGAATTTATGCTTCCAAAATCATTATATATATATATATATATATATATATATGTATGTATGTATGTATGTATGTATATTTATTGCTAAATATTTGCATTCAAAGCATTGGCTAGTCAAAGAATGCTACCAAACATTCTTTAATACACTCTTCACTATTGAGTAAAATTCATGTGGCTCCCACTAAATAAAGAAAAAAAGTACTGAAATGGAGGCCAGGACCCACATCATTTAGTAAAGCTCACATGAATTTTACCCAATAATCAGTGTGTTGCCAGTAATCAGTATTTCTCTTGGCCAGTTGCTCCAGATTATATACTTATAATGTAGATCTCATGACATCCAATCATCATCACTTGATGGGGCAATAGCAAATTAGCAATAACAAAAGCCAAAGTTAGATAACTAGAAAGCATTGCTATAATATTGCCAGGTTACATATAGCAGACCAGGGTGAGTATGACTAACCTGCCAGGATAGAGGTTCAAGCCAAAGATTATCAACATCATCAAAATTTGGTAATAAAAGAGCAGTAAGACCACGACCAGCTGCCCAGACAGCATGTGGAAACTTGGTTTCCCTCGTCCACTGAACAACAAATAAACTTCATTTAGTAATTTTTCGTAGCAAGTCAATTACTTTTCAACTTCTGAAATAGAAAATACTCAGACTGCAACTACGTTCAAATAAATGGAAGAACAAACTCAGTGATTATACATATGAAAATATGTATAAGGCAAAGTTGTGCTTTGACCACATACTAAGCATTATGCAGATAATAGTTTCTTACATCAAGTGGAGGGCTCAAATACTCTATCCCATTGCTTATCTGGCCATATGGTTCCATCAAATCAACAACATTCTGCAGATCTTCTTTTGTCAATGTCAGTCCAAGATGATTCACCAATGCTTTGCTAAACTTATTGAAAATTTTGGTCTTCCGCAGCCATTGTGGAATTATAGAACTGAAAGTCTAAGCAAAAATAATAAATATATTTCATTTCATACAGGAAAAACTATTAAAAAAAAAAAAAAACTACGTATGCCATTGCCCATTGCCCGGAGGCTCCACGTTATGCTCAGGTAAGAGGGAGGGATATTGCACACAGCCTTACCCTTGCATATGCAAAGAGGCTGTTTCCGGATTCAAACCCATGACCAACAAGTCACCAAGACATAACTTTATCGTTGTATCAGGACTCGCCCTCAAAAACTACGTACCCCATTACCTGAAGGCTCCACGCTATGCGCAGGTAGGGGGGAGGGATATTGTACGCAGCCTTACCCTTGCATATACAAAGAGGCTGTTTCCGGATTCGAACCCATGACCAACAAGTCACCAAGACACAATTTTACCGTTGTGTCAGGGTTCACCCTCATACAGGAAAAACTACATGAATATTAAATTAAATACGCACAAAATATGGCTGTATAAAGAAAGTGATCTATAGCAGTCTCCAGATAACAAAAAGTAGAAAGAACAATTATGCAATAATTATTTTTTTGGTGAAGTAGGATACACCTCAACTGAAAGCCAAAGATTAATCCTTCGAGGTACTAAGACCCATTTAAGGGGTTGACCTCTCCCAACAAATGTTTTCCCCTACGCACTAGTCAGATATCAAACCCATGACTACATGTTTAAGGGACAAATGCAATAATGTTTTCAATTTGCTTATTTGTTGTACTTCTTGTCAAAAATGAAATAAATGAAAATTTGTGAGAGTGAGAGAGAGAGAATGACGTGTCAAATGAAGAATTACTCATTATCAGATTATCTTATTGCTATAAACAAACCTAAGAATCATTTCCTCTTAACTTGAGAAGGCAATTCAAGAGAACTAACTCGTGTTGTGTTTTTTTTTTTTATCAACAAAAATATATGTATTATATTAAATAAAGGTGAGTACAAGCGGTACTTTTCTATTTACATTGATGCCCTACATGTGTAATCCTATGGAGCCATAATACTTCCTAATACTGCAGTATTGCAAGAATTAGGAGTCCATAAGACTATATAGGTCTTTGTACCCCTCCACAAAAAATATCCTATAAAACCACCCCCCCTAATTACAAAATCCAATCCTTATATTACTGGCCCAAGAATGGAAAGGGATATCAAATCCTTTTTCCAGATTTTTGAGCCATGACCAACAGAAAAAAATAGCATCATGTTGTGTAACCCATACTGATGGACCTAATAGTGTATATCAGATGTCTCTCTTGGAGTCTTCTAGAGACTACCAGTTCTGTTAGTCAGTTGGATATAACCTTCAGTTATTCTGACAGCTGTTACAGCTGTCAGTTAGACTGCCCAGTTTGTTACACAAACCACCTGTACTCTATAAATAGTTAAATACTGTATCATTTATCTTGAGACATGAATAAATAATATTTATATCACCTTGTCTATCTAAATTCTCTCTGTATCAAAAATCTATTAGGCCCAACACAGAAAAGTTAAACTTTTCCTATTCAAGTTATTGTGAAAATAAAGTACCACAATTAGCAAATTCTTACCGCAAACAAACCACAGTAGTCCATCAATTCATCTGTGTCCAGTACTTTGCTCCGGAAGGCACTTCCTTCCAAAGCCATTGGAACAATTTTTAATTCGATAGGTCGTAAAAGAGCTGTCTTCTCAGCAACCTGAAAATGAACAGCTTTTTGAGTCCAAAGGTAGGAACAAGCATTAATTATAACCAAAGACCTTAATAAACTATCAGTTATGAACCCAATGGAGTTCTTCAGTTTCATCACTCTTGGTATCCGCCATTTCCATTGTCATTGTGCATTTGCTTTCAATTATTTAGTTGCATTTATAGGCTCAAGTAAAGCATTACCATTCAATAAGCTATCCCCAAATTCCCACCTACTCACCTCTCTCTCTATCTTCCTTTTATTTGCTTTATCGTTAATGCTAGTGCTCTACCTTTTTTTATTCCCACAAAGTCTTATATCATGATAGAACAATTTTAATTGGGCAATCATGTGTATGTCAAAAGGAATAAAAGGAAAACACAGTCTAGTAAGGCTTGATTAATTATTTTAAATATTATAGGCCAGTTATGTAATTGGTGCAACAGTTATCTATGAGTGGTTTTTATTTTACATGTTATAGAACAATTATGTGATAGGTGTGCTAGTTATCTGATTGGTTTTTTATTTGTTGTGGGGCATTGATTAATTTGTGGTGGAAGTTATTTGTGGAATATAGAATATAGATATAGGAAAGTAGAACAGTTAGAGGGGGTACATGTGGTTCATTGTTTTCTGCAGTGTTGAAGGAGGAGACTCCTTATTAGGGCAATCGCATGGGTGAGCAATTCAGTAATTCAGACTCTGGTTTTATTCCAGAATTGTTATAAATAAAATTGTGCCACTTGTTGTCCAATCTCTTGAATCTAACATATCGTAGTAAGAGAAAAGAATTCTAGGAAAACAATAAACACCAAGAAAAAACTAGGCCTCAACAATGGCATATTACAAGCAAGAGCTCATTTCTATTGATAAGAGAAAACAAAATTTTAAACTAGATGTAATAACCTAAGAACATTGGATCTTCAGGTGTGTTTTATGCAAGTAATTTTGAGTCTCTAACTCACTATCTTGATATCATCAAAAGATCTTTCTTGACAAGCATATCCAGAATTCAAAAGCCCCCCCCTCTAGGGTCAAGTTTTTTGTTTGGACATTGTTATTTTCTAATGATTAATACAGATGACAGTTGCTGTAGATTCACAGGCATCACACTCACTCCCAAAATCTATTATTTGTATTCTAGTTCAGAAACAGCAGACTGCTTATTTTTACAATGTAAGGCAGCTACGTAAACAGCGGTAAAGTTGTGTTTTGGTGACTTGTTGGTCATGGGTTCGAATCCGGAAACAGCCTCTTTACATATGCAAGGGTAAGGCTGCGTACAATATCCCTCCCCCTTACCTGCACATAGCGTGGAGCCTCCGGGCAATGGGGTAAGTAATTTTTTTAGTTTTTTAAGGCAGCTACTTTCTTATTGAAAAGTCTTTTGGGTTTCTTGGTGGGCACTGGGGAATGGGCACATCCCTCTCTTTGGAGTAATTTCAAAAAGGTTTTCAGTAAGAACAGTGAGAGGATTAAACCTTTTAGTAACGTAAATATGTGGTTCTTAGGTGTTTTTAGTTGGAGCAAACTTTCAACAGTGTCCTTCTTCCCTTACACTCGTTAAAGGATGGGATTTTATTTATTTATTTTTTTTTTGTCCTCTACTCATGGTTGTTTCATTAGAATCACCATTTCCAATATTTAGAGACTGAGCAGTCTTACTGCATTGAACATGCTTCATATTCTTTGTTGTACCTTGCTTTTCTCTTTTGTGGGATATCTTATCATCCCCCTAGTTGAACTTTCACTGTTTTCTGGGGGATAAAAGTGTTCTATTTAAAAAAGAGAAAGTAGGATAAACCTTTTTCCAGTCAACATAATCAATAAACTGATCATCCATGGTTTCTTTTGCTGACAAGTACAATATTTTTTCTCTCTCAGCTTGTGTCGGTCTTTGAAGATGAAATATTCTATCCATGCGACCTGGCCTCTGCAAGGCCTCATCAATTTGGTTGAGATTTCTAGTAGTAGCCATCAAAACAACCCCATCTTGTTTCTCAAATCTGCATATTATAACAACCAGTTGTCAGCTATTACTTACATAAGAGCATATCTTCATTCTCAGACAGTCAAAAGAAGCAAAAACTACAGATTACCCATCAAGTTCCACAAGTAGTTGATTGATGAAAGTTTCATGGTCTTGATTTTTGGTATGAATATATGTACCACGTACACCAGCAAACAGGTCAAAATCCTCCACAAATATTATCACAGGAGACTACAAATAGCAACAAACAAATCAGGAGAAGAGGAGATATAATCTAGGACTCAAAAGATCAACAGAGTCATTCAACCAGTCAAGTATACAGCATGGATAAATAGAAATCAGGTTTAAAAAATACACAAATAAATAAAACAGGACATTAAATCGGGGAGAAGTGGTTCATTATCCAAATGGTTTGACCAGTGTCCAACCAGAAAAATAAAAAAGGAAAAATAGATGAGAAATAGCAAAACATTATGTAAAACATATGTAAAAAAAAACATGCAAATTCATATTTTTAAAATAAAAATTACATAATGATTTGTGAAAGAATTCAAAATACGAATATTTTATTATTATTTCTGGATTCCAGTTCAACCTGTCTTTGACCAGGTTTGGGAGGTAACCAAACCAAAAGTGGGTAAGAAGATAGAAAATAACTTGTTTTACTCAATTATAGAGATATAAACAGTTTAAGATAAGAAGATAGAAAATAAATATTAAAGTGGTTTAAAGAAGATAACCAGATCTCTTGCTGTCTGAAACAATTCACGAACATTGGAGGCACTTTGTCCAACCCATAGCCCAGCCTCCAATTGTTGGGCCTTAATTTCAACAACGGGCACCTTAGCCTCAGCAGCTATAGCCAATGCTAGAGATGTCTTACCTGTACCCCTCTCGCCTACAATAAGAACACCCTGCAATATAGAAAACAGTTCCTAGGAGTTGATTAGGTATTTCCAAACCAAAGTGCATGAGACATTAGTTATACGATGAACAGTTCAGCAAAATGTTAGAAACATGGTCAACTACAAGTTTACATTGTTATGAAATGCGATTATTAGAATTGAGAACAAATTATGTCTAATTCAACCCAAAAGCTAGCTCAAAAAGGGAGGATTGCCAAAGACTGGACATCAATAGTGAAGTTTGAAGGATTGGACATCTATAAAATGGCCCAACACCAAGAGCAGGGTGAGCTAAGGATGGAAGGTGACTTAATTTTTTTGCCCATTTTTCTAATCAGAGGAGGGGAGGGGGGATTCTCCTTGTTGGGTGAAAGAAAGTTAATAAGAATTATTAACTTAAAATCCCATAGCTTTTCTCACCATTAATTGAAAAAAATAAATAGGGTTAACTTAAGCATGTTCGGGTAATTTCAAGGTTTCTTCTATTGAAAAAAAAAAAAAAATCTCCGTGCATCAATTTTCAAGGGAGCAGGAAGAACCTAAAAATTGATAAGGAAAATTACATCACAATTTTGCAAGAATATATTAGAATTAAAAAAATAAAAACAATGCCTTGTCAAGTTGAACAATCTTCATGCAATATCATACCCGAGGTGCCCGCGCACCCATTTCTTGAAATGCCTTTGGATTTTGTAAAAATGTGACAACTTCATTGATTTCCTCTTTCATAGACTCAATGCTAGCAAAGTTTTTCAATGGTATTGGTGGTTTCTTCACCCTCTGCAGAACAACTACAAGTCTCAGTTTTTTCCTAGATGAGAGTATTATCCCGTATTAAAACAGAAAATAAACAATTCTAGAGTTTTAACCTTCATCTGTTCAAAAGCGGTCTTTATGGGATCAACGCCATCCTTTCTCCTCTGCTTGATTTTTTTCAATTTTTGAGAAATGTAATACTTCTGCAAGATAGCCAAAAAAAAGAGTAATAATACTTAATTAAAAGTTCCACCATGGTAACATAACATCTGTAAACAGGACATCATTCTATCTAACAGAAGTAAATTAATGAAAGCAACAACTAGGGGTGCGTTCAAAATTTTATGTATACATGAGTGTGATCAAGCTACCTGAAGCAGTTGTGAACCAGTGATATAACACAAGACTTATTGAAATAATTCAATAATCCTATGATGTATCACCACCAAAAGTAAAACCTACATTCTTATCAACATAAGCCAGTAGACTTTTTATATCACAAATTAGAAGGATTTTGTTTAAAACCCGAAGCTAATTAAATTCAAATAAACACAACTTTATTATCAGTTCAGTGAGCTAAATTGGAATATAGCCTCCAAAAAGATAGTGGCTTCTGCAATACTTTTTAAGACTTTCATTTTCAACAAAAAACAATCCGTTTAAATAGGGTGTATAATACTACTGTGGCACAATGGCATGATATAATACCACAATACAGCGTAAACTTGAAATAAGTGGTAGCCAATAAACTAGGAGTAGAATTTTAGGAATTCTCCAAAGAATGATAAGATAACCATCAGAAATTATGCAGACATTTCAGAGTAACATACACAAGATGCAAGAACAAACTTATACCACTCGCCGCAACTTCTGCATATTCGGATCTCTTCGCAAAGGCCCAAACCCAAGAAGACTAGGAAGTCTTCTCCTTGTAAACTTCAACACATGAAACAAAACAAACCCATATATAGCAGCTCTGACAAAAAACCAAAAAAACCATGGAACTTCTTCATCATCATCTGTTGTTGTTTGTCTGGATCTAAAATTCAATTCTGCCTCTGACTGCCATTTCAAGTACCATGTGGAGTCAACTGTCTGATATATTTCCTCTGGCCAAGCCATCCCCAATTGTATCCTCACCTGTATCATAATGACAACAAAGGTTTAACAAATTTATTATTTAAAACCAAACACCTGAATTGGCAAATGGCAAGTTCTGAATTCAACAATACCGGGTAAGGGACTAAAAGTTCCACAATAGGAAACACTATCACCACCATTATGTCATCAGTTGTATCCTTAATATTCTTAAAGATCCAATTTCTCGCATTTGTGACAACTCCAGAATTCCACAAGCCACTCAAAATCCCATGAGACACTCTTAAAATCAATAGAAACTGTTGGCGGATATTCAATTCTGAGAAAGGAATCCACATCAGATGAACCGCTGTTGGAATACCACAGGCAAGCATTTTCATATACAGCCCATCAAATCCCCCCAAATCTTCAAAAAGCATTTCATATTCCTGAAAAATTAAAGCATATTTAATAATCACCATACAAGAAATAAAGTCAAAAATTGATTTCTCAACAAGAAATAGAATATATAAACAGCTACAACCTTTATGTCTACATAAAATTCTTCATCCTCCCCCTTTAATGCAATATACATGGCACCCCAGTCATGCCTAATGCGGACATGCTCTATTAGTTTTTTTCGAGACAGCATAAGGAACAGCCACTGGATCAATCTCCCATCTATTCTTCTCTTCATTGTACCAAGTCCTTGACACTACTCTGTCACGGTCCAAAAGAATTCTTTCCTGCAATGGACAAGTAGTAAGTAGTGAAAGGAAACCAGTAATGCCTGATGACAAAAAAACAACAATCAAGCCTTTTCCCACTTAATGCTGATAACAGAAAGCAACAAAAAGTTCAAATCCAACTACGTGCACAAAAACATGCAAACAATATTATATCCATCATCAGCACCTCACACACAGACACATAAAATTTTGATTTTATGGTACTCTATTGATATGTAGAGAAAAGGCACACGACAAGATCCACTGCAACATAAAAGATATCTATTTAGCAAGATAAAGACTACTAATAATTATCAAACAAGGGAATGAATTGCATCTCAATTTGACTTGTTCAATGTCTTTCTGGTGAGTTAGCAGTATTTATGATACATTTGTGTTTGTACAATTCCAAAGAATCATTCAAAGAAGACACAAAATCAATAAACCCTTAACCACCACTTCTGATGAGTAAATAATACTGTTTTATTTTGTTTTGTGCATGTAAAATTCACTCAAAATTTGCATCCATAATCACTTGTACAATACTTGGTTATGATGCCTTAGTTATGATTTAATGCAATATGCCAATAACATTACTTAAAATGTCCTTGGAGAAACCAGACATCAAATGTTAAAATAACAAACTCAATGATTTGAAGTCTGAAGCCATTATAAGGTCCTTTACTATCTAAATTATCAAATAAAAACAATTGAAATCTACAAGCATGCATAATAAACATATTGATGGGACTAGAGAGTCTAAAAATCAACCTATTAGGAGGGTATACTCTATGAGGGGACATAGGATGTAGAAATCTGATCATGTGGCAGTTGTGGTATGACAGTTATGCATTTAATTATGCAGGATGGTTGCATGATAGTTATGTATTTAACTCTGCAGGACAGTTGTTCAGCAGTTGTGTGTTTAGCAATGCAGTATAGTTATGTAGCACTTATGTATCCCTAGTATATTATGTAAGTAGAGTTAGGAGGAAGTTTGGACAGAGTGCAATCTTTGTGGGAGTTCTCAACTCTGAGATAGCATTCTTGCTGTAGTTTCTGTATAAATCTGTATTTAATCATAATAAACATCAACTTTTATTGGTATTCTATCACATATATTATGCAGTTTATGCATCAATATAGATACAATGAAAAAGTGAAATGGAACCTGTCTCTCAGCCACATATTGTCTGCCAAACTCGGCATCCTTAATTAAATTCTGTTTTAAATTTGCCTTGGCTTCTTCACGCCATTTCTTCCAACCATGGTACAGATGGAGACCAACAGCTTTGGGAAGCACAACCTCCTTATTTCCAAACATCCACTTTAACTTAACTTCGGGAAAACCCTTAACCACCTCTTCTTCTGGTGAATAAATAATAATGCGTTTTTCCTTGCCAAACTTCTTCATTTTTTTTCTTATCTGAGCCTCTAAATTCCTTTGCTTCTGCCTAGAGTCTTTAAGACTTCTTGTTAAGCGTTGGGCAAAATTAATAGAGTCTTCATGAAAGAATGGCCCAAGATCTTCGACATCCAAAATACTAGGAAGAATTATTTGTTCTGCTTGTTTTCTATGAACAGTTTCCAAATCTTTCTGAATGGCAGATTTCGAGAGCCTGGTAACTGAGCCAGTAGGCAAACTGCAACCACATAACAAGATGATTGCATAATGACACACAATTTCAAATGCACCATACCAAAACTAAATTGCATGACAGAACATTATGCAACCAATAAAGTTATTGCATGACAACAGTGTTATATGGCTTTATTTGTACGATGTACCAATTCAAAAATAATTTCAAGAGATAAGTCTCATCCCTGTCAAAATTTAATGGCAATTTCCCTCTTCTATTAAGTCCCTCGGCCAGGTAAAATCAAACACAAAAAAGCAATAACAAAATAAATTAATAATAGTATGAAGAGGCTCCAAGCAACCCAAACTCCACAAATGGTAGAGAAGTTACACCCTAAAAATTCTAACACCCGTCCTTAACTACTGCATTTGACTCAAGTGACAGAAAATCCTCACCCACATGCTATCCTACAATAACCTCCTCACTCACCTAATTATGAAGACAAAACCAGAACATAAAATTGCACTCAGAATTATCGAATATTAACGAATGCACAAATAAACAAACACATCACAATACAAAAAACGCATTGATTCAAATTATCAAGGCAATGTGACCTTTTGAAGTCCTCGTTTTTTACTTCCCGTTTAAACCTCTCCACCAGCTGCTCGCACTCCCTCTCTATGAAATTGATTTCCCTAACTCCATAACTCAACGCCACAGTCTCCTCCCTTGAAATCCTGTCCTCGATCTCCCTAACTCTCTCCCACACACCATTGTACTCATCCTCCATCACTCCAACACTCTCCTCCAACTCCTTCATCCTCGCATTCTCCTTCTCCTTCTCGTTCGCCGCCACCTTCGCCTTCAACTTATCGTACTCCGCCATCGCATTCAATATCTCGCCAACGATCTCCCCGGACCGTTTCCACAGCATCTTCCTCTCCCTCCTGAGCCTCTTCAGCGCCGGGTAGAGCCTCCCGTTAATCTCTTTCCGCATCTCTTCCTTCTTCGATTTCACGGCCTCCAGTGCCGCCTCCGCCTCGCTCACGTCGCCATTCCCGTTCCGAACCTCGTCCACGGTTTTCAACAGAAACGACACCGTCTCAAGCAGCCTATCGGTGCAGTCTGAGTACTGGTGACTCTTGGCTCTCTCTTTCTCATCGGTGCCTCTCTTTGCCCAATAAGTCCATGGAGCTGCAATTGCGAATGCAGGAGGAGGAGCGTGGAATGAGCCGAGCGCGGAGAAACCAACGGCGAAGCAGAACAATGCGCGAACGAGGTGTTTCGAGAAAACGTCGTCGTTCGGGGAGGGTGTGGGTGTGGGTGTGGGTATGGACTTTGCGGCGAAGGTGATTGGTGGTGTTAGGGTGATGGGAGCGAGGGAGAGTGGGGTTCGTGGTGTTCGGCGGGGGTTATTGGAGATGAATGTTCGGTTTGGAATGGGGCGAATGGAAGTGAAAAGTGGACGCTGGGGGAAATGAAGTGGAGAAGAAGCCATGGTTGAGTTTAGAGAAGAGGAGTGAGGGAGGAAGAGATAGACATTGAAATTGAATTGAACGAAGTAAGAGATTCTCTATCCTACCACCAGAGCTGCTACAACTGCAAGAACAGCATCGAAGGGGATGGATAGTAGATAGATGGGTTACAGCTTAAATGTGTTTAGCTAAACTTATTTAGAAATATTTTTAATAAAATAAAATAAAAAGAAAAAAAATGAAATAGAATTTTTTATAAATAAAAATAAGTTTTTATTAATTAATTTTTAGTTGCTCATTAACATAATTTCTCCATAATATAATATAACATTTACAAATAAAAATTCATTTTAATTTATGAAAAAGCTTATTTTATTTTTTTCTAAAAAAACTAACATCTAAACAGGTTCTATAAAAAATAATATCAAATATAAACTAAATTACTAATACAAGGTCATCTAGGAACAAAATTTATTGAAAAATGCATACACTTATATTATTAATTTGGTGTTAATTTTGGAACAAAATATTTCTATAAAATAGAAAATGTGACATCATAAAAATCTTATATAATTAATTTATTTAAAACATTAAGTTGTTAGTATATAAAAGTTGCTAGTATAAGAATTTATTTAAATTTTTTTTAATAAAAAAAACATTGCAAAATTTGACTATGATCAAATTTCATTGTTGTAGCACAACATGCAAATTGAATTCACGTCCAAATAGAAAAATTCACAAGTTCCACTTTTATTTAAATGAAAATTGAATGATCGAAATAACTTTCCAAACAGTGGTGGAACTTGAGATAAAAAAAATTGGAAGGACCAAACTAATTAAGATTAAAATATAAAAATTAAATATAAAATTTTGATTATATTATTTCTTATAAATTATTCTAAATATTTAATAATATTATTTAAATATTGAGTATTATCTTACTTAATTATCTTTTTAGTAATGATGCGAATAATATTATTTCTACTTGATAACCTGAGGTTTATTTTTTTCCTATGAATTGAGTTGATAATTACATTTGGACTGTTTTAATAAAAACATTTTTATTGAAAAACATTTTAACTGGAATTGGTTTTTTTTTAACATAGCTTACATTGCATAGGTAAATAGCATAAAGTTAAGAAAATATTTAAAAAAGATATCTTTTAACAATGCGTTTGAAAATTGTAAAAAGGATGACAAAGACATGCACGAACAAAATGAGTCATTATTGTAAAAGTTAAACACTTATTGATATGATGGTAATTGCATAATGACCAGAGATAAGCCAGATGTTAAATGTTCTTGTTCTTTTTTCAATTTTGTAAACCAATCTCACCTTGAAAACTGAACGCTTATGCTCTCTATCTATGTGATTTGATCAATTTCAAAAAAAAACATTGTCTCCATGAGTTCACAACACTTCGTTTTGTCTATAAATTGTGGCAAATGGGTAGTTGGACTGGGCAAAACAGGGAACCTAGCCATAAGCTATTTAAACTATCCCAAAAGTGCATTTTCAGGCGACTATGTATAGCTATTGGACTAAAAAAAAGTACTAAAAATAATAGTGCTAATCATGTTGGGTGAGTGTGGGCGGAGAAAAATAACTTTGTCGAAACCCACACCTAATCATATATGGAAGTAAATAAAGAAAATTGTAGTTGACTCACATTGTTCCTTCGTTCAAATTCAAAATTTACAATTTACAAATATATTTTTTACAAGTTCAGGTGTGGTTAAGAGTTTTCACAAGTCACCTTAAGCATGGTGCAACTTTTTATCAAGCGCTACTTTATTTTTTAAAACTCAAAAGACACCTTTTTATCTTGCTTAGCCTTGCGGTAAGAAGTTAGCAAGTAGGCTCACACTCTCACCTTGATTGACCTTAGGATTGCATATGTGATTTTAATGAGAAAAAATCGAATTGTTCGATTTGAATTCAAGTTCAGATTTTTTCACATCTTAAATTCGAGGTTGAGGGCGAATTTAATAATGCTAATATCTGCTTCGCCTCCACACCAATTAAATTATAAAAGTATCATTTATTTATATATATATATATATATATATATATATATATATCATAAGAAGGAAATCCTAATTTCACTTCTTACTTCCATTTTGATTCTCAGTTGATTTTGAGTTTTAGTAGCTTCCCTCTCCCGGTCACACACCGTTGGTCGCACACTATTGCTCGTAAACCACCACCGCACACGACACACCACATTGGTACCGGCATTCGCACACCGGAACCGTTGTCTCGCTTCTCACTGCAATGCGGCTTGCACGCCCCCTGTTGTGTTTTATGTGTGATCCTGCTTTAGGCTATAACATCCTCAGGGACCAAGAAAGGTGACCTTTTGTGACTGATGTTAAAGTGGAAACCTAGTTGAAGAACAAGAACATCACCACTGATATCAAAGTGGACACTGGTTCCAATGTAAGTTCACCATTGTTGTTTGGAAATGTTTTGTTCTTCTCTGTACTTTTGTGCATGCAAAACTATGAAAACCAATTTTGGTGGTTGATATATGTTTTACTAACCTTGCAAGGTGGGATTTTAGTTGGTTTCATTTTGTTGGTATATGTTCATGTTATGGTGGTGTAAGTGTGTAAAATAATCACCACTGACTGGCTTGTTCTGCTTTCTTATTGTTTTGAAACCAGGTACTGTTAACTTTTTCAATTAGTATGCTCAAGCACTACTAAAAGGGTAATGTGATAGATGTGAGGTAGAATTGAAATTGGAAGTAGACAACTCCAAAATAAATTCTTAAGTTGATAATATTGTAGAATTGAAATTGGGGGGGCTTTAGTTATATGCTGGTAGTAATCAAAGGGTGTTTCTATATATCCCCTCTCCTTTATTGTATTTATTTGCAAATGCCCTTAATGCTCATTCAGTACGGAAGGGTGTTCTGATTTTAATTTCAGCTTCAATGAGTTGAGTGGGTAAGGAACCCTATTGAAAATTATATTTCTTAGTTTAATTTCAAGTACAAATGATTGGATCATGTGACAATGACAATTTCATTTATATATATGTGTGCGTGTATAACAATTAATAATGTCATAACATTTGAATATTGGGTTAAAAACTCAATGGTACATTTGTCCATTTCCAAGGCTTAAAGAGAGAAATTGGCTCCATTCCTAAAATTGCTTTATGAAATAAATACAAATTTTAGCATTATCCCATTAGCCTCTTTTTAAGCTTTTCTCACAAGTCAATATTTGAAGAAGCAAGGAAGAAGGTTGTATAATGACCAACTTAAAAATTTAAATTTACAATATTCTGTCACAAAAAGCGTTAGCTGTAACACCCTTATATTTTCAATAACTTCAAATAAATGTTGATTGCAATATTCTTGTGCAAATTATTGAAGTAAGTGTTAAGTTATGAGAAATTTGACTAGCTTATATTTAAAGTATTTGTGTGAAATATTAATTAGATATATTACAAAAATGTTGGAAGAGAAATGACCATATCACTCTTCCCTTAAAGCAGAAATTACAGAAATACCCTTAGGTAAAATTACACAAATACCCTTGGATATTTTGGAAATTACCATAATACCCTTAGATATTTTGGTTAGATATTTTGAAGTAGAAATTACAATTATACCATTAGAGTAAGTGACAAATTACCATAATACCCTTGAGGTTAAAATAACCAAAATACCCCTAGATATTTGGTGAGATATTCTGAATTAAAATAAGGTGAAGACAAGACTCATATGATAGAGAATAATTTGTAGAGTTAGAAACTTTACAGTTGTGACAGAAAAATCCTAGAATAGAATTTCTATGAATTTTATAAGGTAATGACTTTGAAACTTTATTCAGAAGAATTCAAACACCAGAAAAATATGGAAAAAAAATGATAAATAGAATCTATGGAATTTTCTCTTAATTATAGGAGGTACAAATTTATTTAATAAAATGATTTAAGAATTTCGATGGTCAAAAGTAGTATGGACCAATTAGAATTAAGATAAAAGCATTCTTGTATGTAAAGTTTGTGTAGCACTCTGTATAGACTACGTATGGGCAATTTATATTGTAATTGAAGTCAGTCTCTAGAAAACTCTAGAATTATATTATTCAATATTATCTTAGGGTAAAAGAGTTCAAATTAAACTTTACTTCCTACTAGAAGATGCCATGTATAAGGTAAAAATGAAACTAGATTATCTTTCTTCATTTAAAAGATAACATGATATATAAGAATGAAAGGAAAAATGAAAATCTTCCCTTGGCTAAGAGCTTGTTCATGTGAAAAGCAAGAAGGAGGGAGAAGTTTCATGAGCTTGGACAAGTGTAAGGACACTTGTAAAGTGGTGGACACTTGTAAAAGAAATTATCAAGGTTTAGAAGATTTTTCTATAAAGTAAAAGAATAATGATGAACTTAGTTAGATCCTAATGGAATAAGAAGAAACTAAGTTAAGATGGAACTAAATGAAGGTAATTAGTTAGGAAGGGTAAAAATGTCCTTGAATATTATATCAATTTCCAACCACTATATAAAGGAAGGAGAAGGCCTAAGTGGAGGTCATTTTCAAGACCACCCTTCTACAAGAAACCACATGTGAACTTCCTTCCCCACATCCATTTCATTTCACTTTCATTCTCTACTTTTCAAAGTCTAAATCAAGTAGGAAAAAGACCCCACCTTCTTGAAGAAATCACGTGTAAAGCTAGCAACTTTAGGAAGAAAAAAACAAGCTTATTAAGAGGTTACAAGGTATGTATAGGGAAGCTTAATGATAAAGATAGTTTAACTAAATGGTTGTGTTGAATAAGGGCTTGAAGTTTTGTGTGTAGTATCAATTATATATGAGAAATTGTTGAACTCAAGTTATAGCTATATGATTGAATGCTTGAATGAAGTTTCATGTGTTGTTGAGTGTTTCTATACATGGGTGATATGTTATGTACATAAGTATCAAGCTAAGTTCTGTACTTGATTTATGTTGAAATTCTGAGTAAAGTATATGAGACAATGATTGAAGACTGATGTTAAAAATAAATATGAGTTGATAAAATAAAAAGAGTTATGTGAATCAATTTCATGTGTCTCATGTGCACAAGAATTGCCTCAGAGTGAAGATGTGTATAAGATTTGCCTCAGAGTGGAGGTGTGTATAAGATTTGCCTCAAAATGGAGGTGTGCCTCAGAAGGGAGGTGTGTCAGATAGCTACAGGAACTGAGTCTGTATGTTCAGACAATAGGAGTCTGAGTTAGGGGGTGACTCTTGCGGTGGGGAATCACGCCACCCATGATGATCACATGAAGTGTGGGTGAGAACCTGTGCAATACCGGGAGACCCTGACTGGTCGGATAAGTTCTGTGCCACTGGGATGAGGCTATCTTGACAATTGGTACAAAATATTGAAGAGTTTAAGAGAATCATGCATCATAATAAGAGTCTAAGTGAATCATGCATCTTTGAGGATGTTGTTATGAATATATGCATATTGAACATATTCTGTTGCTTAAATTATGTTTATTATAAACTTACCCTATATTTTTGTGTTTGTGGTTGACACCTGCTATGACCCCAATTTTTATTTGGGTGAGCAGACAAACAGTAAAAAAGGATTGGCAAGCGGATGTCTGAGGAAAGAATTCTATTAAAGATGTTTAGTTGAAGATGTTTGATTAAGGATGTTTTGTTATAACAAATATTTTAGTTATTTGTATTATGTAATAGAACTGATATCAGTTTGTATCTTATTTTACAGTATATCCGAGTTATAAATGTTAACTAAAAATGGAAATCTTTTTGAATATCAGTTAATAGTAACTTTGGTTCAAAATTTTTAAGCAAATTGATAAAGAATTTTCATTAAAAATCAATAATAATAAGATGGTAAGTTGGGGCGTTACATTAGCGACAGAATTAGTGACAGAATTAGCGACGGCCAGTTACCGGCGCCGTTAGCGTGAGATTGGCGCCGTTAGCATGAGAATGCACCAGAAGACCATTTTTCTCTGGAATCTGGTGCGATCAGCGTGAGAGTGGCGCCATTAGCGCCAAAAGTGCTCCAGGAAGCCATTTTCCACTGGAATCTGGCGCAGATAGCGTGGAATTGGCGCGATCAGCGTGGGGACGCGGGCAGGACCACTATAAAAGGCCAATTCTCACAAAATTAGGGTCCAAAGCTTCACCTTCTTCCTCCTTGTACGTTTCTGCCATTGATAAGCTTTGAAAGCTTCATACCCACTCATTCTTTGACCAAACCTTTAGCACCCAACATGAAAGTTGAAGGAAATCATCCAATGAGTTAGATTCCAACCTCCATTTTCCTTGAAAACCATCAAACAGAGAGATCGTTTTCTCTAGGGAACTTCACAAAGTTTGGTTTTGGAGGAGAA
Source organism: Glycine latifolia (assembly GCA_013407115.1). Taxonomy (NCBI): domain Eukaryota; kingdom Viridiplantae; phylum Streptophyta; class Magnoliopsida; order Fabales; family Fabaceae; genus Glycine; species Glycine latifolia. The sequence continues at coordinate 27,756,628 of CM023950.1, forward strand.
AGAAGGCGTTTCAAGGACACTCAAGCTTGGAGAAGTTGTCCTCTAGCCTTCATTGACGTTTTAGAGGTAAGAAACGCAAGTTTTACCGATTAATTGAGGATTTGTTCTTAAGATGAATAGTGACCCATTTGTGTTAGTGCTGAAATTAGGCTTGGATCCTTTGGAAAAGTATGCTTAGGAGGTTGTTGTGATGAAGGTTTAGCCTTGAAATATGATTTTTATGGACTTTGGAATTTGGCTCTAAAGAATGTATGTGTAGGAAGAATGTTGGTTAATTGATGATATTATGATGTGCATGAGCCTTTGTGCTTTTACAAAATGCGTTTAGAAGACTATATAAACGGTGAAAATGTGTTGAAGTAATCGTTTTAGCCATATTGATAATCTTTGAGATTTGACATGGTGAGAGTTTTGAACTCTTTGAATTGACTTATGCAGAGTCTTAGGGAGACCCTAGTGCCTTGGTTAGGTCGAGATAGATCCTTCTGGGGGTCTGCAAGTCACCAGTTAGGTGACTAGTCCTTATAACTTGAAAATAGTGTAATAATGAGTTATAATGAAAGAGATAGCGTTTCTTTTCATTCTAACGGTTGAGAACTGTTGTTGATTACTTGTGTGCCTTTGTATAGGGCGTGACATCGAGGGTGTTAGTGGCGGAGACCATAGTTCAGGGATTGAATAGTAGAGCACTGGTTTGCCAGGTAAGTTCTTTGTTCTTAGGAGTGTTTCTCATTGCCTGAGTTCCACCATACTCTGAGGGAGTGATGATTGCATACATGATTCATATGCATTGAATTGGATGTTACAACTTTCCTCATGATAATATGTATGCTTGTTTCTGTGCTTGTGTATGGTTGCCTTTCGAATAGATCTTCTGGCCAGTTAGATAGATATGGACCTCCCTAAGAGTAAAGAGCAACTCCTAGTCGGTTTGCTCACGTAAAAGGTGTATGATCCCTTAAGACCAGAGATAGGTGGTCCCGTCGTGGTTGAAGCCTATTCTCGGAGGTGCCATATACGTGCATCCATGTGTAAAGGGGTAGCTTCCGATGGGATGACACGGGTGTGAGTTTCGGTCTCACACTGGGGACTGAGAGTCCCGATTCTGATGATGATGCATCTTTGGCGGACGTAGTACCGCAGATACACATTAGAGATAGAGAATGTCTATGTGTTGTTGTGAGGGCCAGGAGACCTGGTGTTGTGATACCTTTGATGTTATGTTATCATGAAAGTGAGCTAGGGGGAGGAGAAGCCTCCAAGAACCCTGAACTTACTGAGATTGTATCTCACCCCGTGTGTGGGGATTATATTTTGCAGGTGATGCATCTGGCAGAGATGATGGATCTCAGGGCAGGAGGCCCCAGTAGGGACAAATACTGTACAGCTGCTTGGGCAGTATTTTGATAGCATTGTAGCTCACTGTTTATGTTTATGATATATTTTGTACCCCTGCGAGGGAAGATATGCGTGTACATGTATTTTGAATCCTGTATGGATTGTGATATATAGATGATGTATACCTTGTACCCTCTTATGAGGATGTGATCTGTGAGATCATGGCACAGGATGTCTATTCTTTTCTATAGCTACAGTGACTGTTTTGATGTATATATAGATACATGTGGCTTATGATTCTCCTGTTATATCTGTATGGATATTATTGTTTTATCTGTCGTCCTTTATGTTATCTGGATCGTGGGGGCTTGTTGTGGTGTCTCGGCATGCGTATATGTAATTGTGGATATTTTCCATACATGATGAATCAAGAAATATGGTTTTGAAAACGCTTTCGTTGGTTTTAATTGATTTTTTTTAATTAATTACTGCACTAATCTGATTAAGTAATTGTTAATATGCCGGATGCATACGGGGTGTTACTGCTTCATTTTTCCATTTCTAATTGATTGCAATAGTTGATAATTGGATGTTCTTTTCTTTTTTCAATTAAAATTCATAATTTACAATAGATATCCAAAGCTATTGATTATTTCCAAAAGAACGTCCAATTAAAATTCATAATTAAAATCTGTTTGTTGCAGTTGTGTTAAACTAGTTAATTAATCAATTAATTTTGAACAAAATTCGAGGGCGAGAAAAACCAACCCCTGTTAAGGGTGGGGGTGGGAACGAGGGCAGAATAAACAAAAACCACTCTTAACCATCCCCAGTGTCACATTTATCTTTGTTTTTAAAGTTACAATGTTCATTGTTCACATTTGATCCTTATGCACACGGGTGTTCTTCTTAACCTTCCATGAATCTTAGCCTCTTTAATCATACATATGTCATGGAAGAGGTGGAGCGTATAATTTCCCTTGTGGAGGATGTCTTACCATACCCTTGAAAAAGCTTGAAAAAACCATTGAAGAAGCTTCAATAATACATAATTGTTCATTCTTCGTAAAAACTCACACATATGCACATGAATTATATGCGACGCAATTAGTTTAACAAAATGTTTAAAATAAAATTAATATTGAAAGATACGATGCAATATATAAACAAGTTGTTGCAAACTTGTCATTCAAGGATAAAATGTTTTTAATACTTATTAAGCTTTTGTTAAAAGGAAAGTCTTGAAAGTTCAAATCTCAACATTTTATTTGCACAATTTTTTCATAAAATATGATAAATTATTTATTGTGTTATGTAAAATTAAAATTAAAATAAGATTTAATGATTTAATTAATTTAATTATATATAATTTTTGTTGTCATCACCTAAATTATAATGATTGTGTATTTTTGTAATTTTTTTAAAAAAAATTAAACAACGTTGTAGCATGAAAATAAAAATATGCACATGTGACAAAATATTTTTTTATAATGACATAATTAATAATTGATTGACTACAAGTCTTAAAGTATGGGTTTTTCCTTTGCAGATTTTAAAAAATTATAAAAACAAAACATTTGTAATTGTTGATTGTGCGGATACCAAGTTTATTTATTTATTATTATTATGGGAAAAGATAACAAAAATAACTACCTTAACCCTTGCTTAAGGATGATAGTGTTTTTTTTTTTTAAAGAAAGGATGTGAGTGTTAAGAGCAGGGAAAAAGATCAAATCAGAGAAAAAAATATTGGGTTGGACTAAGCCCAACATCGGCAAGGAAATCAGCAGCAAATTTGCTTCCCTATTAAACACGAGTAAAACTAATATTCCCACTACAATTAACAAAACCAAAAATTTGGGTCATTAACTCAACATACCGATGCAAAATAGGGCACTCCCATCCCATGAGTTGAGGGGTGTGCTTCATACACCAGAGGTTTTTCTCATACACCATTATGTATTTTCATAATACCCAAAATAGCCTTAATGAAAGAAAATAATATATAAACGTTAAGTAAAGCAAACGCGAGAAAGGGAGAAAGCTGTGAGCTGCTTTAGTTTTGGATCCATTGTTTGAGCTTGTGGCATTGGTTGGAATCGCCATTGGTGAGGTTTTTGGAGGTGTGCGAGCTGCAGTTGGAGGTTTTGTGTCGCCGGAGAGGAAGCGCGGAGGCTTCCGTTGAGGTGAGTCTTTTTTTTTTTTCCATACGGATCCGATAATCCGTGGAAGGTTGGCGGATTCTGCAATCCGTGCCATATGGTGCATGTACGTACGGATTATGTAATCCGCAGGACCTATACGGATTGTCCAATCCGTATAGGTCCTGCGGATTACATAATCCGTACGGTCTATTTCAATTTTCAATATTTTTTGAAACTTCGTTTCCTATACGGATTGGTCAATCCGTATAGGTCCTGCGGATTGTGCAATCCGTATAACCAATCCGTATAGGAAACTAAGTTTTAAAAAATATTGAAAATTGAAAAATATAAATTTAAATATAACTAAGGTCATTTTAATTTAAAAAAATAATTTATTATGTCATTTTACACTTTCAGAGGCTTTTGTATTAATTGTTTAATGAATATGATTTTTGTATGGGATTATAATGTTAGTAAATGTTATTATTTAGTGTGTATGTCCTTTTACAAGGTATGTTAAATTGTTTTTTATTTTATTAGAATGGACAGCGATGAATGGATGTACGAGAGTATAATGGATGAAGATATTTACATGAATGAAGACATTGGACCAGACCCTGCTGACGTTGAGGACAATGAATGTTTTATTGATTGTTCTGCAGCGTTCGAAACAGATGAGGTGATTATGTTGATGACTTAAACTTAAAGAATAAGACTGTAATTAAAGTTGTTAAATGAGTATGTTTGGAACATTAAATATGAATTATTCTTTTGTGTAGGTGTTTGAATCGCGTGATGCCGTCTTGAAGTGGGCTCGTAATGTGGCGTCTGAGAATGGCTTTGTGGCGGTCATCATGAGGAGTGACACCAAGACCGGACAAATAAGAAGAACGTCATTTATGTTAATTGGTTGTGAAAGAAGTGGAAAGTATAGAGCATGAAAAAAAGGTTTCACACCAACAATCACAAGTAGTAGAAAATGCGAGTGTCCTTTTAAGCTCCGGGCTAAACCAATCGCGCGAAGTGAAGGGTGGATGGTGAAGGTAATATGTGGTAATCATAATCATACACTGGCCAAGTCATTTTGTGGACACCCATACGCTGGTCGAATGAATGATGAGGAGAAGAGTATTGTTGGTGATATGACAAGGGTGATGGTGAAGCCCAAAAGTATTTTGCTAACATTGAAGGAGCACGATGCAGATAATGTAACAAGTTTGAAACAAATTTACAATGCAAGATATGCATACCGGACGCGTATAAGAGGCGCTAATACTGAAATGCAACAGCTGATGAAGCTTCTTGAGCGTGATATGTATATCCATTGGCATCGATTGAAGGATGAAAATGTTGTGCGTGACTTGTTTTGGGCACATCCGGATGCAGTACAATTGAGCAATGCATATCATATGGTGTTCTTGATAGACAGCACTTACAAAACAAACAGGTATAGGTTACCTTTGCTTGACATTGTTGGTGTCACACCAACTGGGTTGACATTCTCTGCTGCATTTGCATATTTAGAGGCTGAACGTACGAACAATATTATGTGGGCCCTTGAACGGTTTAGAGGGATTTTTCTGAAGAGTGAATTTTTCCCTAAGGTCATTGTTACAGACAGAGATTTAGCATTGATGAGTGCAGTTGAAACCGTTTTTCCAGAGGCCACCAATTTATTGTGTAGGTTTCACATTGACAAGAATGTGAAGGCCAAATGCAAAACTTATATTCGCCAGCAGAATGCATGGGATTATGTGATGGACGCATGGGGAAGTGTTGTGGACTGTGCTAAGGAGAATGAATTTGATGATCATGTTATGAAGTTTGAGGTTGCATGTGCTCCGTGGCCAACGTTCGTTGATTACGTTAAGAACACCTGGTTGATTCCCCACAAAGAAAAATTTGTGACAGCTTGGACAAACAAAGTCATGCATTTTGGGAACACAACCACAAACAGGTGACTTTCGCTGTCTTAAATTATCATTCGCACATGTTTAAAGTCCTTAAAATTAATTGATAATATTGTAAATTGCAGGGTTGAGTTTGCCCATTGGACCTTGAAGAGGTTGCTGCGGAATAGTCTTGGTGATTTATGCACGGTTTGGGATGCGATGAACAATATGATAACCTTGCAACATACTGAAATAAAGGCATCTTTGGAAAGAAGTACACATGTGGTTGGACATGTTTTTAAAGCGACGTTATACAAGAGACTCATTGGCATGGTGTCCAGGTATGCATTAAATAAAATTGCGGATGAGTATGAGAGGGTGAATTATGCTGGGAAAAACCCATCTCGTTGTGGATGTATGCTTAGGACAGCGTATGGTTTGCCTTGTGCATGTGAGTTATATAAGTATGTTATTGGAAGCATTCCAATTAACAGCGTTCATGTGTTTTGGCGGAGATTAAACTTTTCGGAAAATGGTGAACATGAAAACCAAGTGTCCATAACAGATGAGATGGAAGCCATATCTAATCGTTTTGATAAGCTTGATTTGTGTGGCAAAATAACACTAAAGTCAAAGCTTAAAGAAATAGCGTTTCCTGATTTGAATTCCATGTGCCCTCCACCAGCTAAGGTCAGAACTAAAGGTGCTCAAAAGAAAAACATCTTGAAGCACGAACGTTCGACAAGAAGGGACCCGTCTTACTTCGAGTATGTGGATGAGTTACATTCTGTGCAGAACAGTTGCTCTACTCCCATACAGTGCAGCTCCTCATCTGATGTTCTTATGAAAAATCGGATGTTGCCTATGCTCGATCAATTTCTTCCGTTTATGCACAAATTTATTGTTGACATTACTGATGTAAAAGCTGATGGAAATTGCGGATATCGAGTTATTGCTTCGTTATTAGGTTACGGTGAAGAGGCTTGGTCATTAGTGCGCAATCATCTCCTTAAGGAACTTGCACAATGGACCGATCAGTATATAGCATTGTTTGGTGGGATACATAGGTTTGAAATGTTAAAGCGCTCCCTATTAGTTGATGGATTGTCTAAGGTGAAACTTCGTTTTTATTATATTTAACATTATTTGCCATGTGAGTTATATTTGTAATGCATGTTTTATTAACTGATGATGTGCAGGTAACGATGGAGAAGTGGATGGATATCACAGACATGGGTCATGTCATTGCATCGAGATATAACGTCATCCTAGTATCGCTATCACGACACCAAAGTATGACCTTTTTTCCTCTGAGGGGCCAACCTCCAACAGATCCACGAGTTCATCGAGTTTTGTGCATTGGCCATGTGTTTGGCAACCATTTTGTTCAGGTAAGACACAAACTATTTAATTCAGATGCGTGCGTCAAGTTTAATTTATCAGATTCATGATTTGTGTAACAATTTATTTAAAACAGGTAACTCTGACCGACAATTGTCCATTACCATTGACTGCATGTTTGTGGACTAGTCACTGTACCACCGAAGCTCAGCAGTGGCCTTACCATTACATTGATCGAATGCAGTTGTATACCAAATCGATGAAGTTACGCACAGAATATGTTGATTTGGAAAATGTTTAGAGACTCATTTGACAATTGAAATGTATGCCTGTAGTTGTTTAATGCATGTGAATCATTAAAATCATCTTGTGTGTCTTAAGTAAGTAAACAACGAACTAAGTGCAACATGGTGAACTATACTTCAATATCGAACAAAATATATATCGATTAGTGTCAAATAAATAACTGTCAATAACTCATATGTCAAACGAGATCACATAATTATATATTTATGTTATCTGATATCCAATAATCAATGTACAGTAAAATCTATATCAATGTCCAACTGGAAAGTACAAATCATATGCATCCATATAAACTAGCTCATAGTCGCCTCCTCTGTCTCTGTCTAGGTCGTGTAGTGCGTGTGTAGACTAAGCCGTCACCTGTCACACCTCGAGCAATACGCAGCAGTTGCTCCACCATAGAGTATGCATCAGTGCCCTCTATGACCATCTCAGAATCAACCATATGTTGCAACCCCTCAGCGATGCGTTCAAAAGCAACCTGAAATAAGCACACATATTATTAATTAAATGCTAGTATATCGTTATACGGGGTTCCTTATTGCATATACATTACAAGGTTTAATATACTACCGCTGAATGCGCATGGGTATGCCCCATGGAAGGCACAGGTACTGGGGGAGACACAAGTACTGGGAGAGGCACAGGTACTGGGGTAGTAGTGGCATCAGAACAAAAACGTGCACGAGCAGCCTCATACTGTGCTGGACTCATGACTGGATGAGACACACGGTAAAACCACTCCATATAGCCAGCAACATGTTGACCGGAATGATCAACCAAGTCCCCTGTCGCCACAATGTAATCACTGAAGTGCATCCACCTGTCATCCACATCCTCTAAGGAGGGCGCATCGCGTGTAGGTACCTCTGGAATGTGCTGTACATATCCAAACTGCCTCAGGACCCGGTCTGGATGATACCTGACAATATGTGTACCCCAACGGATGGCCCCAGAGAACAAACATATGGTGTCAAACTCTCTGTGTAAACGGTGGTCTTCATATGGAGTCCAGCAAACATCAGCAGAAGTCAACCTATCTATACGCAATCGATAGGTTGACAGAGGTAACGCCTTCGCCATCGTCCACCGGCACGCACGTGGCTGAACCTCGTCATAGTCATCACTCGGAACAACATTCCCTAACATAGGGAAGTGCTCATATATCCAGCACTGTATATGACAATAAAATATGAATTAAGACAGAATCAATAACATCAATAAAACAATATAAATTAATCCATCATCATTGATAACCACCTATACCTGTAACAATGTAATGTAGCCTGCCAGATGCTTCCCATGGTGCTGACATGCGTAGTTCAAGTTTTCATACATGTGCACCAGAGCACCAGCTCCCCAAGCGTATCTGGCAGCCTCATCGATGTCGCGGAAAGCTTCCAAGAATACCACACCTATATGTGTGGCACTCTTGTTAGCAAACAGCGTGCACCCTACCAGATGAAGTAAATAAGCCCTCGCAGCTATCGTCCACTGCCTGGCTTCACACCTCTGATAATACAAGTCACGTAGCCAGGATAGGCGAACGTATGCCCCATGGCATTGGCTGGTCTCATCAGTGGCTTCGTCGACTGTGACATGTAGCAAATCCACAAGCATGCTAATGGCCTCTCCAATGTCGATAGCCTCAAACGACTGCAACGCTCCCATAACTGGAAGATGCAATATGGAAGCCACGTCATCCAATGTAACTGTGAACTCCCCCATAGGCAGGTGGAAACTACTGGTTTCAGGGTCCCATCTCTCAACAAAAGCAGATAGCAATCCCCTGTCCCCAGTGTCCACACAACAAGAAACAAGAGGAGCCAGCCCTGATGCAGCCACTATGCCCTGGATCTCTGCAGCTGGCCTCCCAAGCTTAATCACTTTCCGTCCGTGCGAAGCCAACTTCAGCTCAGGACGTTCCTGCAATTAACAGTATATCAGTTTTCATGTATGTTATCAATCATTGAATATGCATAACCTATGAAAATTATAAAAATGTACCTCTCCGGCCCAGACTCTAACGGCAATATGGTCTGCATAAGAGGTCAACAACGAAGAATCCTCTGGTCCACCTGGAAATGAATCAATCTGATGATCAACATCCTGTGCCTCAGCATCAACATGTTGTGCCTCAGCATGAATATCCTGTGCCCGATCATCCTGTGTCGGAGGGATATCCATATCCACCTGAGGCTCCTCAATAACAGGATCCTCAACAGCAACCTCCTGTAACCTTTCCCTACGGACGGATGCTGTAGGCCTACGCCTCTGTCCAGGATCATCTTCACTATCTCGACTAACGCCACCCACTCTCCGAGGCATTCCTCTAGTCCTAGCCATGATCTCTGCGTATCATTTGTACACATGTCAGCCATCAATCCCTAACCATGACATCTCATTCATGACTAGAAACCAATCCAAACCACACAAACATCAATCCATAACCATTACATATCATTCATCATTACAAACCAAACCAAACCAAGATTGATACCCAACCACAACATGTCATTCATCAGTTCAAACCAATCCAAACATCAATCCATAACCATCACATGTCATTCATTACTAGAAACCAAACCAAACCAACAGTTGTACACAACCACAAGATGTCATTCATGAATTCAAACCACACCAAACGAACCAAACAAACACCAATCCATAACCATTACATGTCATTCTTCAATTCAAACCACACAAAACCAAACAAACATCCATCCATAACCATTACATATCATTCATCATTAGAAACAAAACCAAACCAACATTGGTACATAACCACCAGATGTCATTCATCACTTCAAACCACACCAAACCAGACAAACATCAATCCATAACCATTACATGTCATTCATGATTAGAAATCAAACCAACCCAACATTGGTACACAGCCACCAGATGTCATTCATCAGATCAAACCACACAAAACCAAACAACCATTACATATCATATCATTCATCACATACTACATAACCACTACATCTAATACTTCACTTCACAATCCGTACATAGCCACTACATCAATCCAACATTACTACATAACCACTACATGTAATACTTCACTTCAACTCAGACCAAGCCAAACCAACAATAACACTTAATTATGCATTGGAGCTTACACTACACAAGCATGAGCATATCTTAACTTACTGAAAAAGCAAAATTATATTCAATTATGTCCAAAACCAAAGCGACAATAACCCTTAAACATTGCAAGTCATGTCACACTAAATAATTAACCTAAATCCAACAAAAAATTCAAAATAAAGCATCCACGGATTGACCAATCCGTATACATCCCACGGATCATATAATCCGTAAGATTCATACGGATTATGTGATCCGTAGGATGTATACGGATTGGATGATCCGGAAGCATCGTACGGATTACATAATCCGTATGAATCTTACGGATTATGCAATCCGTAACATTTATACGGATTATGTAATCCGTACGATGCTTCCGGATCATCCAATCCGTATACGCATGCTCCACGGATTCCCGAATCCGTTTCCGCCATTGCCGGCCAAAATCAGCCTCCAGACACCACAATTCACAAGTTTTCATCAAGAAATCACTCACCGGAAGCAGGAACGACGGAAAGTAATGCCTCCAATAAGCTTCGCCGCCGAATACGATGGACACAGACGCCTTACTCCAATGCGGTGGTTGTCCTTACTCCTCCAATGCGGTGGTTGTCGGGGGTCACTGAAGTCACTGAACAAACCAGTGCTGGTGATGGTGGTATCCGGCGACTCAGAGGGAAGGGAAGGGAAGACGAAACGGTGGTTGTCGGAATGCGCAGAGAAGGAGGAAATGGTGTAGAAGAGAAGGCGGAAGAAAAAAAAATTCAAAAAAAATAAGTTATATAATTCATTTTTAATGTAAGGGTATAAACGGAAATCCACTATTGAAAAATGGTGTATAAGAAATGTAAATGGTGTAGAAAGCTCATGCCATGAGTTGATCACATCTAAATTATCCATATCACAACAAATAGCTTTGAAGCCTATCCCACGCGACCTCTAAGCCACAAAAACAGTCTTTTAAAGCATCTTTGAAACCATCATAAGCTGGAAAGCTAGTAACCCACTTGGCATCATGATTACGAATAAGGCCACTCTACCCAATACAAGATGTTTGTTGGTTGAAACTTCCATCAACATTGAATATATAGTTGTCCGTAAGATGAGGAAACCACTTTGGTATGCACAAATGTGGGTCTGAATCGATGTCCTGATCTTGGGCATATAATTCAGATCATGACATCATGCAACATCATAATGTGGTGAATGACTTGCTGGATGTCCCAATTTTGCTCATCAAATATTCTATCATTGCACCATTTCCAAATCCACCAAAAGGCTACCATGAAAAGGTAACTCTTGGCACCTGATAGCGGTTATGAATCCGTATACGAGAGTTAGGATCAAAGTAGTCAGGTTGGATAAGAAATCAAATTTGGACCCCACTTCCTTGGCATGCGAACAATCACGGATGCAGTGGAGGGTATCTTCCAAATCATGAGAGCAAGCATGGCAAAAGCAGGAGGCTGCCAAAATGTCTTCGAAACAGAACGTCATTCGTCGGTAACGAAACCATCTATAGGATGTAAGATGACAATTTGCATGGCTATATATTATTCAACCAATAATAATAGGCTGAGTTTGCAGTGTTGATAGTTTATACCACTGGAATTATGTTTCCAAATCTAACAATCCTGAAAGTTAGGAGCAAGAGTATAGTTTATCTTGGCAAGCTTCGCCGGAAAATTGATTGTGAAAATTGTATAGACTATTGACGTACCCATTATTATCAATCATCATATCGCGCAGACAAAGATCAACATCATGAATTGAGACAAATGACACATTCTAACACATGCGCCCAAAATTTGCCCACCAATCCTAAATTTAAATCCCTCCAACAGTTTATCCTTCACTTTAACAATACTCACCTAGTATAGGAGATATTAGGAGTCTATTTAACACTTAGGAAAAAGTTGAGTAAGATATGTATGGACCGACAACATATTAACCCATAAACAATCTTTCTTAGCGACAAGATTCCAAACTGATTTATCCATGTTTAGTTTCATTTATACTTAATTTTTGTTATCTTTTTATAGAATTTATTTTTTCTATCTTACATCACATCAATTATTTTATTTACTCTCTCCCCTCTCTCTTTTTTCTTTATTATCAGTACCTCTCTAAATTTTGTAAATAATAAAAAAAATATAAGTTAAATATAACTAATAAAAAATGATAGAATTTAAAAAACTAATAATATAAAAGAATGAAAAATTAACGTAAATTAAAAGAAAATTTAAAATTTAAAAATTAATTTAATAATAAAATTGTCTATTAAAAAATGTACATCAAATAAGATAAATTTTATTATTAATATTTATATATTATAGATTAATAATTATAGATAAAACAGAGAAAAAAATGGTTGAGAATTACTACTAATTAATCGAATTCGAGTGTCAAAAAAGAAAGGAGGAAAAAAAAAATAAATCTACGTTCGGTGAATGGATCGAGTCGCTGCTGGTTTCATTTCATCACGAAGCTTTTAAAAGGTAGTACCATATTTTGATATTTGTGTCTTTTCTCTCCTTCTCAGTTCTCCCTCCTTCAAATTCACGGCGCGTCACGATACCTCTTCAAATTTCGCCCCAAACACCGAAACAGCGTGTCACGTGAGAACACACCACACTCTACCCGACTACTCATCATATTCATATACCTCTTCCTTTCCGTACCCTTATTCGGAAGAAGGATCGAATAATCTCGATTCTCTTCGGAGGTTGCTACCAAATTCCCTTTCTCTCTCTCATTTTTCTATGCTAACGTAGAGATCCAGAAACTATTTCCGAAACCACATCTCTACTTTCCTCTGTTTCCGCGATTAAGGTACTACGCTTCGTTTTGTAGCGTGATTCAGAATATTTGCTTTCAATCAATAAATAGCATTACGCAAAATGCTGGTTATGTTGATTGCTGCAGCGTTAGATATTTTCTGTTACTTAATTAGGTTTAGTGTTTAACCCCGACCAACCACTGGACTGTTATTGTTTAACATTAGCGTGAAATTGTAAACGGAGAGAATCAGAGAACTTTTTCACGTGTAACGTGTTGAGAAATTTTAGATAACTCCGACAAATTTTGTAATTAAATGTTTTGTTTATTGTTTGCCTTAGGGCTTCGGCGTCATTACTGCACTGCTTATTTGACATTTGACTGTACTTTTAGTCAAATTTGATATGGTTCTATTTCATTTTTTCGCGGTAGATTTTTTATAAAAAGCCTAGCCAAGATAGAAGCTGCCAATTCTAAGTTAGAAAATTTGGATGGAGCTTGTTGTCAAGGTTTTCAATATTCACAAGGAATGCCAGTAAATTAGGTGGCTAAGATGATTTGGATCTTGTTGCTAAACACTCAATCAAGCAATGCTGATTCTTTTATTTGTAAAATGCTTTCGAGGAATATTGGAGAAAAAACTTTTTAATGGGTTTGTGGGCGATGAGGGATAGATGACTTAGATGTTATCAAGATTCTATTTGAAAGCTCGTTTAGGTACTACTGCAGCGTTAGCTTAATTGTGTGAGTGAACATTGTTTTCCTGTTTTCAGGCTGTGTAAATCAATATCAGTAAATAGAAATAGTTGTTGTGTGTGAACTTGATGATTATTTGTGACTTCTGCCTTGTCCTTTTTAAAGACGAAGGATGGTGGTGAAATAATGGATTCGAAACATGGTGGTACGTATTGTATGATATGAGTCTCATGGCTGGTGATTGGAATTGAAGGTTGAATTGTGTTTGGGTATGAATCACAAGTGAATCGCTTGTATCCATCAATTGTGAGTTCTTCTGTATCGCACGAGTCTGGTGCAGTGGGTCACACCCCAAAACTGGTTCAGGTCATGCACGACCTCAACTCTGTAAAACCCTAAAAAATACCCCCCCCCCCCCCCCCCCCAAAAAAAAGTAGAAATGAGAGGGAATCCTTTCGCTTCCGTTAGACCCATTGTGGCCCACTTGCTGGTTTCCACGTTTTTAGCATCTCCTCTCATTCTTTCTTCACGTTTTTATGGTTTCCTTTACATTTACAGCTCTGCTCTTCTTTCTCTGTTGCCTCCAAACATGAGTGACCCATGAGTGGCTTTTGTCTTGTCTTTGTTGGTCTTTCTTGTCATCTTCTAACTACTGGTGCTGGTGATCTTTCTTGTCTCCTCTTTGTTGGCATTGTGGCTGTTATTGTGTTTGTTTTGAAACTTTTATTACACTTTGTTAGCTATTTGGCTTATCTATTGCTGAACAAAAAAAAAATCTGGCTAATCTATCATGGGAAGAGAAACTATTATCTTTGGACATGAAATTATTATTTCAAAATATTTTCGAATATTGTTTGTTGTTCTAATATTTGCCACTGTTGTACTTTCGTTCAACATTGTTGTTGGCCCCTTTATCATTCTCTTAGAAGGTTGTACTGTTATACATTCCATACATAGTTCATATTTAATATGCTGTCTTGTATGTTTGTATGTTCTCATGATGTAACCTTTGCTAGAGATGGAGGGAAAAACTGAGGATGAAGTGGTGGATATTGAGAGTGCTTCTAGTGGTTCATTCAATGATGATTCAGATGATGCGGAATCTTTAGTTCCTGAAAAAGATGATGGAATGCATCTTGGGGTCAGTAATCTAGATATATTATTTCACCGTCTCTTTGATTATCAATGATAGTTTTTTGTAATACTCATAAAAACCTAGCTGTCTATATTAGCTTTTTGATATAAACTTTAGTGTACTTTATTTCCATTTGTATGCATATCATGCAGGAGCCGTTAACAGAAGAGGAAATACAAGATCTTATTTCTGAGTTGTTAGAAGTGGAGAGTAAGGTACTATAATTATATTTATACAGACACAAGCATGCAATGTGCTAGATAGCTACCCCCCTCCCAACACCACACTAACACACACTATTTACCCTTTTCATGATCTCTTATCAGGTATTATTCCACATCCTAAATTGTATCTTCACTTTATGTTTTTTTAAATTACAATGTAAGTGTAATCTCTTTCCTGCTTAGTACTAATTGCTAACTTATTGAATTTTTTATGGTTATTTAATTGTTTAAGGAAATTAAAATAAAACTAATTCTAGTTAACGAGTTTATGAATAACTAGTCAACTTAGTGGTTGCTCACTAACTCCTCTTTGAACACTATCTAGTTGGGTTTTCTTCTTCTTCTTCTAAATACCTAAACATTCTACTAAGAATATTTTTTTCCTAGTCGTTAGAATATTAGCATTTTGTGTGAGAAATTGACTATATTTATTTATATTCACTAATTAGTAGATCTTTAGAATAATCAATCATTGATTGTTAGGCTAGAATTTGATTTTTTTTGTCAGCTGATATTACTATCTAAGTGATTTTAAATATAAGAATAAATACCACAACATGTTGTTCTGCTATAATGGTGCATCGCGACCTTCGATGGCTACCTGCACACAAAATAGCTTTGCATTTTTGCATAGTTGGAGTTGCACCCACAAAAAATGCCCTTTATAATGGGAAAAGGCCAGCCATCCAGCAACTATGCCTCATGGAAATATCCCCCCTTTAATCCCCATCTGGCATGAGGCTCAACCTATTTTTGGGGTTATTTTTGTGATTTTTGTTTTAGATCATGTGAAAATTTACCTAAGAAAACACGTTAACTGGTATTTTATATCCCCCCTTTGTAGTCTTTTGGCCCTGTAATTCACGTCTGTTTGTGTGTTAAGGTGCCATAGGATTGGTTGTTGTTGTTAGGTGTATGTGTTGGTACAACTTGTACTATCTTTTCACTTTTATATCAATATATACTATTTTTGCTGATCAAAAAAAAAAAACTGGTATTTTAATATGATTTTGGAGAATCTAATGTGAAACCAAACCCACTCTAAATCAGTGCCTACAAAATCAACTTTATTTTCACAAAAACTTTCTAAGTTTCTCTCTCTCTCATTCTTTATGGTATCCAGAGCTTTTGAAGCCTAATCAATTGTTTTGGATCTGACTTTACCAAATTTACCTTTGCCACCACATGAGGTGCCAGATTTATCTCATCTGCCACCACTGCGATCAGATCCTATGGCTTCACAGCCTCTGGCAAGTTATGCGCCGCATGCATCAACATTTGCACCACATTCAGTGACCTAATATCCAAATTCATCTTCTCATGTGATTCCCATGGTTCCTGCAATAATTTGGGTGTAATTCTCCTACCCACTCATTGAAAAACTTGATGGCAAGAATTTTCTTGTCTGGAAACAACAAATTGTGCCTGTACTTGGGTCACAAGCTTTGTCAATTTCTTGCAAATTTTGAAATTTCACCTTGATACCTCTCTCAAGCCAATTGAGATGCTGACATCATAGTTATTAAAATCGTACATTCCATGATTCGAATCCTATAATTTGATATGTTTTGGCTTCCTATCAATTATTATCATAAGATGAATCTTAAATGACTTTGTATCTTATGATACATGAATTTATGCAATTTCATATCAACAATGGAGGTCCTCTAACATTTTTTTTAGGCTGCAGAGGCTCAAGAGGCTCTTGAAGAGGAGTCTCTCTCTAAAGTGGAGAGTGAAGTTAGACAAGAATTGAAGCAAAATCTTCATGGGGATGATGTTGGTTTCTCCCTTTGTCCATGTTTTATTATTTATTTTTTTTATGTATGATTTGTGTATCTTGTCTGTAGTTGGAAACTGCTGTTGCTGATGAGATGGCTACTTTTAAAGAGGAGTGGGAAGCTGTTCTGGATGACCTTGAAACCGAAAGTGCCCACTTACTGGTTTGGTTTTATCTTTGATTTTCAATAGATATTTTGGTTAGTAATATTTGCTTTCTCTTTGTGCTGTCTTCAATTTTTATCACTATCAATACTTAGATATTGGTGTCATCTGTATTCTGCTTCTTATGATATTGATTTGGGTCTTTCTCTTTATTTCTTTTTGGCTATGATACTTAAAAAGTAAAATAGCCCTCAGAGATAAGTTCACATCGAACTTGATTAAAATATGTCTGAATTTGCAATAACCCAGATCACTGGAGAGTGGTGACAGATTGAGCTGTGATCTTAAACCTGCTATGCTAACCTTTTATTTGAGCAGGCAGTGGGCAGGAGCTTGGGAGTTTTAAAAATGCTAGTGATTACCTTTGCTTTATAGTTTTGCATATAAAATTCCATGTTTATATAGATGTCTATGATTTTGATCTCACCCTTGTGCCTTGTATTTGAGATTAATTGACATAATACATGCTGAAGTTCATTCATCAACATAATTAATTATTATTATTATTAAGCTTTAGTACAATGGTGTGTTGTTTCCTTGTTAACTGTGGTAATCACAACACAAGTTCTAGCTGCCGAAATAGCATCTATGATGGTTAAAAAGCCGAAACGAAAGTAAACCACAGATTGAAATCTAAGTCTGACTATGTATGAGCAAAGCTTCTGAAATCTGAACCCAACATTGTTTGCTTACCTGTAAACCAAAATCCAAAAACTTTAACCCAATTGGGGATTTTTGCAACTGTGATGTCAAAGGAGGGTAATTTACCATAGGCATTTGCACATAGTTCTTCATACTGTTTAGTAGAGGATTGTACAGCCTCTTGGTAGAAAAGGTTCTCACTTATGGAGAAGATAAGTTGAAAAATTCTTATTCAAAATAATGGTCAACTCCGAAGTCAATGTTCTTCTCACCATGTAAAAGCAGAAAGTCATCAAATACAATTGTGTCTTAAGTACAATCCCAAAATATGTAAGCTAACATAAAATTCATATTCAGCTAATAAAATTATCCCTTAACTATTACAAGCCTAATTTAGGTTAGGTCTTATTGACCATGTAATTTCCATATAAATGCCAATTTGTTTTTATGCTTTCTGGCACTTTTTAATTGCCCAAAAGGCTTTGTTTAATTTATTTCTTCAAAGGTTCATTCTAGACTGGTGGAAATAGGAATATTTTTAGGAGATAAGAGCTTCTTTAATATTTATTTTTCTAAGTAGCTTAGATACATGGTATAGCTAGGTATTGGTTATCTTTGTAGTACTCTTAAATATAAACAGTCAATGCTAGTGTGTGAAAAACACACTCAAGCACATTTAGAAAAAAAATCATTCTCATTTTGTCACGTAGACTCAAGTACAGCATTGTTATGAACTCAAGCCATTAGGTTATAATGGCCTGTTTATCTCTCTTACCTTGAGGTCTTGCCACTGTGCCACTGTGAACCACCAACTTATCACTTGTGTATTCAACTTTGTTTGGGTTCCTTCCTTGATCTCTATTACTCTTCATCTATTAAGGTTGCATGCATTTGACCTTCCCCAGACTCCGCAATGGTCAAAGCTTTTTGTAACTGGCTGCCCTTTATTTATCCGTGCTTATGCTTTTCTTTTTTTGTTGCATTTTGTAAATTGTGCTAGATTCTAACATTCCAAGTTGATAAGATTTTTGTTTGGTTGTTGTGGCAATTTTCTTGGAGCTGTTATAAATTCTGCCTCTGAAATGTGCTTATGTTTTTCTTCTGTTATTTATTGATATGATCTTGAGTAGGAACAACTTGATGGGGCTGGCATTGAGCTTCCTAGCCTTTATAAGTTGATTGAAAGAGAAGCTCCTAATGTTTGCTCCACTGAAGCATGGAAAAAGAGGAATCATTGGGTTGGCTCTCTGGCAACTTTGGAAATTGCTGAGTCAATTGCTGATGCTGAGAAACATCTGCAAGTAAACAGACCTGTTAGAAGGTATGGTTCTTACTTGGCATTTGATCTAGAAAGAATCAAATATGTTATCATCTTATAGGTTTTTGGTGTTGGTTCAGGCGACATGGTAAATTATTGGAAGAGGGTGCTAGTGGCTTTCTCCAAAAAA
>CM023950.1:27780608-27808578 GCA_013407115.1 Glycine latifolia
CAGCACTTTACAAAGTATGATTTTACTAAATACACTTCTAATAAAGGCCAGGTTAGTAGCCAAGGGCTTTCATCAGGTTCAGGGTTTTGATTTTCATGAAACATTTTCCCTTGTAATTATGCCTGTTACAATTCGGATTATCCTCACTCTTGCTCTATCACATGGGTGGAAGTTATTTCAACTTGATGTGAACAATGCTTTCCTTAATGGACTTCTTGAAGAATATGTGTTTATGACACATCCTCTTGGCTTTGAAGCTGCAAACAAGTCCTTGGTCTGCAAGCTTAATAAAGCTCTCTATGGCTTGAAACAAGCCCCAAGACAATTGTTTGATAGACTAAAGTCCACTCTACTTTAGTTTGGTTTTGTGGGAAGCAAATGTGATTCTTCCCTTTTCATTTTCAATCAGCAGGTACATGTTGTCTATCTTTTAGTCTATGTGGATGATATCATCATCACTGGGAGTTGTACCTCGCTTGTTCAGCAGCTCACAACTAAACTGAACAATGCTTTTTCTCTTAAGCAACTTAGTCATTTGGATTATTTCTTGGGGTTAGAGATTAAATACCTACCCAATAATTCTATACTGATGAGTCAAAGCAAGTATATTAATGATTTACTGCACAAAACCCACATGGCTGAGGCTCATTCTATCTCTTCTCCAATGGTGTCTAATTGCAAACTATCTAGACATGGTGCTGATGCTTTTCATGATCCAACTCTGTTCAGATCAGTGGTTGGTGCCTTGCGGTATGCTACTCTCGCTCTACCTGAAATCAGTTTTGCTGTCAACAAAGTTTGTCAGTTCATGGCTGCACCTTTAGATTCTCACTGGGCAGTGGTTAAAAGGATTTTAAGGTACCTTAAGTCATGGGTTATTTTTTCAGGCTGCTCTTATTACACACAGCCCTTGGTCCTTCGTGCAATCTGTGATGCAGACTGGGCGTCTGATATGGATGACAAGCGTTCCACCTCAAGGGCTGCTATCTTTCTTGGTCCAAACTTAATTTCTTGGTGGTCTTGCAAACTAAAAGTCACGGCCAAGTCAAGTACTGTAGCTGAATATTGGAGTCTAGCTTAGACTTCTACTGAGCTAACTTGGATTCATGCTCTTATAGAATTGCAAGTACCATTTACTACTTCTGTTATCTTTTGTGACAATCAAAGTGCTGTATCCATTGCTCACAATCCTGTGTTACACAGTTGTACAAAACACATGGAAATTGATGTCTTTTTCGTTAGGGAATAAGTGGACAGATGTACTGACCAAGCCTCTTTCTTCAACAAGATTTGAAGTTCTCAAGGGCAAACTCAATGTGAAGAGTGTTTCTTTTGAAAACTCTTCCTCTTGAGTTTGAGGGGGGATATTAGAGTATGAAATTATATAACTGTGTAAACAATTCTGTAGTATGTATGTAAGGGCTGTTAGCTTTTGCTAACAACATCTCTCTGTTGATAGTCAGTTAGTTGTTACTAACTGTATCCCTCTGTGTAAAGCTGTTGGGTGTTAGTTTCTGTTAGTTCAGATTTTGTTATTTCAGAAGGTCTATAAATACCTCATGTGTAACAAACTCCAACGAACTTTTCCATTCTGAAATAACATCTCAGTTCTCTCTTATTTTCTCTCTTCTTCTCACTTTGTCTAAGAAAGTATGTAAATGCAATCAATGATATGTATGATGGGATTATCACGTGTGTGAAAGCTTGTAATGGAACATCAAGTTCTATCATGGTAGGTGTACACCAAGGTTCGGCTCTTAGTCCTTATCTCTTTGCCTTAGTGATGGATGAACTAACAAAAGATATTCAAGAGGAAGTGTCATGGTGTATGCTTTTTGCAGATGATATTGTGGTTACTGATGAGACCAAAAACAGTGTTAATAGGAAACTTGAATTGTGAAGAAACACTTTGGAGTCTAAAGGACCTATGTTAAACTGGAGCAAGATTAAGTATATGAAATGTGAGTTTTCACTGGTAAAAGATGATGATCAAGACCGGTTGCATCTACTTGGTCTAAAGGTACCTAAGAAAGATGTTTCTAGATACCTGGGATCAATTTTGCAAAAAAGGTGGAGAGATTGATAAAGATGTAAATCATAAAATCAGAGGAGGGTGGATGAAATGGCATAGTGCATTTGGATTGTTGTGTGACTGCAAAATTCTCCTTAAGCTGAAAGAAAAATTCTATAAAACAATTGTAAGACCTGCAATGTTATATGGAGTTGAATATTGGTCAGCACATAGGCAACATGAGCATAAAATAGGGGTAACATAAATGAGGATGTTAAGGTGCATGTGTGGTTATATGAAGATGAATAAGATAAGAAATGAAGATATTCGACGAAGGTAGTAGTAGTACCGATGAGTGAAAAGATGAGGGAACATTTCTTTTTTTATTTATCAGCAAAAGTAATTATATATATATGAGAATAAAAGAGTACCATTGGTACTAAAATATATACAACCTAAAGACAGCACAAGCCTATGGCAACCTAATACACGAGAACAACATGAATTAGGATGCCAAAGAGCTGGCTGGGCATTAGGCTCACACCCAAAACATTAAATTACAAATGTGGATGTCATCCCCTCTCCTGAGTACAGAAACCATTCCTAGACCAGTAGTGAAAAGGAATGTCAAAACCCTTCTCCATATTTCTTAGCCATGCCAGCAAAAAAAACAGAGCAGCCTCCATCAACTTTTGGGCATTAAAACTCTCGCTGTGAAATACAATCCTATTTCTCTGATGCCAAATGCACCAGGTCAACGCAATCCACCAGGTCTGCCACCTCTGAATTCTGAGACCATTTGTGTAATAGTAAGAGTGTTGACAGAAATGTTCTTTAAGGATTATCGAAAATGCCCCCACAGAATTAATCCACAACATGGATTCCAACCATAATGGCAAAATCCTAGTGCAATTGAAGAATAGATGAGACGCATCTTTTGAATTCCTTCTGCAGAATAGGCACCTGTCATCAATTACTGTCACATTCCTTCTCCTAAGGTTATTCATAGTGGGCAGCCGATCCCTAAACAATCTCCAGGCAAAGCATGCAGCTTTGTTAGGCAAAGATGATGGAACATAAATTGAGGTGGTTTGGGCATGTAATGAGACCACCCTTGGATGCTCCTGTAAGAACAAAAGTTTGTTACCAAGAGCTCGACACAAAGAGAGGTAGAGGTAGACTGGAAATTAATTGAGGAAAGGTAGTTAAGCAAGACTTAATAGAATGTGATATAGATTGGTGGACGGTGTGTCTTAGGACGGAATAGAGAAAAATTATAAACTTGGTGGAGGGTTAGATCCCTTGTTATCTTTATGTTCCAGATGATCCCTTTTTAGTTCTTTTCCTTTTCATCTCCCCCTTCTCTCTCCCTTTTTTTTTTTTTCAACCTCCTCGTATTTATCATTCGGTTCATACCAGTGATCCCAATTAGCTTGGGTTAAAGGTGTTGTTGATGTTGAATATTTCTGATTTGAAATGAACTGCTTATTGATTTCTATATAGATTTATTTGTTTGGTGTAGTATGTCCTGTTTCAGTTAAGTATTTATGATTCCATTTTTTGGCATTGTTATTAATCTCTTGTTCTTCGTTTCTCCGTTTTCTTGGTATTGTCTTTTATAAATGAAATGTCTATTATCTTTATTTCATGCCTTTTCTATTCTTAAAATCATCTTTACGATCGAAGCGACACCACGAAGAGAGATCAGATAGTGAAGGCAAAAATTGAGATCAACCTGAAATCGCGAACGAAGATCTCAAACGTAGATCGGAAAGGTGAAATTGCTAGTTGAGATTGCAAACAGAAATTGCAATATGACTAAGATCGCAAATGAAGTCTGTGAACAGATATTGCACACAGAGATCATGAACCAAAACCACAACGTTAAATGACAGATCACAAAAAGAGAGAATTGTGATCGCAAGGAGAAAATAATGAACAAGAGAAAAGATCTAGTTGGAATTTACGAACTTTAATCACGAATTGAAATCATGAAGTTCGACAAAGATTGAAGTTGCAACAAAGATCGCAAGATCTCAATCGCGGTAGCAAAATAAAAAAGGGCTAGGCCGCTAGGGTTCGAAACCTGCTCTGATTTCCATAATAGAAATGTTAGAGAGAAAAATATAAAATGAAAACTGAGTTGTATTTCTGAAAAAGGCAATACAAAGGAGGTTCAGCTATGTATAACTGTTTACAACAGATGACTAATTAGACTAACAGACTAATAACAATATTATTTGTTTACAAACGGAGTCAATGTATCATGGGTATACAATACTCTAATACAGTTATTGAATTATTGATATCACACAATAGAGGTGCTGTGGCAGCATAGAGGTGCAGAGTGGCAATGTGCCACAAAAATATTTGAATAGAGGTGTGTTTTTGAAGGGCAGCCCTAGTGGGGCTATAGCAGTGCTAGAGTGAGATATTTTGAAAAACATTTTCCCCTTCTCCTTTTCATAACTCGGACAAACCCTAGTTGGATGCTACTTTCCTATGCTTCTCCGTTCTCTCTGCTGTGTGACCAACACCCAGCCATTTTTGCCACTATTTTCAGTGTTGACATCACACTCCATTATTTTCTCTGTTCTGAACTATGAACCCCAGTTTAGCACGCTTGGGGTCAGCTGCTGCACTCTGCTAAAGTGCTATGTAAGATTGATAACTATTATATGACTGCAAAACTGGCATATGATCTTGCGGTCATCTCTTAATTGTCAAATTAGTTATGGTGTTTGACATTTGGCCTTTTGAATATTCATGCATATTCTGAACAGATGCACACAAGCACCAACTGATATGCTAACATGTACCAAACTGGGCTATGATACATTAGTTCATATAGTGGTATTCCATGTTAATAAATGTTTTGTATATCTAATTTTTCTTCATGTGAATATGTTTGCCCTGGTTTAAGAAGTTGATTATATTTTCATGCACTTTCTTTACAGGTCAAAGAAGAGGATGATGCAATTGTTGATAGGAAACTTCAAATCCGTTTGAAACATAGGAGGCAAAAAAGGAAAAGTAAACAAGTGAGTTTTATGACTTCATTCTCCTTTTTTTTTGCTTGACCCAGATACTGTCTGACATTTCTTTTGTCTCTTTTTGTTATGGATGTTATTTTTGAGGTCTTTTATGCAAATGATGTATGATTATTTTGGTATCATTTACCCCAGTTAATGATCTTGTGTATAGATTAAACAAAAAGTGATTCTTGGTATTCATAATTGAGAATTGGCCCCTAATTATAGGAATTGTATGACTTATTGATGATTGAATTCGATTTGGTTTTGTTCCTTTGACATTGTCATGTTTTACTAATTTGGAATGTAATTCAGCGAGAAATGAGCACACCTATCCTGTTGGTGGAGAACCAAATACAGAAACCTTCATCTGTTGATACTTTAAGCCCTGTTATGAAGGAAGGAACTAGCAATGATGGGAAAATTGTGTCTGACAATGGCAAGGATACATGTGTGCTTATAGGGGCCGATAAAATTAATGTTTTTGATGCCAGCCATCATCTTGACAAAGAAAAACTTACGAGTACTGGTGGTTTGTCAGATGATATTGAACAGAGAGGAATCAAACGTGTAAACAGTGGTGAGCTTGATGCTTACAATAAAAAGTGTAGGATTGTTATTATTGATAGTGGTAAGGAAGCAGAGGTCAGTGAAAATAAATTAGATTGCAATACTCAAGAGGTAAAAGAAGATTTATGTAACAATGGTGGTGATTCTCTTCCTTCGGAGTGTTTGGATGAAAAATTTTGGTGCACAGTTTGTGATAAAGTGGCCCTTGAAGTGCATCCACACCCTTTCTTGAAAGTGATTATTTGTGGAGATTGCAATTGCTTATTAAAAGAAAAGACACATAAAAAGGTATGAGCCTAAATCTACTAATGTTTTGCTTGGAAGTTGTATGTGGGATATTTTGTGCATAATTGTGTACTTCTGTTTTAGTAAATTAGTAATATTGAACTTTAAAAAAACTAAACTACATACCCCATTGTCCAGAGGCTTCTCGCTATGCAAAGGTAAAGGGGAGAGATATTGTATGCAGCCTTACCCTTGCATATGCAAAGAGATTGTTTCCAGATTCGAACCCATGACCAACAAGTCACCAGGGCATAACTTTACCGTTATGTCAGGGCTTGCCCTCAATTGAGTTTTACTGTTAAATAAATTCTATTTTTTCAGTTTGAATCCATAAGGTTTTGGTCATCCCATTCAAGGAATTAGGACAAACAGCTAATTCGGTTGTGTAAATTGGTAAATAATTCTGTCTTTGTTTGCTTTAGAGGAGGAAGAAGCTATTCATTTAAGCAACCTGAAAAAATATTGTTGTTCAAAGTAATGTGTTTTATTGAATAGATGGCGTTTCCCTCATTTGAGCTAGGCTGATCTTCCACGCATCTCAATCTCAAGTTAATATTTCTATATCCATAAAGGAGACTCAAAACTTAATTTAAATGCTTACTTGTCACAGGATCTGGGACAAGATTGTTTGGAGGGTTACTGTACATGGTGTGGAGGAAGTAATGAATTAGTTAGTTGTAGATTATGCAAGGTTTTATTCTGCACCAAATGTTTAAAGAAGAATCTTGGTGTAGAATTGTATGCTGGAATGCAGGACACTAGCTGGCATTGTTGCTTTTGCCATCCAAAGCTTTTGCAAAAACTGTCCTTGCAACTAGAGAAAGCTGTGGGGTCTGCTGATATAATAGTTTCCAGTTCTGATAGTGATTCAGATAGTTCAGATGATTCAGATGACTCAGATGATTCAGATGCAAAGGTTAATGTTACAATCAGGTGAAGTCATCGTTACAGGCTTAATTCATTGACAGCACTTCTATGGCTTCGTCATTTTCTTGAATATCTAATTGCCTCATGCTCATGCTTCTTATCCTGAGATTGCTGATTGTCTTTCTGTGCTGCATATGACTATTTGATTTCCTCCAACATCATGGCTTATGTAGTTTTCTTTTTTAATTTTTTTATTGTTTATGCTCACTAACTGTAATTATTGACAATTTATGGTTGAGACTTAGCTATTAATGATATTGGCAGATGGTTAGCGATGCTTAAATCTGTACATACTTTTTCCATGTGTTTATTCTTGTATTAACATGTTCTGATGATGATTAAGAAAATGAAGGTGGTTTGGAAAAAAATTATTTTTTGTTTTCTCTTGATTTTCTGGAATGTACATCTCAATTTGGCAAATTTATTTGTTGATTTGAATGGGTTTCTGTTGAATGTTATTGTCTTTGCTTTTGTTTCATTTTCATCTTGGATCTTCTTTTAGTCATTCCTTATAAGATTTCATGTAGTTGTCTCATTTGATATGAGATCATGTGCATGGCATTCTCAGGTTCACAGGAATTTTTTTGTTGCACTATTCTAACTTTACAAGTTACTACAAGTTATCATCAATAATCTCCACATATGAATCATAGAGATGTTCATTATTGGATCTTATCTTTTTTTTACAGCTCCAAGCGAAGACATAAAAAGAAGATTCGGAGGATACTCGATGATGCTGAATTAGGAGAAGAGACAAAGAGGAAAATTGCAATTGAAAAGGTGAGATTTTTTTGAGATTTTGTTCTGCCAAAACTGGTTTGCTGGTCCAAATTGTTCATTATGACCCCCACTTCTGTAGGAACGTCAGGAACGCCTGATGTCTTTGCGAGGACAGTTTTCTGCTTCGTCATTTGAAATGAGCTCTGACGGCTGTAATGGGAATTTATCAGAAAGTGCAAGTGTTGAAGTTCTTGGTGATGCACTAACAGGTTACATAGTGAATGTTGTGAGGGAGAAAGGTGAAGAAGCTGTTAGAATTCCTCCTAGCATTTCCGCTAAACTGAAGTCTCATCAGGTTTTTGATTTTTTGGACAGTTGCTTCTCTGGATATAAATTCTCATTCGTGCTTAGAATTTTCATTGTACCTAGTTCTTTATTTAGCATAAGGTCTTGTACAAGATTATCCCTATTTATTTGTTTTTTGGGATAACGAACCTTATTAGGATTCACTTTAGATCATAAGAAGTATACATTTTTCTGTTTGAACTTTCAACTGTTATTTGCTTGTTGCATAGCATTGGATGGAAATGGAAAAAAAACAAATATGCTGCATGTCACTTTGGTACTTCTGGCTGTTTGACTGGCACCCTTTTGTTCGGTACTCTAATTGTTTGGTATTCTAACTTCTAACTGGAGGATTTTAGGAAACTCTGAATACATGTTTGGACTTTATTTTTTTGTTTGCACCATGCCAAGCAATTATAATCAGTCAACATGGACATTCTTCATCTTGGAAGCTGATATGCCTTCATTTGGTCCTAGCATAAAGCACATGTTTGGGGAAGCTTATTTATCAGGAAATAACCGTTTTTAATAACTCTCGTGATCATGTAAAAAAGGTGTTATTTCTTTAAAATAAGCCAAACTAAACATGCACAAAAGGTGGTTTAATTGCTAAATAAGCAAACTGGGGATACCATAGTAGTATGGAGTACGAATGAATCATACTCTTCACCATTCTTACATCTTCAATTTCTTCATTTGAATTTTTTATTGCCATTTATGCACACATATTTGAAGTTTTTACATTGTGTTTGTTGATTTTTTGGATTTGGTATTTTTCTACAATTTAATTTGTTTCACATTTGCAGACTACTGGAATAAGATTCATGTGGGAAAATATAATACAATCAATCAGAAAAGTGAAGTCTGGGGATAAAGGTCTTGGATGTATTCTAGCTCATACCATGGGCCTTGGTAAAACTTTTCAGGTATTATACCCATTATGGAGATTTGATTATGTAGATAGATTTTTTTTTTTTATGATAAGCTATTATGTAGATATAATTTAAGCGGTGAATTCTGTTTGTTGAAAATCCATGTCAGATCAGTGTTTTTTCTGTGAAATTGCACTTTTTTTATTACACCTTACATTTTTTTTTCATCTCTCTTCCGTTCACTCTTAAAAAAATTATCATTATCGTCCTTCTGCAATATTTAATCATGATAATCTATTCTTTTCTGAATTGAAGTTTAAATCAAATTGAACAAATATTACTCAACTATGTGACTCTATTTAGTCTAGTGTAGGTAGATTTGTAGTTTTTACTGAAGTCTTCCTTCCTCCCCACCGCCGCCATCGTCATCGCGAGCTCTTCCAAATCGTTCACGCAATCAATTTCTTAGAAGTTGCATGCAAAGAACTATCTTCTTTGGATTCAACAGGTGGAACCTGTTATTCACAGTCATCATCTTGAAGGCTACATCATTAATCCTCAAATGCCTCCTAAATATGCTTTGGTTGAAGATTGGAATTCAAATAAAGTCACCAGTGAGTATCGTGTTTGGTATGAACACGATCAGTTTCTTCTTGCGTGGTTGCAATCCACTATTTCTGGTGAAATTCTTCCTTGCATTGTTGGTTGTTGATCATCGTGGCAGTTATGGGATCACATCCAGTCACATTTTCAGTCTCTCACTCGCACAACGATTCGTCTAGTTCACGATGATCTTCGGAATTTCTCGATAATCACTCCATTTCTGATTATCTTCTCCATGTGCAAACTCTAGTCAGTGTGCTCACTTCTATTGGTGAACCAGTATCCAATTCTGAGCTTCTTAATCTGATTCTTGATGGATATGAATCGTTGATTTCGCTCATCACCAGCAGATTTGATCCGTTCTCTGTTGATGAAGTTGAAACTTTGTTGCTTGTTAAGAGGTGTGTATTGATCGTTCTTGCACACGTGGTTTCGGTTATATCAACCTAACTCAAAGCTTAGGCTCCGTTACTCTTTCTCAAGACTGTTTTGGAAGTTTGTCTCATGAAGGTGATGTTTCCAATATGTGAAATCTGTGAACCTTAATTCTCAGGGTCAAGTCAATCTGATCACTCAGTTCGCGTCGGAGGATAACTCATCCAATGATTACGCTGGAAATCGTTTTTTCCATGGTCGCGATGGTTGGGGTTCTGGCCGGAATAACTGTGGTGGTCGGAATCCTAATCGTGGTGGTGGAGGCCACGGTGGTGGTCACTTTGCTGATGTGCAACGTCAGATTTGCTATAAGTTTGGACATGGAGCTTCGTATTGTTATCATAGATTGGCGGAAAATTACGTTCCTACCCTTCCAGCACCAGCCTATCTTGGTCCTGCTTCTACACATACTTCTCCTGCTGTTGTGCAACCTGCTCCTGTGCAAGTTCAATATGCTCAGCCTGTGCAGTATGTATATGCTCAACCTGCTCATTCCCAAGCTACTGTACAACCTCAATATGTGTACATTCAACCACCTCAGATCACTCAACCAGCTTCTAAACATCCTCAAGTTTATCTAGCTAGTTCCTTTCACACTCCAACTCAAGGGCAGAGTTGGTACCCTGATTCTGGTGCTTCTCACCATGTGACAAATATGTCGCTGAAATACAGCAAGTGACACCTTTTGAGGGCCCTGATCAGATCACTATTGGCAATGGTCAAGGTCTCAACATTAATTCTTCAGGTGTTGCCTCTTTTTCTTCTCTTCTTAATCCCGAATTCTCTTTGTCCTTAGTAATCTATTGTTTGTTCCTTCTATCACTAAAGTGTTAGTCAGTTTTGTAAAGATAAACATTGAGGTTGCTCGTAGTAAGGCAGAAATTTCTTTAACTCAAGAAATATATTCTAGACCTGTTGCAAGAAATAGGAATGCTTGGGTGCAAGCTAGCAAAGACTCCAATTGATCCTAATATTAAATTGGGAATTGAAGATGGGAAAGAAGTTGACAGAGAGCAGTACAAGAGGTTGGTGGGGAAGTTGATCTACTTATCTCACACTCGGCCTGATATTGCATTTGTGGTTAGCATGGTTAGTCAATTCATGCATTCTCCTAAGGAAAAACACCTTAGTGTAGTTTATAGAATCCTCAGGTACCTCAAAAACACCACTGGTCGAGGAATGTTCTTTCAAAAAGGACACAACAGGATGATTGAAATCTATACAAATGCAGATTGAGTTGGCTCAGTAATAGACCGAAGATCCACTTCAGGGTATTGTACCTATGTCTGGGGAAATCTTGTGACTTGGAGAAGTAAGAAACAAACAGTTGTTGCCAAAAGCGGTTCAGAAGCAGAATTTCGGGCTCTAGCCCATGGTATTTGTGAAGGAATCTGGTTAAAAAGACTTCTTGAGCAATTGAAGATCTCTTATTCCCTATTTGTCAGATTGTATTGTGATAATAAGGTTGCTGTCAGTATTGCTCAAAATCCAGTTCACCATGACAGAACTAAACATGTGGAGGTTGATCGTCATTTTGTCAAAGAAAAATTGGAGGATGGTAGTGTATGTTTGTCATATATACTTACCAAAGAGCAGACGACAAATATTCTTACCAAAGGATTACACAAGCCCACTTTTGAGGATTTGATTAGCAAGTTGAGAATGATTAATATATATCTCCCAACTTGAGGGGGAGTTTGGAATATTCTAGAGTATTAGAATTAGTTGTGGAATATTCTAGAGTATTAGAATTAGTTGTATATAATGAACCCTTTGGGTTTCAATCTAAATGAATGAAAAAGAGTATTCATATTCCAATAGTTATCTTTTTTTTGCTGTTCTGCTGTTTGATGATTTTGGTCGGATGACTGATTATGCTGGAACTTTTAGGTGATAGCTTTTTTGTACACTGCAATGAGATGTGTTGATTTGGGGTTAAGAACTGTGCTTATAGTCACACCTGTCAACGTGCTACATAATTGGCGTCAAGAGTTCATCAAGTGGAGACCTTCTGAGTTAAAGCCTCTCCGGGTCTTCATGCTGGAAGACGTATCAAGGTTTGCTTATTATTCTGTTGACATCATTATGTTATTCATAAGAGTTAAGAGCTGTAACAGCATTCTAGCTTATCCAAGTTAAATTGTGTAAATTTACCTTTTTTTCCTTCACATTATGTCAGTTTTAATTTGCATATTTGTCAAAACAACCTCAATTCTTAAATTTGGTGGCTCGGTCAAATCTGTCCATATGATGAAATTAATTCTTGATAGAGAATCTTTCAATTTTGTGTTTGTTGAAAGTTTTTTTATGTCTTGTACTATGAGTGCTGTATGAATACTCATTTAATTATTTGTTATGTTTAACAAAAATACAATAACATTCATTAACATCTACAATTAAAAATCTAAATAAATATAATTTATATAAGCATCAATCATCTTGATATTAGGCTAAAGTTTATCAACCATAATAATAGATTCTCTTAATAGCCCCCCCCCCCCCCCCCCCAACAAAAAAAATGAACTGGTGTTAGCTGGTTTTTCATTGGTAGGACGTTCTGGTTTGGCCCAACTATGCCTATTTGACACGAACAAACCTGTAATACCAACAGTTTAATTGCAAGATCCATTTGGCTACCCTTCAATTTTTCTTATTTTCAACACAAAAGCTATCTTATTAGTATAATTTCCTTTTCCAGAGATAGAAGGGCAGAATTGCTTGCAAAATGGAGATCTAAAGGTGGTGTCTTTTTGATTGGTTATACTGCTTTCCGAAACTTGTCTTTTGGGAAGCATGTGAAAGATCGGCACATGGCCAGAGAAATTTGCCATGCTTTGCAGGTAAAATTCCTTAAATAGCATCTTTTCTTGAAATTTGCCATGGCCAGATAAGTCTACTTCTGAATCAGTTGATTTATAATGCATAGTGGCAAAGCATTAGGCATTAATTTCAATTATCTTGATATTACTTAGGAAGTAAGAGTATTTGAAACATCTGGTGTTTGAGAGAAACTGAGTATTTAAATTTCTCGTAATTTGTATTATGAGTGCATTCAATATAAGAGCTAAATGTTAACTGCACTAACTATATTTGACTGATATTCAATGTTTTACTAAATTATTAAATATATGCGGCTGGTGAATCTAGGTCCCATTTGTTTGTTGTTTTTAATAAAAAAAGGTTTTTTAAATTAAAAGCATTATTAAATGTTAACTGCACTAACTATATTTGACTAATATTCAATGTGTTGACTAATATTCAATGTGTTACTAAATTATTTAGTTGTGCAATTTAGCTTAAAATTAAAGTGGGGTTCATAATCTATATAGAAATATAGCATTGCTAGAGGCAACACAACTAAATAAGGTATACCAAACATTGGATACTGCTGGAGAGAGGGATTTCTGGTTAGAAAAAGGGGCTTGACCAAAAGGAGTCACTTGACCTGGTCTGGAGAAGAAATGGTCAGAAATAGTGGAAAGATGTGTCACAATTTCACCAGAAAGCTGTTGGATGGGTTATGTAGGTAGCATTTATAAAGTGACGACCTGAAACTGAGGTCCTACAGATCTGCACCTGCTGGTTTTATTGGTGGAATGGATTGCACACGGGGAAAATACAAGCAGATATGGCAGCCACATCAGAGAGGACAAGGACACTGAAAGGAGACAGCCACTGAGAACTAAAACTGGGTTAAAACAGAGGATATTAAATATTGTAGTCTATGATAAAATAGCTGCACTTTAGCGTGCTATCTCGCATCAACTGCGGGTTGCGACACCCATCCGCTACTTCCGTGCCGCAACGCGACAGTTTCCGGTAGTGGCCGGTGGCCGCGGTGCGGCTGGCAGCTCTTGCGGCGCTATCCTGCCGCTCCACCAAAACGCAATCGTTCATGCTTCCGTTACCACGAAACGGCACCGCACGAGGCTCGCTGTCGTCGTTTACCTTTCAGACACTCTTGCCGGCGGGTCCGCATTCCTTGCCGGAGATGTGATCCTTCTTCAACAGCGCCAACTCCTCGCCGTCCATGCCCTCCTCCTCCGACGTCGCACTTCCCCGTGCCATGGACTCCGGCAAAGCCTCCCCGCCGGCGTGGTCACAACACAACGGAGGAAAGGCGTTGACAGTGGCTAGCTTGGTGTGCGGAGATGGAGAATGAGGCGCAGCTGCAGTGCCACAGTACAGGAAGTGGAAATGGAGAAGAGGAGGCGCAAGCATAGGCTATATAATTAGGTTTACTTACTTGGGCTAAGACTAGATACCAATTTGCTTCCTGTACCCCCATTTTTGCTTTTTTTACTCCTTGCGCATTTTTTTATTAAAAATTGAACTTCTGTTATATTTTTCATTCCTCATTTGCTTCTATTTTGGGTGATTTCTTATCTTATAGTATTTATATGTGTGGTATAATTTATTATAAGTATTTTTATGGACTTCACAGTAGCAGCTTTACCGCTAACCCGTTATACTGCTGTAGCGTTTTTGGGGTCGGCCGCTACCCTCTATTTAAAACTATGATTGTAGTAATGTAGTTGTATATTTTGGGAATGCAGCAGTGTAGAGTAGTAAATGGATTAGGACTCCTAAAACCTGAATAATCCTAATATTCGAATTTGTGTCATTTGCAATTGCATTCGTTTTTCATTGTTGGTATGTTGCTGCAGGATGGACCTGACATTCTTGTTTGTGATGAAGCCCATATGATAAAAAATACTAAGGCTGATGTAACTCAAGCCTTGAAACAAGTAAAATGCCAGAGAAGAATTGCGCTTACTGGATCACCTCTTCAAAACAATCTAATGGAATATTACTGTGTAAGTTTGTGTACAAGTTACAAATTGGATGTTAATTAAGTTATTGTATGCAGTCTTTGACTCTTGCATTTTATCTGAAATAGATGGTTGATTTTGTAAGAGAAGGTTTTCTTGGAAGCAGCCATGAATTTCGGAACCGGCAAGGCTTTCTTTTCTCTCATTGTATTGATTTTTACTGTAATTTATTAAATCTAAGTTTCTAACGGAATATTTTATTTATGTGCAGCTACCAAAATCCTATAGAGAATGGACAGCACACCAATTCAACTCTGACCGATGTGAAAATTATGAACCAGAGGTCTCACATCCTCTATGAACAGTTAAAAGGCTTTGTTCAAAGAATGGACATGAATGTGGTGAAGAAGGATCTACCACCCAAAACTGTCTTCGTGATAACTGTCAAGCTATCTCCCTTGCAGAGAAAATTGTACAAGAGGTTCCTTGATGTGCATGGGTTCACTACTCAGGTGCATCCTGAAATGTTAAGGAAGAGATGTTTTTTTGCTGGGTATCAGGCATTAGCTCGGGTAAGTATGCCTTTGAGGAACTTAGTAGTTAGTTGTCAATTTAAGTGTTTGAGCAATATTAGTATTAGTCAACATCAACAGCACCTTTAACTTAAGTTAATTGGAGTCGGTGGTAGATGAACCCAATGATAGATATGAAGAAGTTAAAAAAAAAAGAGTGAAAGAAGAAAGGAAAAAAAAAGAGGAAAAGAATTAAAAAGGGACCGTTTGATAATAACGGGTTTAACCCTCCACCAAACTTATAACTTTTCTCCATTCCGTCTTAAGGCACACCTTTTGTCAATCTATATCTCACTCCATTAAGTCTTGTTTAATTACCTTTTTCTAGGTAAGTTTCGGTCTACCTCTATCTCTCTTTTTGACGAGCTCTTGGTAACAAACTCTTGTTCTTACAGGAGCATCTAGGGACCGTCTCATTACGTGCTCAAATCACCTCAATCTATGTTCCCTCATCTTGTCACTAACCAATACTACTGCTACCTTTCGTCGAATATCTTCATTTCTTATCTTATCCATCTTCGTATAACCACACACATCCACCTAATATCCTCATTTCTGCTACCCCTATTTTATACTCATGTTACCTATATGCTGACCAACACTCAGCTCCATATAACATTGCAGGTCTTATAGCTGTTCTATAGAATTTTCCTTTTAGTTTAAGGGGAATTTTGCGGTCACACAAAAATTCAAATGCACTCCGCAATTTCATCCACCCTGTTTTGATTCTATGATTTACATCCTCATCAATCTCTCCACCTTTTTTGCAAAATTGATCCCAATTATTTAAAAGCATCTTTCTTGGGTACCTCTTGACCAAGTATTAGTATATATTATAATTATAATAACCTGTTGAAGGAGTTAGGGAAGCCAAGGTGTTTTTCATTACAATTTTTTTGTTGGCTGTTGAAGGTAAGATTTTTTTTTTTAGGGTGGGGGAACAGGGCCGGGAGGGATCAGTAAGAGTTTATTGATTTGGGTACAAAACTAAAAATTCAATAAATATAAATTCTTGTGTAGGTTAGTTTGCATATAGCTCCTCCTAGTTATCAATTAGTCCTGTGTTATATCAAAACAAACAACTGATTTTGATGTATGTAAATTCATAGCTTCTATTTTCCCAAATTGTACCCCTTTTTCTTTCTTTCTTGTAGTTAGTTCTTCTAAAAGGAGGTTAAGCTTTACTGTTTTGTCAAAAATATCAATCATTATTTATTAGTTTGTTGAAATTCACTATAAGCTAAAAATATTTAAATAATTTTGTTAGCTATGATGGTGATGAATAAATTTGTTTGTAGTAGATATGGAATCACCCTGGGATCTTGCAGTTGACTAAAGAAGTCAAGGATTATGTAAAACACGAAGATGCTGTTGAGAATTTTCTTGTGGATGATAGTTCCAGTGACGAGAATTCTGATTATAATGTACTTGCTGGAGGTACGTCTTCATGAATAGGATACCTAGGTACCTGTTCTTTTCTGCTTCTAATATTTGTTTTTGTTATTGATTAATATAGTTATTACTTGATTGAACCGTCTAATTTCAGTGATATTTTTTCCATTTGTACTTGCTAAATCAATTATTATTGTTAGTTTTATTGTAAGTGATGAAAGCGGCATTTGTTTCTGTATTAAATATTGAGATAATACACTTAGCAGGGACTTGTATTGAGGAACTATTGGTTCTGACTTCTGAAATGTGTGAACATAGTTCACTTGTCTTTAGTGCCATCGAGTTTATGATGGAACAAATATGTTCTCTCTGTTGTGGAGGCACAATAAGAACTGGTCAAATTTCTTTTCTGATGGATTTCCAAATTTTACTATTTTTTCATAAAACATTTTTTTTCTTGTAATATATAATCTGTTGACTATTTTGAGTTTTATTTATTGTGTTGTCATTTGTTCTTCATATCTTGAATTTAACTTTTTATGGTATTTTTTAACAACTCATTACCTTGCAGAGAAGATGAGGTATGCAAATGACTTGCTGCAAAGGAAAGATGATAATGGCTTTTTCCTGAAGGTATGAAAAGAAACAAAATACATTAATGAATGAGATTCAGTGTTAGTTATTATTGTTGTCCTGTCCTGATATAAGTGATGTTACATTGCATAAATTGTAAACTGAATCGCTTGGTATGAATTGTGCTTTTAACAAGCATGCTTTCGGTGGTGATTCTTCTTATTTTTCACGTTCCAGGGTTGGTGGAATGATCTTCTTCATGGAAAAATTTATAAAGAGATTGATCACAGTGGGAAAATGGTTTTGCTGATGGAGATACTAACTATGAGTTCTGATGTGGGTGATAAGGTGTTAGTTTTTAGTCAGAGCATACCAACCCTAGACCTCATTGAACTTTATCTCTCAAAGATACCTCGACGTGGCAAACGAGAGAAGTTTTGGAAGAAAGGAAAAGATTGGTATAGGTGAGTCCTGATTTTTTAAAATGTGTTCAACTTGATTCTACTCTTTTTAATCGTATGATTTGTTTTTTATTATGTTTTTTAAAACTCATTTTGTGATTCTAAATGCACATTTACTATCTTGAAACACTCATCTGAAGGCATTATTGTTTTAACAGTCTGGGGATGATTTTTGTGTGTTAATTGCTGCTTAGATTTTCTAAATTATTTTGGATTAATGTTTAATTTTGTAACACCCTTCTGTATTGATCTTTTTATTGGCTTGCTCAAATTATTCTTGATACTTTGCAAGTTTTCTGATTTGTTTCTTATCTCTTTCAAGCAAGTAGTATTAGAGGATATCTTTCAGAGAGAGTTTGTGAAACAATTCTTATAAAACCACAAATATTATTTTTACTTGATATACCGTGAGTAATTTGTTTAGTCTAGTAATATGTTTGGAAATGCATACAATTTTATTGCTGACAATTTATATAAAAAAAAACTACGTACCCCAATGCCCAGAGACTCCACGCTATGTGCAGGTAAGGGGGAGGGATATTGTACGCAGCCTTACCTTTGCATATGCAAAGAGGCTGTTTCCTGATTCAAACTCATGACAACAAGTCACAAAGACACAACTTTACTGCTGTGTCAGGGTTTGCCCTCATTTACCTCGATTTCCCTATCTTTAAAAATTGTTTTTGGACCTTGTAATTACTAATTTCACAAGTTTAGGTTTTGGTCTCCGTTGCTTTTACTCAATATAGGTTTTGCCCCCTGTATTATACCAGACATTAGCTAGTGTTTTGGCATATTGTCGATAGCAGGGACTAAAACCAAATTTTTAACAACTTAAACCAAGCTTTTAAAGTATGGGGACCAAAATCAAAATCAAGGTAAAGTCTACTAGACCAGAAATGTATTTAAACCTTATTCTTATCCCACAAAAGGAGACAAGAGCTAGTCATGGGATTTAATGTATCATTTTCACTGGAGTTCTTAAGCGTACTTTGGGATTTTGGATCAATCGTCTCTGCATGTTAAAGTTTTTGTTTACCTTTTATGAATTTTGATTGTGTTATTCAGGACTTGCATAATCTGTATGCTTCTTATTGTTTCATGTTTCTTCTCTCCTGTACTGGTTTCATCTCAGAATGCACGTGTGTTGTTCTATCTAGGCACTTCCATTATTTTAATACTTTGTAATATAGATGGATTCTATTTTAAGTATTTTTTTTTTAATTTTATTTCATTCATTATTTTCTGAATTTTCTGATATGATTTAACCTCTAGGTTGGATGGAAGGACAGAGAGTTCTGAGAGGCAGAAGCTTGTTGAGAGATTTAATGAGCCTCTAAATAAGAGGGTAAAGTGCACTCTGATTTCAACTAGAGCAGGCTCTTTGGGTATTAATCTTCATGCAGCTAATCGTGTTGTTATAGTTGATGGTTCTTGGAATCCAACATATGATCTCCAGGCCATCTATCGATCATGGAGGTAAGATCCTGTTAATTTTTCCCTTAATCAGGATGAGTTTTCTTCTGATTAAAAAATTAGTTATAAAATATAAAGTGTACTTTGGTACCATCAATTGAGCAATCAGAGTAGGAATAAATTTTGGGGAATGGGCATAATGGAAAAGTTTAGAATTTGATGTGACTGTCTTCCTTTACGGAGAATTCTTGCAGTGAGCAGCATCTTAGCTCATTGTCTTTTTAGAGGGGTTTCCCTTAAAAAAATGTCATGGGACTGGGTATATTTGCTTAGTTAATGTTTTTTGTTTTCTTTGGTTTGTATTTTTTAGGCTAAATTAGTTTTTTAGTCCTCTAATTTATTATTTAGGTTCATATAGAGGCTCCAACATCATGTCAAGAATCAACTCTCCCAAAAGCTGAAGCTATGTGGTGAAGACACATGATGTATTTTTTATATCTCTAACAATAAGATGTGAAAGTTGAGACTTACACTCTTAATTACGGTCATCAATATTTTCTTATTCTTGCAAAAGCATTTGCTCATTGTGCGGGAAATTATGTACTTTGTTGATACAGTATTGTACACAATTGATATCACTGTATTTGCAAATCAAAATCTTCACTTGATTTTTACTAATTTGGCTGGTTTCACTCTGGATAGACCCTTAAAATTTAAAAGGATACATGTTTTAAATTTGATCATTTACAAATTATGTAATTTGTATCAGTTGACAAACAATGTGGTTGAAATCAAAATAATTTTCATGTTTGTAGGTATGGGCAGAAAAAGCCTGTGTTTGCTTATCGATTGCTGGCTCATGGAACTATGGAGGAGAAGATATATAAGCGCCAGGTAATACAACATGATGTGCTTCTATTGTTAATTTGTCAATTTTTTTCTAACTCCTGGAAATGATTTCAATAGGTTACAAAGGAGGGGCTTGCTGCTAGGGTGGTTGATAGACAGCAGGTGCATAGGACCATTTCTAAAGAAGAAATGCTGCATCTGTTTGAGTTTGGTGATGATGACAACCCTGAGACTTTGGTTGATCTAAGTCAAGAAAATGAGCATCAAGACAACCCAATTTTGGTTGGGCATTCACTGAAACACACAGCACCAAATTCAAATGGAAGTAGTTATTCTGATAAGTTAATGGAAAGCTTACTTAGCAAGCATCATCCACGGTAAATTCTCTTGACTTCCAGACTATTAGAGTATTGCAAGAGTTCAAGTTATTCATCTGGTCTCTTTGTATAAGTTACACTAGTTATTATTTTATTTGAGACTCTTCTCATAGGATCAAAAAGGTTTTGGGTTTGGTTCTACACTTCTACTAGTGGTCTTTCTTTAGTAGGTCATGTTTTGCGGCGTACCTTTACCATGAAATTGGACAACCTCCTCTCTCGGAAAAAACTTTTTTGGCTAAAATATATTTTTCGTCCCTATAAATATCGAAAATTTCAAAATCCGTCCCTGCAAAAATTTTGGTATGTTTTTCGCCCTTGTAAAATCAAGATGTGTTGTTTTTTAGGCCAGAGCTAGGCTTGGAATTTTTTAAGCCTACATGCATGGCATTTTTTAAAACTTAAATTATAGGTTAAAATATGTTTTTCGTCCCTATAAACATCGAAATGTTCGGAATCCGTTCTTGTAAAATTGAGTTTTTTTCGTCCTCGAAAAATTGAAATCTGTTACTTTTTGGCCCAGACGTAAATTCAGGTAATTTCGAACCTATGTGTCACTCTTTCGTTGGCTGCATTGATGGCTATGTATTACTGTATTAAGACAGTTAGAGGTAGTTAAATCTGTTAGGTGTTATTCTGTTAGGACTGTTAGTGACTCAGTTAGGTTTGTTAGAGCTGAATCTGTTGTAATTATGTTATTCTCTTTTCTCCATATATAGAGGAACAAAGTCTGTTGTATAGCAGTAATGAATGCTGCACATTCTGCATCAATAATATACAGTCTTTCTTCTTTCTTTTCAATCTTTAATATGGTATCAAGAGCTTGAAGTCTATCCATGACAAATTTCGCTTCCACTACTCCTTCTTTTCATCATGCTACTCCTTCTTTTCTTCGTATTTCTCAGAAATTAGATGATTCTAATTTCCTGCTATGGAGGCAACATGTTAAACTTGTCATCAAGGCCTATAAACTCCAGTGTTTTGTGGCAAGTCCTCAGATTCCAATGTGTTCTCACAGAGGCAGATTGTGAAGCTGGAAATGAAAATCAGCATACTCTGATTGGGAACAGCAAGACCAGATCCTCTTGTCGTGGCTCCAATCGACTCTTTCAGCCTCAATCCTATCTCGCATAATTGGATTTCTCCATTCATATCAGCTTTGGGAGCAGATCCATGAGTATTTTCAAAAGCAAACACGTGCAAAAGCTAGGATCCTTTGTACAGAACTCAGAACTACAATGCTTGAGCAGAAGATAATGCGTGAGTTTCCTTTGCACATAAAATGCATAGTTGATGCGCTTGGATCGTGTGGAGATCCTGTTCTTTCGTGTGAACATCTTGATACGATTCTTGAAGGCCTACCAGAGGAGTATGGTCCAATAATTTCGGTGATTGAAAGCAAGTTTGAACCTTTTCCGATTGGAGAAGTAGAGGCATTGCTTCTTGCACATGAGGCACGCATGAAAAAGTTTGATTAATGTTGCTCAAGGTTACAATCCATCTTCGAATCTTTCTAATTCGTCCTCAAATAATTTCAGTTCACCAAATCGATCCAATTCTTTTGAAATCATGGTGGCTTCAACTGTGGCAGTGGCTACAGTCGTGGAAGCAATGATTCTAACCGCGGCAGCGGCTACAGTCGTGGAGGCATTGACTTTGGCCGTGGTGGAGGTTGTTGTAATGGCTGTAGAGGACGTGGCCATTATGCAAATTTTCAGTGCCAAATTTGCTTCAGATTTGGTCACACAGCAGCAGTGTGTCATTTTTGCTATGATTCTGAATTTCAGCAAAATGCTTCTCTTACTCTGGTGGAACCAGTCTTTCAAAGCAATTCTTCGAACATCTTTGGCTCAGCACAGACTCGGGGAATCAGTTCTCTCAAAGATTCTTAGCCTAGTGCAATGTTGGTTAATTCTGAAAATCAAGGTGCATCATTCCACATAACTAGAGAGTCTCAAAACATCCAGCAGCTTGGTCCATTTGAGGGGCCAGATCAAATATACATTGGTAATGGCCAAGGCCTTTCTATTAAATCTTCTAGTTTCACTAAGCTTATTTCTCCTATTAATCCTAAAGTCTCTCTATCCTTGAAACAATTATTACATGTACCTGCCATTACTAAAAACTTAATCAATGTCAGCAAATTTTCCAAGGATAACGTTTTCTTTGAATTTTATCCTAATCATTGTGCTGTGAAATCACAGGGAACCAATGAAGTTCTGCTTCAAGGTTCACTGGTCCTGATGGCCTCTACATATTTCCACATCTTGCTCTCAAAGACTCTGCTTCAGCTACCTGCTTACTTTTAAATTCCAG
The DNA here is from genome assembly GCA_013407115.1 of Glycine latifolia. Taxonomy (NCBI): domain Eukaryota; kingdom Viridiplantae; phylum Streptophyta; class Magnoliopsida; order Fabales; family Fabaceae; genus Glycine; species Glycine latifolia. The sequence continues at coordinate 27,803,137 of CM023950.1, forward strand.
TATTGATTCTGCTATTGCTTCTGATTCCATTGTAAATCCTGTTTCTGATGTTAAAACAGCACCTAGTACTAGCTCTCAAACTATATGGCACCTTAGATTGGGCTACCCTAATGCTAATGTACTAAGGCTTGTTCTTAATCATTGTAATTTACCCACAGTTAATAAAACTATATTCGAATTCTGTGTTGCTTGCTGTGTTGGTAAGTCACATAGACTACCATCTTCTCTATCTCAAACTTTATATTCTGCTCCTCTTGAACTTATATACAGTCATTTGTGGGGACCATCTCATATTTCATCCTCAAATGGTTTTTCTTATTATATCAGTTTTGTTGATGCCTATTCTAAGTTCACTTGGATCTATTTTCTTAAAAGTAAATCAGAAACTTTTTCTATCTTTCAGTAATTTAAAACCATGGCTGAACTCCAATTTGATACCAAAATTAAGAGTGTTCAGACAGATTGGGGAGGCGAATTTAGACCTCTTACGTCTTTTCTTCAAACCCATGGGATCATTCACAGGCTTATCTGTCCTCACACACATAATCAAAATGGTGTTGTGGAAAGAAAACACAGGCATATTGTTGAATTAGGCATTACTCTTCTCAAACAAGCTTCTCTCCCTTTAAAATTTTGGGATTTTGCCTTCCAAACTGCTGTTTATTTGATAAACAGACTTCTTACTGCCTCTCTTAAATTTCAAGTTCCTTATACTGTTTTGTTCAACAAGTCACCTAATTACAATTTCTTGAGGAACTTTGGATGTTCTTGCTATCCTTTTCTTTGACCCTATAACCAATACAAACTTGATTTCAGGTGACATGAGTGTTTATTCCACTTCTCACAAAGGCTACAGGTGTCTCTCTCCTAATGGAAAATTATATGTTTCCAAAGATGTTATCTTTAATGAACTAAAATATCCTTACAATGATCTTTTTCCATCTATATCCAACTCTGCCACATCTTCTAAGGGTGAATTTTTCCCTACTGCTCATATCCCCCTTGTTTCATCTTCTTCAAATGAACCCCCTTCTTCTCAACATGCTGCAACTAAGTCCACTTCTGAATGTGCTGAACCAAATTCTGTTACTAATGAACGCTCTAACATTGTTTTTGACATAAATAGAAATCCAAGTGAATTGTCCAGTACCTCTTCTTCTCAGTCTCATATTGTCAATTCTCCTTCCTCTAATCCTGTTCTTCCCTCAGATAATGCCCATCCTATGCAAACTAGATCCAAGTCTGGAATTCATCAACCTAGGCTGCATGCCTCCCTATTTTTGGCTCATTGTGAACCTAAGACTGTTAAACAGGCTCTTGCTGACCCTCAATGGTTTGCTGCTATGAAACTAGAGTATGATGCTCTTCTTAACAATAAAACATGGGATGTGTGCCTCTTCCCAAAGACAGACACTCTGTGGGTTGTAAGTGGGTCTTCAGAATTAAGGAAATTGCTGATGGGGCAGTTAACAGGTTCAAGGCTAGGTTAGTAGCCAAAGGATTTCATCAGGTTGTTGGCTGTGACTTTAATGAAACTTTCTCTCCGGTCATAAAACCTGTTACAATCAGGCTGATTATCACTCTTGCTCTCACTTATAAATGGAATCTGGTTTAGCTAGATGTCAACAATGCCTTTTTAAATGGTCATCTTGAAGAGACTATCTACATGCAGCAGCCACAAGGCTTCGAAAGTTCAGATAAAACCTTGGTTTGCAAGCTACAAAAAGTTTAGTATGGTCTTAAACAGGCCCCAAGACAGTGGTTCGACAGGCTTAAAGGAACTTTTTTACAGCTTGGGTTTGTGGCTAGCAAGTGCGATCCTTCGTTGTTTGTTTACAAAGACAAAGATCACACTATATACATTCTTGTTTATGTTGATGATATTACTATTACTGGTACCTCCAATGTTATAATTCAGCAACTCACCACCAAGGTGGAGCTGGCCATCGTAGTTGAACATAACATTTAAGAAAGAAAAAGAAAAAAATTGTTTATTTAAATTTGAAGAAGATGAAGAAAGTTAGGGAAGGAGGTTAGGAAAGAGTGATTTACAAATTTTGGGTTTTTTTTCTTCTGCATTTTGTGGCGGTTTTTAACTCCCATAGCTATCAGTAGAACCAATAAAAGAGTGACATGTAGGTTCGGATACTCGCACCTACGTCTGGGCCAAAAAGTAACAGATTTCAATTTTTCGATGACGAAAAAAAGACTCAAAATTTTGCAGCGACGGATTCCGAACATTTCGATATTTATAAGGACGAAAAATATATTTTAGCCTATAATTTAAGTTTTAAAAAATGTCATGTAGGCTTGGTTTCGTCTAAGCCTAGCTCCATACCAGAAAACAAAATATTTCAATTTTACGAGGACTAAAAACATACAGATAATTTTGTGGGGACGGATTCCGAACTTTTGATATTTATAGGGATGAAAAACATTTTAGCCAACTTTTTTTTACCAAAAGTATGTTTTCCATTTAGGGCTCTAGTATCCCAAAGTTTCATGTCTAAGATGGATTTGTATTATATTAGTTTGTTTTATATTTAGGAGTTGCATTTTTTCTGTTCACCTTTGACTAAAAAGTGCCCAAGAGGAATAAGTTTCTTGGAATAAGTGAGTGGTTGACTCTGGTTGCATATAGATAAAATCTCTGATAGGAGAGTTAGCTCCACAATATTGGGGATGTTCCTAGTATGAACAAGATTGTTTCTCGTAGAAGATACTTGTGATCCTAGAACAAAAAGCATTGAATCAAGGAATTTCTAATTTTCCTTTTTTGTGCAATTTTCAAGGTAAATTAGAATGTGTTGAAAATAATTTTCTTAAATGTCATGCTACACATCTATTAGTTGACTCATGATTTCACTGTCAACTAACAGATAATCTAGAAGTTTGATTTAGAGGTATTATTCAGCCAGTTCTGTTGCTGAATCCTCCTATTCCTCTGATTGTAGTTTATACTGCTGCAAATCTGATGCCGTTTTATTTCCCAGTCCGATTATTCTGCAACATTCTGTGGTGAAAATGATGTATAGTTAGTTTAGTTATTAGGTTATATAAGTTGTTGAGATGAACATTTATTCATGTACTTATTATTTTAAATTACGAACGAATATTCATTACAAAGGTTTTTGTTAAGTCTCGTTAAAGTGTTTTTTGACTTTTTTGGGTTAAACAGACAAATCCAAAATCGGATGTTAATTTTATTTAATTAGCCTTCTAGTTTCAACAATTGCAACTAGGTGTGTCAGAAAGTTGGAGATGGAAGCAATAAGCATCTAAATGATTTGGATTTGTTATTGCTTCTGACAGTCCTTCACCTGACCCAACCAAATATTATGTCTGTTTTAGTTATTCACTCATTTATTCATTTATTCCTAATTAATGTGAATCATGTTTTTGGGCATATCTCTACATATGCATCCAGGTCACGTGTGCAGTCTGGATCTTGAGTTTAGCACGATTAGGACACTAGTTGAACCGGATATTTTAGTGGCTGGATTTCTGCTATGCTAGTAGCAATAGTATTGTTTTAGTGGCTGGATTTCTGCTGTGCTAGTAGCAATAGTATCCATAAAGATTTTAGTTAATTAATAAGTACATAAACCAACGATTTTGTGCTAGAGTTAGATCTGTAAAAATATGGATGCTTGTATTTAATTACTCAATTTTTTTTAGAATAAGTAGGATGTATCTGACACACAAGCTAATCTAATTTTTTGTAACAGGTGGATTGCCAATTATCATGAACATGAATCCCTGTTACAAGAAAATGAAGAGGAAAAGCTATCGAAAGAGGAACAAGATATGGCTTGGGAGGTTTACCAGAAATCATTGGAATGGGAAGAAGTGCAGAGAGTACCACTTGGTGAGTCTATTATGCCCGAACAGAAGCCAGAAATGCCAATTGCAATGCCCCAAAATGTATCAGAAAGCTGCAGCATCTTGCCAACTAAACTAAGCAGGCGTTTCACGATACGGAAATGCACCAACCTTGCGCATATGTTGACACTTCGAAGTCAAGGAACAAAATTTGGATGCAGTACTGTCTGTGGGGAATGCGCCCAGGAGATTAGGTGGGAAGACTTGAAGAAGAGATAGGAATGTGGCAACATGAAGGATGACACAATTTGATCTGTTTATATATAATTAAATCTATTTTTTTTTTTGTCGTAAATGGTTATACCCCATGTTAAAATTTTTTATGGATGAAACAGAAATGTTCCTCCCATATAAATGAAATAGAAATGTTTATTTTGTTGCTGTAAGCAGTTGATGGCTTTTCTTTAGCTAGGCATGTAAAATATTGTATCAAGCTTCGTGGAATATCAGGCGTGGCGTTGGTCACAGGCACCAGCAATTTCTCAGCAGGAGGATTTATCTAATTTTTAGGTGTATATATATATATATATATATATATATAATTTAATTAAAACAATACTTTACTATAATCAAATCATGGAAAGAGCCGCACTGCGTGCATAATTACTCTTGGGAATTTCTTCTAACACCCAACAAATATCTCATACATCTAATAATAACAGAGTAATATTGATATTGTTCTTTATTAAATTAACACGATATTTCAATCAATTGAACTAATAAGTTAATTATGTTAAAAAATTATTAATGTTATATATAACACTAAATTTTTTAATGCATATTTAATACGAAAATAAGTTTACATAATAAATTTTGTAATAATTAATTTTGATTTAGTGATGTATTTTTTTACATATAAAAATTATTTAAGTAAAAAAATCATAATTTTAAATAAAAATCATAGATTTAATAAAAATTTACAGGTTTAATGAAAATTTGTGTATTTACAGGTCTAATAATTTTGATTAAATCCATATTTTTTATTAATCCTATGATTTTATATGTAAAGAATACATTATTAGATTAAAATTAATTGTTACAAAATTTATTATATAAATTTATATGTATATTAAATATACATTAAAAATTTTAGTATGATATATAGCGACATTAATTATTATTTAACATAATTAACTTATTTTAATTAGTTGGAGTGTCACAAAGGTCACATGTTGGAAACTTATATGCGCCATTCTTTTATAGAATATAAATTTGATTCTTACAAATTAGATCAACTTTTATTGATTCACTTATGCTTAATTTTCAAGATTTTAAGGTAATATCATGAGAGTAAGCGAGCACTTTATTATTATGAGAGAAAAAATACAAATATTTCTTGCATTTTTCAAATAAAATAAAATAAAATACTCATTACTATAAAAAAAATGCATAACTTTATAATTTACTTTTATTATGACTTTAAAAGTTATAGTCTTACAGTATATAAGGTATATGCGAGTATTTTTCCTAACAAGTAATTTCCTCACTTTTCTCTCACATTTCCCATTGGCATAATATTTCTTGCATTTTTCAAATAAAATAAAATAAAATACTCATTAC
>CM023950.1:27809329-27827139 GCA_013407115.1 Glycine latifolia
ATATATATATATATATCACTAAATTTATTTAATTTAAAATAATTTATAATTATATGTGTATTGAATATACATTAAAAAATTTAGTGTTATATGTATCCATTAATTATTTTTTTTAACATAATTGAGTTATTAATTTGTAGTTTAATTTATTATTTTTTAATTTAAAACAATTTATTATGTTAAAATTATATGTTGTTATATATATCAATATTTATTATGTTGAATTAAGCATGCATACACATATGTAATAAAATTATATGCTAAAATTTTATAACAACATATAATTTTAACATAATAAATTATTTTAAATTAAAAAATAATAAATTAAACTATAAATTAATAGCTCATTTATGTTAAAAAAATAATTAATGTTGATATATATAACACTAAATTTTTTAATGTATATTTAACACACATATAATTTTAACATAATAAATTATTTTAAATTAAATAAATTTAGTGATATATATATATATATATATATATATATCAATATTAATTAATTTTTAATATAATTGATCTATTAGCTCAATTGGTTGGAATATCGTGTTAGTAACCTGAAGGTCACAAGTTCGATATTTACATACACCATTATTTTCTAAATATATTTTAACTTAAAAAAAAAAATGTACGAATCCGTAATACACTCTGGCAACCAGATTATCATACAAGAGTTCAGAAATGTGTATACAGCCGAGAACTCTAGCTTGTACTTATAGTTTAAGCTAGAAACACATTCCTTTAATACATTTTTTTAAAATTGATTAAAATTTATTAAGAATCGCATAATAATAAGAGAAACTCATCAAATAGGAAGTGAGCCATAAAGTGAGTCTAAATAATTCTCAGCTAATAACAAAGAGTGTATTAGAATGTACATTGCTATCATTCTACTCGCAATTTTTGTGTAGCTATGTATATTGTTTTAAGCAACTCAAACATCAGAGAACTATAGTTCTTCAGGTCACCAAGAATGACATAAGTTGCTATGTAAGGTACACCCCCTTTACAATTGATTGATGATGATGATGATGATGTCTTGCTCCATTTCCCCTCTCCCACAATGACATACATAACACATACTAATACCAGTATATAAAGATATTACCTTAATCAGTTTGCATTCCGTTCCCGCTAAAACGCGCGAGGAAGCAGAACTAGCAATATTCATCTCCTAGCCAATTATCCTTCTCCTTTGGACCAGTTGGCCCCTCCTCACCATAAAGCTCCGTCGGAAATAGTTCAAATAAGTTCTCCACAGAAAATCTAACAAATAGTGGAAGCAGATTTATTATCTTCTCTATCTCAGACCTTGAATCATATACAATGGTAGGACCCCACTCTCTCATATACTGCAACCAACATGGTTCTGTAATGACTCCTTCACCAAGATACTCGGCCGCAACAATCTTATATTTGATGCTCGAATCCACAATAAAATTGCTTCGAGCTGCATCATTGCGTACTCCTATTCCTAGTTTGGATGATCCCTGAAGGTACGTCCCGGGATGGGGGAAGCTAGCATGGCCATCTTTTGATGAATAAACAATTGGCTTATTCCCCTTAATAAACTCCAGATCAAATGCATTTATCCATCCACCTCCACTATGCTGAGAGAAGTAAACAGACCATAGCTCTCCGGTGAAGTTGCTTATACGAAGGGTAAAGTGCTCCCAATCACCTACGTGTTCTCCTATCTTGCTCATCTCAATGTTCATCAATGCCACTTTAAGGGTGGCAGGTCCATTGAAGGGGCAAAAAACCCACATCACAATATCAGTAAAGGCTCCTCCCAATGCTGGTTTCACATGAACATAGAGTGCAGCACTCTCTATGTTTCCCTTCTTTAGATTGTTTCTTGCATCTCCGTCAGTAGGCAAATCAATCCAAAATGTACCATCATTTGTTCCTCCACTAGGTAAATTTGAGCCCTGATAATCTATAGCTACACCTTTCTTATTGCTTGCTGCATGCAAAACTGCTCCATTCTTAAAAAACCATTGCACTGATGATGGCAAGTACTTCTCATCAGGATGGAAGTATACAGTGGGACCATAATGCTGAATAAGTGCATGAATCTGGTTCTGATTTGGCATCGCGTGCAAAGAAGAATCAAGATTCTTCAAGCACGCGATATCCACCACTTGCTCAGAATCAAAATAGGTACTGCCACAGAAGAATGTCCCAACATCTACACCTCTAGCTAACATACCTCTATCACAGGGTTGTGTGTTCCAAACCTGAAATGAATCTTTTGCATATTTTGACTTTACAGTCAGTAACAGATCAGAAGTCTCACAAGTTTCTGTGAGATCATCTCGCACGCATCTAACTTCTTCAACTTCAGGTTCCTTAGGACTGCTAGTAACTACTATGCCCATGGCTTTATAACCTGTTGGAGGGCTTGGCAACCAAAAGTAAACACACTCATCATGAGAATCCAGGCTCCATATTAACGAGTAGTTAAGTGGCTTTTCCAGAGCAGGAGATTCTAACACGGAAGCATCAGAACTAGTTTCACGGGCCACAAGAGCATATCCTCTCAATGGCTGCTGATTGGACTGGCAGTAGTAACCAAGGCAGAAAAAGCCTTCAGGAATTTCCAAAGGTCTATAAAATGTGAAACCAAGCGATTTCCCATTCAACCTTGTGCATCTCCAAACCTTCTCAAAATTGTTTACTTTTATAACTTCTATTTCTCCAAGGCATATTTTTCCACTTGCAAAACTACCACCTGACCGGATCACTCACAGGCTTAGATAAATCAGATAATTAAGCCACAAATATTTGACAGCATAGCCACAGAAGATCATATAGTTTGAACCAAACAGAATTAAATGATTATCGGTAGAAAGGATTCAATTTTGATGTATACTACGATAAAGGTTCTTACTTGATGCGCAATTGCTCAATTATCAAGCAAAACTACAAACTAAGCTTAGCATTATATGAGTGGAAAATGTAAATGACTGGAAGATCTACACAAAGTGCTGCAGTAATTAATTAATATTGTTCAATTCTCAAAGGCAAACAAACATCCATCAATAAGCTGCACAACATTTGACAGAACATTTATAGTGTTAAGTCAAGATAAGAAATGCTAGTTGGAGAGTTACAAAAAAGGTAACATCATAAACCCTTTTCCTCCTATAAAAACATTTTCTTTTAACGGTCTATTGAAGTGAAGCAATACGTGATGGAAGATGGTAAACGAGAGAACCATGGAATTAATGCCACTACTTCACATCCAAACAAAATTATAATATATAAATAAATAAATAAACAAGGCATCTTCTCTGTGCTCATAGTGATGGAATATTCGCAAACAAATAATTGTTTTCAAAATATACCGCGAGATTGATAAAAGAAAATGACGTATAAATAGCAAGTAGCAACCCATCTCAAGTCTGATCCAATTACCTCTGTAGCTTGAAATTGATAGACCAAAAACAGTTTTTCTCAAAGATGATATAATATATAAAGTAGTTTGGTTTCTCGTTTGATTGAATGAAAAAACAGTGCCTAATCGTTGCAATTCTATTAAGAAGAGAGAGAGAGAGAGAAGAAAAAGAAAAGCCCATCAATCAAATCCAGAAGGTTGTTTAAAAAGTAAATGCTAAGAAGATACCTTGTGGCCACTGAGGAAGGGGTGAAGGCAGAGAGAAGGGAAGTGGATCAGGGTCAGTGAATTCAGGGACAGAAGAATCCCAGCATAAATTATTGCATCCAAACATCTCTCTTCTCACAAAAGCAACAAGATGAAGAAGAGAGAGCGCTTTTCTTTTCTTCTTCTTGCTTTCAAAGAAGAGAGAGAGAGAGAGAGAAGGAGATTGTTCAAACAATAGTAATAAAGGAGAAAAGTCTTCAACTTTCTCCTCCCTCTCGTCACTTCTCTTCTTGTTATTGCAGAGAGAGAGAGAGAGAGATGATGCTCTGCTCTTCTCTGCTTTAACTTTAATTAGTTTCGAGTTTTTTGATGTTGCCTTTAGAAATTTGGAAGATCAGAGTTCGGTGATTCTCCAAACTTCTCATTTACTAATTCATAATTAAAAAAATACTATAAGATAGATGCCATAAAATATTATAAATAAGTAAATAACCTGCAGTGACTTTGCGTAAACAATGTTCATTCGCCACCTCGTGGGTGTTCTAAAACACGCCTTCATCTTCATTATTCAATTATCACCTTTGTTGTTGTTGATTAAGACACATTTCTCTCTTTCTTCAAGTTTACATCTACACACAGTCCACAAGCATATATTAAATCTTTCTACATTCACTCTACTTACTCACGCTGTAAGGTTATTTTAGTGTGTATATATTCCTGTACCAAAAAATACTGTGTGTGTATATATATATTCAAATTTCTAGGTATTTATTTATTTCATGGTGAGGAATATGTTATTTTTTTATTAAAAAAATTAGAGACAATAGATTAAAGTTGAAGCGAAAAATCAATCAAAATAAATTAGTTTAGGACTCAATTATAGGTTTGTTTATCTTAGAGTTAGTAGAATATTTTTTATAATAAAAATATTTTTAAAGTATTAAAAATAATTTGAATATACTAACGAAACACAATCAAGTATATTTTACATTAATCTTAGCCATAACTTTTATATTAGATTAAATTAATTTTGAGAAAAAAAAATATTTGATTTAATAATTTTAATTTTTTTTATGTTCTATTTGTTTGATTTAAAATTTTGAATTTGATTCAGTCAATCTAAAGTGATTTAGATCGGATAAGGTTAGTCATACTTTTATTATTTTTTAAGAAAGTATCAAATATAAAGTTTTGTGGCTTCTTAAATAACTATGTAATTATTAAATAAATTTTAATTATATAAAAAAAACTTTTAATTTTAACTGACTATCTATAAATTATACTAATTTTCTTTTCCTTTTTTATACACAAACACTCTTCTTATTTGATTAATCGAGGAAGAAATATCTTAAATAAAACTCGAAAAGGTTAATACTTAATAATAGTTCACGTTTAAAAGAAGACAAATAGAAATATCTTCAAGTTGGAAGACGTGAGACACGTCCAGAAAATATTATTATTTATTTCCGATTAATTAAGGAACAAAATATTGATACTTGGAAGGAGTCTCTCATTTTTCTTTTCTTTTTTTAGTATTCATGTTTTTCTTCTTTAGTTTATAATTAAATTTGGAAGTTGAAACTAAGCTCAATCAATATTGGAATCAAATTATAGGAAGCCTGAATATTCCGTAGCAAATCATTTTCATATAGAAAAATGATTGGATAAGGCACTTGCTTTCCTGGTAAGATTGTCGTTTATTGCATCTCTCCCTTTTATGGTTGCCCCCACCGAAACTTTTGAGACGACAATTGCAATGGTAAATGTTTGTATACTTATGATGTTCATTCATTTCACTGTGTGAACATTACAATATTCGTTAAGGTAGAAAATTAGAAGGATGTAGTTAGTAATATATTTAGATATCGGTACATGATTGTATATTTTATGATACTCATTCATTTCATCGTGTGAGCATTCCTACATTTAATAAGAAAATTGAATAGGAGCACATAACATATTATACTTGTACTATGAGTAAAAAATATATATTATACTTGTAGTTTTGTAAAATGTGACGTAGATGTAAATCCCAGGTTAAATTTGTATTTGCAGATAGATTTAGATAGGATTTAGAGAAGTCATAAACACGAGAAATTGTTCCTCAATTTGGAAGGATATCAATGTCTGGCTGCTCTCCTTTTTCCTCCAACTCATGAATTTCACAGTCGAAACTCGAAAGTAATCACTTGGAAGTACAGGAAAAGGAAAAAGCAAAACAATGTTAAAATTAAGTAATCCTTTCTTCTTCTTCTTTTTTGAAGATAGAATGTATCAGTTTGTTGATCTTCAAATTTATTATTTTAGTTCGTTTTAGTTATGTAATTTTTTTAAAATTTTCAAATTAGTCTTTTTCATCTATTCCATCAAAATTGTTAACAGTGGAATTCACTTGATAGATAATATATCATTTTCTTAAGAGGATATGAAGATATAAATTTAATGACATTAGATGGGAATGGATGTGAGAATTAAATTGATTTTTTTTAAAATTAGAGGATTAAATTAAATAAAAAATAAAAATAAAATGGAACCAAAATAATAAATTTAGGAAAAAATAATTTAACATTTGAGATAACCGTTTATGATATCGGAATCCATTTTTTTCTTCAATTTTACAATGTAATAAAAAAATTAAATATTACAAGGATCATTTTAGAAGGCTATAAAAATATTTTAATAAAATGTAAAGAGAATATATTACTATTATTATTTTAATAAAAATTATTTATTATTATTTTAATTTGATTAAAAGAGTAAACATAATATTTTTATGCAAAGCAAACATCATTTATTTTAGAAGAGAGGAAGTATAAGTTTATAATCACGTTTTAGGAAAGAAAAAAATATATTTGAACTCCTTGAAGTATAAACGCTTGAAAGAGATAAAAGAAAAAGTGAAAAGAAAGATAAATGATCGATAATATCATTAATGGTTGAGTTTGGTTAACTTTTTTTAGAAAAAAATACTTATTATAAAATTTTAGATGTTTGTATAAACTTATTTAAGAAAAGGCAGAAGCTGAGAATAAGCTACTTATCCAAATAAGTTGATGCGAAAGAAAGAATTGAAAAAATAGGGATGTGGGTTAATGAAAATTTTAACATGTGTTTTACATTTGGATTGTATGGTTGGGAAGGATTAGTTCATGATGCTAGGATCTTCACCGATAGTCATCTAAAGCTAAATCTAAATCTAAGATTCTCTTATCCTAATTTTATATAGCTTTAATTGTTTTTATTTTAATTGATGACTATTTTTTTACAATATTCTCAAGACATATTTATGTATTTATAGGTAAATATTACTTTATTGACTCAATTATTCAAAGGTTTCTTAGGAACTTAAAGAAATACAATGTATCATCTTCAACATTTTAGATTGACTCCAAATTTCATATCAAAGGATGAAATATTTAATTTTCATCATTCTAGTTTGAGAAGTGTTATTGAAAGAACTTTTGGTGTTTGCAAAGCAAGATGGAGAATATTGCAATGCATGATCAGTTTTAAACTTGAAACTCAAATTTCTATCATATGAGCATGTTTTGCACTCCATGATTATGTTAGAATGATAGATTCAGGAGATTTAGATATTCTTGAAAACTTAGAGGATGTTGAAGCATTATGAGCTACAAAGCAAAATTTTAATGGTGAAGATCATAATGATATAGATTGGCGAACGATGTGTTTTAGGACAGAATGGAGAAAAATTATAAGTTTTATGGATGATTAGACTTATTATTCATATGTTCTAGATGGTCCATTTTTAGTCATTTTCTTCTTCATCCATCTTCCTTCTTTCCTCCTTCTTTGCTTTTACCATTTTTTTCCAACCTCATCGTATGTATCATTGAGTTCATATATCGTTGACTCCAATTAGCTTGGATTAAATGTATTGTTGATGTTGATGAAGATCATAATGATATACCTTATCATGAAAAATGACAAAAACCATCTCAAGCATATGTCGAATATATGGAAGAAGTAAGAAATGCTATCATAGATCAATTGTCAAGGCGAGTCCGACATGTTTTGACATATTTATATCATTTTTGTATTAAATTCCATCAAGCCCACCAAATGATTATTTTGATGTGTTTATTTTATCAAGCAAATGATTATTTTGATCTCAAAATTTGAAAGAAGGAAATTTTAGTCTAATTCCTAAATATCTATAAAATATGATAAATTCTTTTGTTAAATCTATATGATATCATTTTGTGATTAAGATTTAATGTTTAAGAATTTCACAATAAATGGTAAATTTCATTAACTAATTTATTATTATTAAATTGTACATTAATTATTGCAGTATTTACATATTCAAAAATTAAATCATAATTTATATTTTTCATAATCTAAATTTTATTGATTCTTATTTGGTTCAGGGCCTTTGTTTAGAAGAGTTATATTTATACATAATTTTGTATATTCTTTGTAAGCAAGAGAAAATAAGGTCCTTGACTTTGATTTGTGCTCCTTGAATCTTTCTTAGCAAAAAAAATGAGGAACCACAATGGACCTCTCGTTTCAACAATCTGAGTATCTGACAAACCATTACCAGAGTCTTTGTTAAACCAGAAAACAGAGTTCCTACCTGGGAATGTTGTCTCTGAAGATTTTATGCTTTATTCCTTCTACAATGTCCATTCATCCACCCAACATCAAAGACAATTACAGCCATTCAAAAAATTGACACAATTCTCAGCAACAACTTAACAAAAGGGGTTCTTCTCCCCAGTGGCAGCCTCGCTAGCATCGTTTACTGGAAGTTCACATAATCATAGTTTCTAGAACACATGGAAATGGAAAAACAGTCCGAAATACATTTAAATGCATTCCAGAAAATAATTCTGGAGACAACTAAAACAGGAAAAAGTAAGGGAATGAAAAACAAGCAATGTTACTGGGAAGTGGGAACATTCTTCGGGAAGATATGAAGTAATGGATAATGGATAATATCGCAACCCAAGCATTAGTGATACTAAAGAAGTTTTAGGTCCCCCAACAAAAAAGATATTTATTATTAGTTTTTATAAAACAAAAAGACCTAATATGCCAGCAAGAAATCCACGATGTTGAGAAAAAAAAGACTTATGATATTTCTAATACATTTAAAGTAAAATATTTCTCTTAAATTTTGTTTTAAGCCTCACTTACTCACCGGTGGCTGGCCCTGGAGAAGAGAAGGATACTAATGGCACATTCTGTTTGGCTTTGCAATTTGAGCTATTTGGCATTGTAAGAAATAAGTGATTTCAGTTTTCACAGGACAAAAAAATATAAACAGCAAAAGCCTTAGCTTACCGAGTCGGATTGGGAGGTAAGGAGGATGGATCATCTTAAGAAACCACACTTGAAGTATTAAGAAAATTTCTTCATGCTTATATGTATGCTCGAGAACACACACACTTGAAGTAGATTTCAAAGATCTTATTATGCCCGGCCTGTATGCATGCCTTCGTGTGTGACAGAGAGAAATAACACCTAAGAAGATCAGTAAAAGAATCACGCAGTTTCTTATTTATATAATGACAAATACCAATTGACTTTCTCTTCATTTGTTTGTCTCTAAGGCTTTTTCCACACTTTATGCAATTTCTGGACAGAAATTAGGTTTGACTTCACGAACCCAATTACCATGGTTATTCTTGAATTCACACCTATATTTCAGATAGTATATAAAGAGATGGATCAAATTAATCCAACTATTGGCAGCCACAATTAACCCACCATAAAATTAAATTAATCTTTGTTAGAAGTCAAGATTTGATAGGTAAGCTACACCTCTTAACATATTGCATGGCATTTCAAAGTGCAGCAAGCTTGAGTGGAACTATATATACCTAACTAAATTGCACTGATATTATTTGAAGTTTCATCAAACTTTCTCCTTGTATCTTTCTTTTTCCACCCTGACATTAACACATCTCTGTTTAAATATAAAAAACATTATGCTGAAACCTTTTATAAGTTACATGAACTCTTTTCATTATTTGAAAAATATTATATCATGTATCCTTATAAAGAGATTGTGTTATAAATATTAAAAAGCTTGAGAATTGTGTGTACAGTCTCAATAAATCACAAGAATTGACAATATAATTTATTCTATTATTTATCATAGTTATATTTTTTTTTTCCTTTTCTGTTTTCTTCTCCTAGCTAGATGTCAAATTGTGGGTGTCCAAAAACCAAGTTTTCTAACCTATCCCATATATATATATAAAGCATACAATCCCACATATGGTGTAAGTTTTCATTAATGATGTGAATATACATAATCTCCTCTTCACCAGATAAAAATCAGTTGGCAAAGAAAGAACTTAAAAAATGATGAAGCGGAGGAGACAGTCTAGCATAATGGAACAGTACTCCAATTCTACAATTCTAAATCCAAACTATCATGAGTTAAAGACGTTCATTTGAAGAGGGACAAGGCACAGCCTATGCATGTATCTCAAATATAGGATTCATCATAAGTGAGTTCAGACGCTGCAGTGGGAGGAGCCTTGCTACCACCCTCATACCTCTTCTTCCGGTTCCCGTGACCCCCTCCGCAAGTAATAGAAAACTCACACCCCATCGCAGTCCCAAAACACGAAAACAATCCACCATCACTACTACCCTTTCTATGCTTCGCACCTTTCCCCTTCGGAATACTATTCACATGCCTCACCTTCTTATTCTCATTATTCTTCCCTAGGTGATTGTACACCGCCGCCAACTCACCACGCTCATCCGGCCAATCCTGAAACACCAAGTTCCCCGGCTTCCGTGGCGCCGACGTTATCGGCAACGGATACAACCCCTTCGCTATCGCCGCCGCCACCACCGACGGCGAGGGCCCCACGTCCGAGCAGAGCGACCCGTTCATGTTCATAATCACTCCTTTTTTTGCCATCTGCATCCCAACCTCCGAACCCTGACAATCATCCCCGCCTTCGTAGTAACCGTTTTCTTTCGAACAGTTATACGCATAATCATTGATAGTTGAGTCGTTCTTCTCGCTCTGAGAGCGTTGCAGCGTCAAGAGCTTGCAATTGGAATCATTATTATTAGTTTCATTTTGTGCCAGTTTCGGTTTCTTGGGGTCCACTACGTCCCAATAGCCAACAGCGGAGGCGCTGAGGTCGGAATACATGGGCATGCTTCTCATGGTGGAGTCAACGAGGTTGACTCCGATGTTGAGGATCCCTTGGGGGCGACCGGAGGGGCGACGAACCTGCAAGGCGACGAAGCGGATCTTTGATTTGCGGGTATTAATGGAGCGGGGGAGGAGGTTGGAGGCGAGGACGGTGACGGTGCCGATGAGGACGTCGCGGAGCCAGGAGGAGGAGTAGATTTCGATCATGATGAGGGATTCATCGGAGGTGAGGAAGTCGTCGTCGACGCGGAAGACGAATTTCTCGTTCCAGGTAGGGTTGTTTTGGCCGTCGGGGTCAATTTGGGTGGTTAGCTTGCGCTCCGGGTGAAGCCATGCCACTGCGTAGGCTTTGATGGATTTGGAGACGGGTGCGAGGTCTTGCGCGGATATGATATTCACTTCCAGGAGATGGAAGGGGGAAGCTAGCATAGACATTTTAGTTTGAATTGATGGATGGGAATGTTAATTGGTAACGATATTGTGGTGGCGATGCGATGGTGGGGGATCTAGCTCGCCCACCACGCTTAACGTCGTCGCTCTCTGCAGCAGGGAGATCCAACGTTACGTACGTATGCCTTTGATTCGTTATATTGGAAAGGAATGGGAGGTTTTATATTTGCGCCAGATGCCAGGCGATTCTGGCATGACAGGTAAGGAAGCAGAGGTGGCAGTTGAGACAGATAATTTGTTATGGAAATACGGGCTGCGATTAGCCGATTATAGAAACAATTTTGCATGTCGTGCGCTGGAAATTGATAATATTATAGTATCTTCTTTTTGAGAAATGTTTAACAAACATCCTAACCGTGTTCAACCACCGTCTCACATCCCTGACGTGGAATTAAAAATATTATTTTATTATTCAATAATTTTTTAAAAAATAAAAAGTAATAATACAAGAAAAAAAATGAAAAGAGGGAAAAGGGACAAAAGATTATAAAAATAATCTAAATTCTCTTTCTCCATGTTTTTCATGTTTCTGTCGTTTATCTGGCATCTTCCATCGGTGTATACAAGTGAAACTAGTTGTACTGCACACACAACACACAACCTCCTTCTTCTTCACTCACTATTAGTAGCAGGCACATAGGCAATGATGAAGGGTGAAGACATTGTGATTCGGAAAGAAAAAAGAACAAAAAACTTCAAAAGAAGAATACCATCGGTTCTTCTTGTCTCTACTAACATTGTCGCCGAAATCGCCACCAAGAAGCATCATAAGGCAATTGCATGTGCCAATTGATTTAATCAAATATAACATTGTAGTTAACATTATTAACCACTGATGAATGAATAAAGTTAACAATAATTTATGATTGGCATAACCACCTTACTCATAACATAAATACAAATTTTTATCATATGATTCGCCTAAATTTAAAACAAAAATAAGAGTTATCATGTGCATTATACACTAATTAAATCATTTAGGATCATCACTTTTTGTAGTTTGATGTAAAATGAAATCTAATTGAATATAACATATTAAGTTATAAAGTAACCTTAATTTTGGACACAACTAATAAGTAAATGTAAATTGCGTAATTTCCTTGGTATAGAAAGAATTATTCTCTCACATGACATAACACAAGTTTCGTCTATACAAATTCAACTTTTAGGCATGCAATAAAAGAAAATCATGTCCACATATAACTTTTGATTAATATTATTAAAAGGGTTAAAGTTAACCACAATTGATAATATGTTAACCATTATTTATGATAGACTTAATCACCTTATTTATAGAATCAATACAAATTTTTATCATATGATATGCCTAAATTTAAAAAATAGTAAGAGTTAACATGTGCATTATACACTTACCAAATAATATAGGATCATCATTTTTTATAGTTTCTAATGAAAGTTTGGATTAAAATGATATCCAATCAAATAGTCATTGAAATCACTAAAGTAACATTAATATTAACTTTGCGCATAATTAACCAATAAATATAGCTTGCAAAATTCTCATGTGATAGAGACTGAATTATTTTTAGAAATTCTCATGTGATAAAGGTTGAATTATTTTCAGATGACATGGTACATGTTTTCTCATATAAGTTCAATTTTTTATTCATAAGACAAAAAAAATTTTGTTCACATGTGACTTTGAATAGTAATATTAGAAGGATTATAATTAACCACTAACGATAAAAGAATAATCTTTGTTTATTTATAAACTTAACCACCTTATTCATAGCATGAATATAAATTTTAATCATACGATGTGCCTAAATTAAAACAATAGTAAGAGGTAACATTGATTATACACTTATCAAATAATTTAGGATCACTATTTTTTGTATTTTCTAATTGAAGTTTGGATGTAAACTCTATCAAATATAATTACTTAAGTTATTAATGTAACCTTAACTTTGCACATAACTAACAAGTAAATGTAACTTGCATGATTTTCTTAGTTCATGTAGAATTATTTCCTCAAATGATATGAAACACATTTTGTTAATGCAAGTTCATTCTTTAATGTATAAGACAAACAAATTCTTGTCACATGTGACCTTTGAGTAGTAATATTAGAAGAGTTAAAGTTAACCACAATTGATAAAAGGATACATTTTGTTTACCATAGACTTAATTACCTTATTCATAGCATGAATGTAAATTTTAATCATATGGTGTGTCTAAATTTAAAAGAATAGTAACAGTTAACATGTGCATTATACACTTATTAAATCATTTAGGATCATCATTTTTTATAGTTTCTAAGAAAGATTTGGATGTAAAATAAAATTCAATCGAATGTAATCACTTAAGTTATTAGAGTAACCATATATAACTTTGCACATAACCAACCAGTAAATGTTGTTTGCATGATTCCTTTGGTACATGTAGAATTATTTTCCTAGATGGCATGACATACAATTTGCTCATACAAGTTCAATCCTTAATACATAAGACAAATAAATTCATGTTTACATATGACCTTTGAGTAATAATATTAGAAAGAATAGAGTTAACAACCAATGATAAAATGATAACTTTTGTTTATTGTAAACTTAACCACATTATTCCTAACATGAATACAAATTTTAATCATATGATGTGCCTAAATTTAAGACAATAGTAAAAGTTAACATGTGCATTATAAACTTATCAAATAATTTAGGATCATTATTTATAGTTTCTAATGAAAGTTAGGATGCAAAATGAAATTCAATCAAATATAAACACTTATAGTTAATATTGTAACCTTGACTTTGTGTATAACTAATCTGTAAATGTAGCTTGTGTGATTCTCTTGGTATAAGTAGAATTATTCCCCTCATATGACATGACAATGGTTTATTTTAATTTTACTCTAATTTTACCATTATATGCACACATTTATCCTCAAAATAACATTCAATTAACAACAAACGTATAATGTGATCACAAATGCTCCTAAAAATATTAAGACCTTACTCAATAAACAAAACGATAAATAAACAAGAAAATTCATCCAATAGTAATGCTTCCTTAATGGTTGTTTATAAGTCAACAAATATGGATAACAAGTTTAAGATTAAATTAGTTAATACAACATCTTAACTAAAAAATTGTAATATCCCGTATGCATCTGGTTGTTAACATTCAATTATGGTCGTTAATCGCAATAATTTAATTTAACCAAATTAAATTAGGAAGTAGCTAATAAAAACGACGTCATCATACGTCCATAAATAATAATAATTGTGCATTATGTATGGTAATTGCTCATGAAATTACAACGATATACAATCGGGTTACGTCCTCCCCACAGGGCCGGGTACAAAGCGCATATATATGTACATAACAAAGCAATGAGCCAACATGCTTTCAAAATAACACTAAGATTCATTCAGAACCCTTTCCCGGCTGGTGCTCTTGTCCGAAATCCCTCGGACTGTCTCACTACCCAGGCCTCCTGCCTCGGGATCTGTTGTCCTCTCTCGACTCATCACCTGCAAAACATATAATCCCCAATCGGGGTGAGATATGAATCTCAGTAAACTTTGGATCCTTGGAGGCTTCTCCTCCCTGGGTTCGCCTTTCACGACACATAGCATCAAACCCGACATCACATAATCTGGTCATCCTGACTGTCATAAAACTTATAACATGTGTATAACAACACAGATATAACAAGAGAAGATCATCCACTTAAGGACACATTCTCTGTATATCTTTGCCTAGGGAATATCATCCACTTAAGGGCATATTCTCCCAGGACTTCCGCAAACACTGCCTGAGGAAGATCATCCACTGAAGGGCACATTCTCTCAGGAGTCTGCGTATATGGCTCTTCCAAGAGAGGATCATCCTTATAAGGGCACACTCTCTCAGGGTTTTCATATATACTAATTGACCACTTAGAGTTGTTCCACATGACTTTGGCTCCAAGGGAAGTCCATATTTAGTCCATTCTACTGGCCAGAGAAGCTCGTCAAGCACACAACATATCATCATATACATGTTTTCAACCAAAAACAGTAACACACAAGTTCAATACCACATGCATCATTATATATCAGGACCATCACTCCTCGAAGTATGGTGGAACACGGCCAAGGGAAAAGCTCCCAATAACGAAGAGCTTACCTGCTCTAAGCGTTATGCTGGTCTTCTCGGCTTCGTGGTTACAACCACCTATTTCCTCTCTATCACACTCTGCAAAACATGCAAGAAACAAAACGGTTATCAACCATTGCATGCAAGCCGTCCTTGACGGTCATCAACCATGGCGTGAAAAGAAATGCTATTCTTTTTCAGAAAGGACCCAAGCTTAGTTCCAACTCTGGGTCATAAATCCTCTCAACACAAAAACTCAACCAATCGGTAAAACATGAGTGTCTTACCTTTTTAAACTTCCAAGAAGGCTATAGGACAGCCTCTCCAAGCTCGAAAGTCCTTAAGGCCTTCTTTCCCTTAGAGTCGAAACTCTGCGAAAGTTCTCGGAGAAGACGATCTTTTCGTCCAATGGTCTTCAGAAGGAGCTAAGATTGGAACCTAGCTATGGGTGGTTCCCTTCAACTTCTCTGTTGCATGCACAGGGTTTTTGGTTAAGGGTGGGTGGCTATGAATTTCTCTCACTTGGAAATGGAGAATACGGAGAGAGGAAGAAGACGGTAGTGTTTTCGTCGAAATGGGAGAAATGGTCTATTTAAATGACCCTGGCGCGTGACACACGCACCAATAGTTCCAGATGTCAAAATCTAGTTAAGTCCTCGCACCCACTCACTGTCGGGTTCAGATCACCCACCAAAAGCCTACCCTGTACATCCCGACATTCGTAATCCGGAAAACCTCGTGTAGGCTCATGGCATCCATACGATCAAAGCCTTACCTGTTGTACCAGGCAAGTGTTGTCTGTTTTAATCAGTTACCTACACTTATGTAATCGATTATATAGTGTTGGGTCTGTCCTTGTCCGACCTTATCCGACCTCATTTGGGTTCCTGCCTTGACACTTCACAAGTCCAAGGTTCCGCCCTCTTTCGATCTCATCCGAATTCGTTAGGGTTCCTACCTTGACACTTCACAAGTCCAAGGTTTCACCTTCTACCGACCTTATTCGACCTCGTTCGGGTTTCTACCTTGGCACTTCACAAATCCAAGGTTCCGCCCTCTACCGACCTTATCCAACCTCGTTCGGGTTCTTGCTTATGCCCTCTTCCGACCTCATCCGACTTCGTTCGGGTTCCTACCTTGGCACTTCACAAGTCCAAGGTTCCACCCTCTACCGATCTTATTCAACCTCATCCGACTTCGTTCGGGTTCTTACCTTAGCACTTCACAAGTTCAAGGTTCCGTCCTTTACCAACCTCATCCGACATCGTTTGGGTTTTTACCTCAGTATCCTTTCCTCCACGTCAACATTGCTCCATAACGGTGTTGTTACCCCTCCGAAGGGTCCACCCGGTCACACTAATCCAGGTTCCTTGTTAATACTCACTTTAAGAAATGTGAACCCGGATCTGTGGCAAGGTCATTATTATCACAACTACCTCCTAATAATGTCATTATTATATAAAAATGCCAACATGGACACCTAAAACCTTACACTGAGGCAGAGGTGTTTTCATTTTCCCCATCCTTTTACGTATTACTAGGTTGTAGTGTTTGTCAATTTATTCGGTAGATAGGATTAGGAATTGAAAAAAAGAAACCAAAATCCCAACCCCCAAGCCACCATAACACCATGTCCAAAAGTAAGTATCATATATATATTTCCAATGTGGTTTCTCCAAATCACTGGCTCAAAACCACCAAATGCTAAAGCGTTGCACTGAAAATGGATGTTTCCCATTCCACAATCCTCCTCAATTTCACTTTCTTGCTATTCCTACCTTCTTCCAAACCAGTTTCCTAGTATAGCACATTAGACTACAAAACCTGTGCAAGCCAAACCTTCAACGATCAATTATTATCTCAAACACTCAACTCTCTATTCCAACAACTCATCGCATAATCCTCCCAACACGGCTTTATCATCGAAAAGGGATATTTTTTTTTGGTTTATTATGTTTAGGTGAGTTTTAAATTATTAATCAAAAGAGGGTAACTCGCAAAAAGTTATTACGACTTTTGACTATTGAAGTCATAACATTGTTTACAACTTCTATATTTTTTTAATTTTTTAAATCAAAGTCGTGAAAATTTTTACCCGTATAATTCTTTTTTAATGTACGACTTTAAAGTTAGTAAAAAGATTTTACAACTTTAACTTAAAAGTTTATTTTTATTTATTTTATTCTTTAATATTATGACTTCAAGTTGTAATTTTTTTTAATTTGATAAAATTTATTTTTTTAAATGGTAAAATTTATTTTTTTGGTAAAATTTATTTTTTTAAATTGTAATTAATTATTTAGTTTAATTATTTAATAATTAAATGTAAAAATATATATAAAATATATTAAATATTAGATATATCAAAAATTAAGAAAATATTAAATAAAATCATATAAAAAAATTTAAAACCTTTATAGTATTAAACAAAACCATACAAAAAAATAAAAAAAATTAAATATTTTTAAAAAATTTTATTTGATTTTATTTAATATTTTCTTA
>CM023950.1:27827239-27892478 GCA_013407115.1 Glycine latifolia
TTAAATAAAAATATATAGAAAATATTAAATCAAACTAAAAATTTAAAATATATTAATTTGTTAATTTTTAAATTAAAAAAATTAGAATTTAAAAAAAATTATGAAACAAACAACTAAATATTTTTAAAAAATTTTATTTGATTTTATTTAATATTTTCTTAATTTTTGAAAAGTCTAATTTTTAATATATTATTTTATTTTTTATATTTTTAACATTTATTTATTAAATAATTAAACTAAAAAATTATTTACAATTTAAAAAAAATACCATTTAAAAAAAACAAAATTTATCAATTTAAAAAAAAACACGTACCACTTAAAAGTAGTAAAAATATTTACATTTTGAAATTATAATATTAAAAAAAATATAAGTTAAAGTCGTAAAAAAATATCCAAACTAAAATTGTAAATACTTCAAAATCAAAAGTGTGTAAACGACTTACCTTTGGTTAATACTTTAAAACCACCCCCAAACAATAGTAAACAAAAAAAAAAAATATTCCCTTTCGATGATAAAGCCCTCCCAGCACAGGTTCTTCAAAACCACGGAAGCCGTCAGCGACGACACCGCCATCTCCGGCCTTTTCCAATGTAGAGATGATATCAGCAAAGAAGATTGCTTCAGCTGCGTAAACTTGCTGCCTCAGATGTCAAACACCTTGTGCAGTGAATCCATATCAGCACGGGTTCCGCTTGACGGTTGCTACATTTACTACGAGACAGAGGAAAATCCAGAACCAGAAACAAATGGTGAATCTAAAAGTAGAAATTTGATTATTCACAATGAGTGTGGGGAACCGGTTGTGGATTATATCAAGTTTAAAGAGTTGATGGACGAGGCGTTTGTGAATCTGGAAAGTGGGATCCTAAACAGTAATGGGTACTATGCAATGAACTATAAATCAGTGAAATTGATGGCGCAGTGTGAAGGGAATTCAGATATTTGTGACTGTAGAATTGCGTAAGCGATGCAGTGCAGGTTGCAAAGGAAGAATGGAACTTCACTTTCGGCACAAATATATCTTGACAACTGTTTCATAAGCTACTATGGCATTCCTCGCAACTTTGTCCCAGGTAACTACTATATTGAATCATGAACCAAGTCTTGTATTTGCATTTTTTTAAATTTTTTTAAAAGATATTATTATATTGAAACAATATTTGAATTTCTTCTTTTTGCCTGATTATTTTATCCAGATAAAATATAATAAAAAACTAAGAGTTATAGAAAGAAGTACTATTTAAATAGAATATTTTTGTGGATGCATAAAAAATATAATATTAAAATATTTTGGGAATAATAATATATATACACTTTATTATTTTAAACACTCTT
This sequence comes from Glycine latifolia, assembly GCA_013407115.1. Lineage (NCBI taxonomy): Eukaryota > Viridiplantae > Streptophyta > Magnoliopsida > Fabales > Fabaceae > Glycine > Glycine latifolia. The sequence continues at coordinate 27,828,576 of CM023950.1, forward strand.
TTAATACTTTTTTTTTCTCCTTATTATATCATAAACTCTATTATACTCATGTTTTTTTCATTTTTCTCACTCTCTGGGTGTCAAATAACACATCAAATGTTAATATAACATTTTCTATTTTGTGCGATTTTCTTTTTATCCGAACTAAGGCATAATTATCTTTTAATGCTTTATGCATAGCTTTTGTTATATCTTCAATTTTTACGGTGAATACTTGTCTATTATATAGATGCTTTCTTGTTCCAATGTTTGTGTTGGTAACCTAAATTCGAAAAATTCGTTAACCATATTATTAAAGGTCTTATTGGATCAAAATATGGGACAAAGCCCATATTATTATTTTTGGTGGCTTTGATAATTATTTAAATAAATTTATTTAATTAAAGATGGAGTCATAACTGAAGAAGACTTGACGAATAAGTAAAAGCCAAAAATCTAAGAGGACATAAGATCATGGAGCAAATCACTAAGATGATAGATTCGTTAATTATAGGCAGTTGTATGGATAATTTTTCTGTGAATAATCAATATTAGCAACTGTTTATTGCCTTTTTATCGCATTTACCTTCTACTCAAATTCAAATCCAATTTATTTTATCTTTTGCTTTTTTTATCGCAATTACTGTTTATTGCCTTTAAAGTTAGTTTTTGTTTAGTTTTTTTTACACTTTTTTCCTTCACCTACACCGAACATTTTAGTAATCTAGAAACGAGGATCCATTATTGAAGAGCAGATTTTCCTTTTTAACATCTATTGTTTGATCTTTATTTTGGAATTGTGTTAAAGTTTATAGTCGATCTTATGGTCAACTGGTTTTAATGCGACAACAGTTTGTGACCATTTTTTCTTTTTTGCTTTGTTGGTTTGTTGTTGATTCTAATCCATCTTTAAACTATTCATAGCTTTCTGTACCAGAAAATCTATTCACAACTTTGTCCTAAAGGTTATTAACAAAACTTGGATACTAGTATAATATTTTAGATATTTTTAGTATTGTTCTATAAGTAAATTTGTTTTTTATGTATAAAAAAACAATATAACTGTTATAACGAAATTTATGAATACAGGGGCAAGAAGAAATAACAACACCGAAAAGTTGGCAGCAATAATTGTTGGAGGGGCCGTAACTGTGTTTTTGGGTTTTGCTTTTTTATCACTGCTTAACTCTTGGTTTAGAAAATACGATTATGAATAGAGTGAACTGTTTTTTTTTTTTTTTTTTTTTTACAATAGAGTTAACTGGGTTTAACAAGTGAGTATTAGGATGCGATCATCTGTATAATAATCATCTTTGCTTTGCTTTTTTTCTTTAGTATGAAGATAAAAACTTTGTATCTGTAGTACTTTTTTATTTATCTATAATACTAATGTTGAAAACATTTCTTAGTTTTCATTTTTTATATGTTCTTATCTGACTGGAATATTTAAATTGACGTTTCAAGTAGTTATTGCATACGTTTCAAGTAGCATTAGATTTTCAGTCAAGAAAAAATTATTATTAATCAAAAGTTATTAGTATAAGTAATAGTGCACTTGAATCCCTTAATTAAAATTTAGAATTCAATCTTTAATTTGGACATGAATGAAATGACAAGGGGCACTACACCCCTTGATTAAACAAATAAAAGTCAAGGATAAATTTGGTTGAGTTAATACATTTTTAATATAAATATGTCTATTTTATTTATTATTTTTTTCGATAACAGTTTATTCCATTTGTTGAAAAATAATATAGTTTTGAGAAATATATTGGTTAAGATAATACCAATTATTCTTTTGTTAATTGTATCCTTATTTTTTTACCTAAATTTCTAATTAACTCACACATATACTTATTGTGGATTATAAATAAAAATTTCACTACTATATTTTATTAAGATCAAGAAAATTGATTGTATTGTTTAATTTTTACATGAAAATCTAAAATTAAATGAAGGAAATAACATTTTTCTAACACATGCCTTTTATTATGTAAAAAAAACCACATATTTTTTATTAGTTAAAACTTATTAAAATTATAAACTTTGAGAGATGAAATAAATAAAGAGTAAAATTCATCAAAAGAATTGTACAATATTTTCAATAATTTCAATTATAATAGAGATAAAAGAGTGTATTTAAAAGAGTATATTGAATTAATTTGGGCCTTCAGATGTTGGTGGGTCTTTTAGTCTCCTTTTTCTTGAATCTCGTCCAGTGAATGCAAAGGTAGAATAAATGAATCTGTTTTCCTGATTTTGATGAAAATTGGAAACGGAGCAATGCCGATCGTCTCGCCTGCAGCCAATAACAACCGAAACACGTTGAAAGTCGCAGTCAATCTATAAACCAAAGGTCAAACTGTAAATTTCATCCAATAAAAATGCTACACGTCACCCGGTACACGAGACGTGACTGTAGCCCACCGCGCTGGATAAATGCCTCACCTAACAAACCCGACCCAACAGACTCGGCGACGCTTCGGCTTCCGCTTCATATAACAGCGCAGTCACGCATTGTATTTTCCTAGTTCCCCGATACATTCTCTTGGCAAACCAAACGCACACTCTCATCCATCCCTCTCGGTCTTTGTTCTGAGGGTTTCTGAGTTTGGACTCTGCCTATTGCTTTCATGAACAAAACGCGTTTCCTTTTATCGTTAAGTAACTTGTTGTGCAAGTTCCACCATAGTTCAGCACCTTCTTCGAAGCTTCCAGAGAAAATCATGTAACATTACTGAAGATTCTCCTTAACCAAATAGCTCCATCGTCTGATTGTGTAAGTAAAACCTCTTTCATTTTCTTTTTCTTGCTGTTTCTATTATTATGCTTCTTCAGTTATTTTGATTATTCAATCAAAATATTGTGTTTAAGGTTGAACGTGATAATGCGAACCAAGGTTGAACATGTCATTTCAAATCGAGAGTGATGTATATGATTTATAAAATAATATGTGAAATATATTTTTTTTTAATTAGAAATTACTTTGTGGGAGAATCAGTGCGTGAAGTTAAAAAAAGGAATTTATCCGTGATTTGAACTAACTACGAAAAAAGCTTCTTCCTTTCCCCGTGAAATCCCGATACCGGTGGTTTGAGCCAAATTGGAAATGGATCGTCTCCATTTCCCTTTTTATTCTCTATTTTTTTTTGGAAAAAAAAACATAGGAATGATACACATTTTATAGAGAGTGACATTTATTATTTTTAAAAGCTTGGTAGTAAAAGTAATTGGGGAGAAAAGGAAATGAAGAGGATTTTTTTCAACCAAATTCATTTGTCCATTTTTGTACTGTTATATTGGTTACTACTTAGTTGTATGCATTGTACTGGTTTTTTTGGTTTCTTTTGAGGATAAAAATGTAGATGCAAACATTGGAATTTACGGTTAAGTAGGAAATTTTGGTTACAAAGGAGGTGAACCTCCTCGATGGAGAGAGATACACTGCTGTGAAAACTTAATGGGTCGGGTCCGATAATATAAAAAGAAGTGGGGTTTGTTTTCAGCTGCTGACTGGATATTCTTTGGAAGGTTGCTGGCTACAACTTGCCCTAACATTAAATTGGGGCAAGTCCTCTTGCCCTAAAATTTTATTTTACAAAACATAAATGTAGGGAAAACAGTTTACGAAGGATTTAATGCCAAGATCAATTATACTGTATCAATACTTGATATTTATTTATAAAAGGGATCTAACTCAATTGGTTGAGTAAGATGTGTGAATTATAAATTCTCTAATGTTGTCTTCGATTTCCACAAATAAAAAAAAATAATGCATGTTTATTTGGGTATGGCAGACATGTAGGAGAAAAATGCTTCCTATGTTCTCTGACTGTTGCTATTTCTATTTCCAATGCATTTTATTATATTAACATTTAATCATCATAAAGCAAAATTTATCATTAAAATATTGGACTCACTGGAATAAAAACTTTAATTTGCTTTATGAGTAATATCATATATATGGAATATTGAGAAAGATGTCACCTGGATCTTGCGTTAGTCCCTAATTCTTGTTCATTGATGTTTCCCTCTATTTTTATGCTTGTAGAGTTCCCTTCAAGTGTAATGGTTATATACTTATATTATATTTGCTTTATTTTTTTCTATGATAACTTTCTACTCGATGCATTGAACTTCTCTAAGGTGTTGTACTGTGATTCTAATTTGTTATATGCAGGGAAAAAAGGTTAATTGCGTGCCATATAAAGTTCAATTTGATTGCGAGTTTTGGTAAAAGGCCGTTTGGAGGGGCACAAAGTCTTGGTATTCAATTGGCTTCTACATTAGTGTTCAATTGCATGACAATTACTTTTGGAATATCATGGCTCCTCATCCAAGAGTCATTAAGGCTTATAATGCTATGAGCTCCTTAGGAATTTCTGATGAAGAGGTGAAACCGGTGTTGAAAAATTTGTTACGATTGTATGATAGAAACTGGGAACTTATTGAAGAAGACAATTATCGTACTCTTATAGATGCATACTTTGAGTTAAAGGAAGATAAGGTTTGTCCTAACATCTTGTGCTTATTTATATATTTAAACATTGATTTGATCAACTGTCCTTTAAATTGTAAGTTTTTTATTTGTTGATCTTTTATTTCTTATGTGCTTATCTTCCTATAGGGTAGATGAGAATTTACATGTGAAGTGAATGTTACTGATATTGTGTTATCAGTATTTGTGATTGGTTCATTTGAATGTACATTGATCAGCTTCTTTGGATTTGATTTTTGTTTCTATTTGTGTATATTTTGGTGAAACCTTGTAATATTTTTTATAATAGCAAACAGAAGGTAAGAGAAAGGCTCCAATCAGTTATCTTGATGAGAGAGAGCCAAAACATCAACTGCATTTGGTAGATGGAGATGACCAAGTTTCAGCAACTGACAACTCAAGTGAAGGGTTGTCTATAGAAGACACGGAAATACCTCCCAACTTTTTTCAACAGAAAATCATTAAACCTTCTCAAACCTCCATTGGACATATGGAGCCCACAACCAGTTCACAAGCATTGCAAACAGTGACGGGTAAGGTAGAAAGGATCTCAACTTTACCTTGCATGGCTGCTAGAGATGGAAAATGGCATCGTGGGAAGGCATCAGCCGCAGGGCATTGTGAAGATCCAATTGATGAAACAAGCAATCCTCGTATCCAGAGGAAAAATCTATCAAGTGATCATCATCAGAAGGAGCTGATGACACCAAGCACTGAGAAACTTAAGTTACATCTTGGACCTGTTTCAACGAGTTACAATGGTAATTAAAAAAGCCTTTCTATTTACACCCGGCCCCCCTATTTTGTATTTGTTTGTTCTTGCATAAATCATGAATTCAGGATCTACCTTCTTTCAATTTGATTCCTAAAAGATCTCCCTTCTTTCTTCTATTTTTCCTCTGTATAAAAGGTAAGAGTGGAGATCCTGAAAACTATTGATTTGTATTATCAATGCTTCCCATATTTGTCTGAAAAAGGAGCTGTTATAAATGTCTTGTAGACCATAACTAGATTATATCTACCAATTTACAATTGCCTCCTTATTTTCTAGACATTTGCTCTACTGCGTCAGAAAAGCATATGCTGCTCTACACTTGAACATTGGTTTAGAGGTTTTTTGATATGTAACTGCTGTTTAGTGAATTTCTTGCCGATATTCTATACTCTCATCTAATGCTTCAAATGGATTTTGTCGTGCCAAATCTCTATCAGCTCTATATCAGAATGTGCACAAGAAAGATGCTACCTCAGCATGCAATAATTGCAAAAGAACTCAGAAGGGTAATATTGACATTGCCTCTTCACCTTTGGGAGAAATTAAAATTTCTTTAAACTGTGAAGCTGCTTTGGGACAACCGAACTTCCGTATTCCTGATTTGGATGCTGTCATGAAATCCATTGAGGAGAAATACCTGAAGGCTCACAAGATAGTCGAGCCTCAATCATCTATGGTGAAGCTATTAGATGATTTATGTGGAAGTTACTTGAAGCTGGGCTTGAGTTTAAGTCCAAACGGGTCAACTTCCAAGTTTGCTAATTCACGCAATGTGGCACGTATGCCACTGCAAGCTGTTACTGAAGATGACAAGAATTCCTTTCACTTTCTTGATGACATAACAAAAGGTTCAGAGAATGTTAAAATATCATTGTTAGATGAAACTGGAAGTGAGGACGTGCCACAGTTTAATTACATACCCTATAATGTAATATATCAAGATGCTAATGTAAATATTTCACTTGCTCGTATTGCGGATGAGGGTTGCTGTGCTGATTGTGCTGGCGACTGTCTTTCCTTATCACTTCCTTGTGCATGTTCTCAAGAAACAGGTGGAGAGTTTGCTTACACTCCACGAGGCTTGTTGAAAGAAGATTTTTTAAAAGCTTGCATGTCTATGAAATTGGAACCTCTAGATCATCATTTTGTGTACTGCCAAGAATGCCCAGTGGAGAGGTCTAGGAATGACATCATGCCCGAACAATGCAAGGGACATCTGGTTAGGAAGTTTATCAAGGAATGCTGGAGGAAATGTGGTTGTGACATGCAGTGTGGAAATCGGGTGGTGCAACGGGGTTTAAGATGTAAATTGCAGGTAAAGTATTATATGAACAGTCTTTCAATTTATTTTACTGTGTCTATTATATATTGTTATGGTAAGTGAAAATTGCAATATGTTTACCGATGGAAATCAATGTCTTTATTAACATTTGTTTTTTTATAGGTAGCAGTAGCAGCCATTGGTTTTGCTGCATTTCTTGTATTTGATATATGGCAAGTCTTGTTGTTTATTCTTCAGGTGTTTTTGACTCAAGAAGGAAAGGGATGGGGCGTCAGAGCACTAGAAGATTTGCCTAAGGGATGTTTTGTATGTGAATATGCAGGGGAAATATTAACCAATACAGAATTATATGAAAGGATTATGCAGAAAAGCGGCAATGACAGACATACATATCCTGTAACCCTTGATGCAGATTGGGGCTCCGAAGGGGTGTTAAAGGATGAGGAGGCACTATGCTTAGATGCAACGTATAATGGAAATGTTGCAAGGTTTATCAATCATAGGTGCTGTTTCAAAATTTAGAAACCATATTTTTTGTGCACGGTGAAGTCGAGCCAGCCCAATTACTATTTGCATGAAATTGTCAATCACTTCCGGCCAAAATTTGGGCTAGTCCAATTACCATGGGCTAGGGTGTTTTAAGACATGAAAAAGTTTGTGACATGATTTACAACAAACCATACATATTATTGTTGCGAAATATTCACAAATTTTTATTGATAATTAATTTTAAACTCAATACATAATGAAAGAGACAATGATCGGAGACTACAGAATTGTTTCTGTGTTTGTCAGTGTGCTGGATTTTTGTTGTTCCATACTTCCATCTATGTCAACTGTCATCATAGAACAGCATTTTTTTTTTGTTTTCCGTTTATTTTGTCGTCATACAAGAGTACCCCCGAGTCCATGACTTGTATCATATTTTATTTTCCGTCCTTTTCATCAATTGATTTCTAGTATTTTCTTGTTTCCAGATGCTCGGACGCAAATCTGATAGACATTCCAGTTGAAGTAGAGACGCCTGATCGTCACTATTATCATGTAAAAACGTGTTTGATTCTACATTCATTTACTTATTGCAGGAAAACAATGAATATTAACTTTTGGTCATATATTTATTGTTTGTTTCAATCCTTATTTGCAGCTTGCTCTATTCACAAACAGAAACGTGAATGCATACGAGGAATTTACATGGGTAAGCGGGCTGAAGCAATTGAATACACTTTTCTTCTTAAATATGTTTAAATTCTCTGATAACAGAATTTTATTTTGAATCTCTAATTTTTCTGTCTTTTGAGTCATAAAATTTGATCATTTATTAGGACTTTAAATATATTTAAGCTTATACTTTATTTGCACATTACTTCTAAATGATTGCTTTTAATTAGTGACAAGAGAACTGACTAGTAAAGAATGCTTTTGGTTGTGTTTGTGTAACAAAAATGGTTTTCTAGTAGTTTTTTTTAAGAATTATTCATCATAAATTGACTTAAGTATATTTTTAATTTTTGTGGTTTTTTTTTAATTTTTACAAAATTATTTTTTATTTTTAATTCTTATAAATTATGTTTATTTTATTTTTAGTCCTTATAAAATATATTTAAAGTTAATAAATTTAAAAGTCTCACTTCACGTTGTACATACTAGCAACGCTTGCAATTTTCAGGGAATAAAATCTTATAGGCATCTTAGATACCAGTGTTGTAATCCTATGCTTGATGCACACAAAAAGTTTGCTTTGCCATGCACTCATCTAATGTTTATCTGAGTCGTTTGAGTTTCCTGAAGACACCAGAAATTATTTGCAGGACTATGGTATTGACTTCGATGATCATGAGCACCCCATTAAAGCATTTAATTGTTGTTGTGGAAGTGCTTTCTGCCGTGATAAGAAACAAAAAGGTCAGGCAGATAACTTGTCTTAGTCGTGCTATCTTACGTGCTTTATTTATTGCATTTTCTCGTTATTTTGTTCCCTGAAGTGGTTGTCTATATGTTTTAACAATTGCAAGAATGGTAGATTAAAATTTTCACATGATCCATTTTAATTTTTGGATCTAGGCATCTATCTCTAATTCAATTTCAAATGTCAACTGCCTTATTCTTGATCAAACTTGCATGATGAATAAAAACTTGTATGTGCAATCTCCAAATATTTATATTGCCGATTTCTGAATAAAGGGTGAGCTCGGTTGTGTTTGGCAGTTGATACCCAACGTAAAACTTTGTTCAATTCTTATATCAGTAAACAATTTGCTAAATTTATTGTAGTGTTTTTATTTTATTATCCTAGTTTTTCCATTCTTCTTTCTAGTAATTTCCATATTTATTTAAAAATGTTTTTATGTTAAAAATATGTTGAATTAATAATAGAAAGAGAAATATTAACAACACATCTTTTAACACATTGTTAGCCAAAATTTCTTTGAAGTCATAAATTGTGTAGGTTTCATTCTTTATTTAATGAGCCCTTAACCATGATTTATAATTTCTAATAAATTTAACTAATAATAAAATATTAGGTTATTTGGACTAACATAAAAGTGGTTTTGTTAACCACTGGTCTAATTAAGGATAATAGTTAAGGAATTAATAAATAGAAAGTTATTAGAAATCACATTAAACATGAATTGTAACATTAAATATTATATTTTTCCATAATTTTTATTTTATTTTCTAACTCTTTTCCTTAGTAGTGGTCATGGTTAGCAAAACCAATGTAAGAGTCGAGTTGTTTCCTTTGATATATTACGTTTTATTTTGTGGGGAAAAGGAAATAGAAAAGTTTAGTTATATTTTTTTATCTCTAATTTTTATTATTTAATAAATTTCATTCTCATCAAATTAATTTAATGCATTTTATCTTTTCCTTTAGAGAAACTTATGAATTTTATTTTTCGTCGCTAATTAACTAATGGAGTGTTGATGTATCGCTAACATGTTCACATAATTACACTTTTAAGTGACACAGGGATGTTAAAAAATAAAAATTCTGTGCAAAGTATCAAGAACTAATGTTCTATGATAGTCTTCCTAAAAAAAAACTGAGTCTCCTTAAATTTTCTCCCTGTTGTCATGTGCATGTGAAGCAGTTTACGATTTCTTTGGATCTATCTTTAGATATTTATTTACGTGCTATAGAAGATTCTGCTTATCATTTAATTTATTTGGCAGGAACTAGATTAAATGCACGCAAGGAGATACAAGCCACACAGACGGAGTAGCTAGTTGGCATTTTGACATTCTTTGTTCGTTACCACCTATTTGCTGAAGGTCAGCAATACAAGTTTTCAAGTATCTTAATATGCTTGCTAGAGCAGCGAATGCTGGTCATATAGATGATTTTTTTCCTGCAAAGTACTTAGTTAGGGAAACAAATTCAGGAGAAGGTGAATTTGTAAGCGATTACTTGAAAAATTCGTAAATGTAAATCCTTTCTTGCGTAGGAAAACAATTATTAATACCCGAATGATCAAAAACATTAGTTAGTTTTATATGACTTCTAAAAAATTTGTGTAATTAAAAAAAAAACATGCGCATTCAAATATGATATATATATATATATAATCTTTTGTTTGAATGCATTAGAAAACTACAATATTAATATATTTTAAGATATTATCTAGTTATAAATTTTAATGTTCTCTTAAAAATAAGAGTGCTTATATTAATAAATCTTATAAGTATGTTAACATCTATATTCTTCATTTTTAATGAGTGTTAGCAAACTACAATATTATGTATTTTAAGAATTTTTTTAGTTGATATTTTAGCAAATATATAATTTCCTTTATTCCAATGGAAATATTTGTCTTTCCTCATGAAAATAAAAATGTAGAAAAATATGATAAAAATGGAAGTTATTATATTCTTAAAAATCAACAATATTCAAAAATATTTTTCAAAACTTGTAATAAACATGGCTACGGATACGCGGTAATGAACTTTTATTTTGCGAAAAACACACGTTATTACTAAAAAAGAACTTACCAATGCTTAAAAAAACTTATTAAGATTTAACTTCAACAAATGTCATCAACTATTTGTTCTTAATTATAAGGTATTTTAAACTAATTTATGTCTCATAAAAAAGTAATTAATTTAATTAATCATATTAAATATATCAAGTATGTGTATTATTCTAAAATTACTTTTTTTAATTTTTTATCCGCTTAATTCTTTGTTATTAATATTTAGAGAGAGAATGATTAAAAATATGTAAAGAAAAATAATAATTATATGCATTTAAAAATTAAAAATAATCTTATAAAAAATACAAATAAATTTTTAAAATGGAATTTATAATTAATAATGGAAGGTGGATGTAACATTAATGATTAATGTGTGAAGAAATCAAGGAAAAGTGCATTGAATTAAGTTCATAATCAGCTTATCCACGGATTTAGCAATAAATTACGACTCGGCAGCTCCATTCCCCATATCCTTCTACAAATTGTTTCGATACACCGCATCCCTCTCATTTGACATATTTGATAAGAGTTGCTCCCTCACAGCGATATATTGCGAATGTGATTAACATTGACATGTCACATGTCATGCCATGCCTTTTTTATTGTTGCAAAATGCTTTGCTAGCGGCTCGTTGGCGGAGCAAGTGTTTCTACTTCGAAGTTACTTTTTGCTTAATTTTTTTTTCTTGACAGAAAATTATTTTTTAATAAAATTACCTGTAATTTTTTCTCAGTTTCTCTAAACGTAGTTATATCTAATTCTATAATATATTATAATACTATAAGAGAATAACATATAAATCAGACATTTTTAACATTTTATTTTCTTTATTTGGATCTGCATTCACTCTTTGCCTATGCAATTAGTAAATAAATAAATATCTTAATTATTTCAAATTACTCTTTTTTATCTTTATTTTTTGTTTTTATTTCTAAATTAAGTTTATAGTAACTAGTGAGATGACTAGTTATTTTTAAGAGTGAGATGAATAAATATAAACTATACAACTACATATAAATGGTCAAGATTATGATTAGAAAAAATAAGATTATTTAATGTCATGTGATTACTTAAAAAATTATGCAATTTTTTGTTTAAAAAAAACTCACATGCATGATATTATATGTTTTAATGATCATTCATGATCAGACTAACGGTCATTATTTGTTCTTCTCATTTTCATATAAAAAGACTCACTAAATAAATTTTACATTTTTCTTGTTATTAAATGGAATTAAATTTATATATTTAATAAAAATTATTGAATTTAAACCACCGACCACATGGAACAATTGGTGAGTAATGGCGGATATAGGACTCAAGGTCAGCGAGGCAATCTATTTTAAAAAAAATAACATTAACATAAAAAATGAGATAATGAATTCAAATACATAAAAATAAGAAATATAAAACATAAAAATTCAAGATAAATATTTATGATGTTATTAAAATAAGTTAGTGCATTTATTTATCATCATATGAGAATATGTAGGGATTTAAACATATAAAATTAGGAATACAAAATATAAAATTTTAAGATAAATACAACTGATTTCATATAAGGATATGTAGCGGTTAAAACATATAAAATTAGGGATACAAAATATAGAATTTTAAGATAAATACAAGTTATTTTATTAAAATGAGAAGGTGCATTTATCCTTACACAAGAGGAGATCTCTTAATGGGTATAAGGTTATTTTAACTTAACTAATCATCTTGAGTTCTAATTTGCTTCAACTAGAAGATAAAGCTGGTTTAAAAAAATTGAATTTATTTTTTATATGGTAAACTTTACCTAATTAATTTTAAAAAAAGTGTATATTAAAATATGTGTGTTTTTTTCTCCAATGTATCGCAATGCTAATTTATTTTGATATATAGAAATAATTAAAGTGGAACTTAACTGACTTAAGTCTTAAGAAAATTATTTTAACAAATTTATGTATATAAATATTGCTAAATAAATATTATTCTAACAACATAATTTTTTTGGATCTGTTATTGATTAGTATTTAATATTTTATTTATGTAACATAACATGCATTATAATATAAAATTTGCGACAAATTAATTTAAAGTCACGTTATAATCCCATCGAATGATAGAAAAATAATTCTACAAAAAAACAATAAATAAATAAAATGACACTTTTTGTTGGCGAATTAAAGTAGATGCATGCAATGCTAGTACCAGTAACAAGGTTTCTCCAACCTAATTATACCTCATTTGTTTGTTTACTAGTATTGTATTAACAAAGAAAACAAGCATTACATGGAAAGCTTCTCTTTCTCGTGGCGTGTTCTTTTCAACTCCATGACCACGTTTCACAAGTCATGACAAGTGGAGTGATTCCTTTCTTTTCGATAATGTAAATTGAAAGTTTCTACTTGGAATAAAAAACCTACTGACCCAAGGTTTTTGGGTAAATAAATGACAGATAGATAAACATTAGAAGAGGGGACCACAGATAATAGAGAAGAAGAATGAAATGAATATGTAGCAACTACACCAGAATGTGATCCTCTTCTCCATTGGTAACCTCCCCCAACACCAACACTTCACAATTCTCAACCTAACCCTCATTTCATTCATATATACATGTATTGTTCTGTTCCTTACCTTCACCTTCCCGAGGCTTTCTCCTCATTTTGCTTTGGCCAGGACAAAATGTCCTATCCTTTTCTCCCTTTTCAATTTTGATTTTTATCACTTCTAAATTCCAACTAGTAATATATTATAATGTTTTTATCGATAAACGTTAGTTTCTTAATTTTTATTAACATAGAAGATCGAATACACTCATTCTTTTCTTTCATTATTTCTTAACCATCAATCTAACTTTATATAATAACATAAATATTTATACACGCGCGGTGTTCACTTCAGATAAAAATCCGTGTCACTGTTTCTGAGTGGTTCTGGTAAAGCTGTTGCCACATATTCTCATCTTCGTCATCCCCCGATTCTAACTTTTTTCGTTTTCATCACATCACATGTATGTGTTTATCTCCTCTCCACCTTGCATTCGCATGTCTTTTCATAACTCACAAAGCCTTAATTGTTTCGAAACAGTTTTCCAATTTTACATTTTTTTTCATTAGCTTCTATTAATTCGGTTGGGTTAGGTTAGACCTTCTTCTTTCAAGTTAAATTTATTAACCAATCACTTTCTCTCTACTGTTCACAATATTATTAATATTTTTGTTATACGATGATTGTATTATATATACAGAAAATACTTGAATTACATTTTCGGTATCTTTTTATTATGACGCTATTCTGGCTGCTGAAGTATCTATGATGATATGTAGATTTCTTTTTATATATTATTATTTCTGTTTGAGAGTGGCCTTCTGATGGAAACTTTGCATTAATTTTACAGTTGCAAGGGATTACAAGGGTGGTACCACAAAAGTGTTTTAGGAGACAGGTGCAAATAACTGTGATTTTCTAAGTTTCTTTATTTCTATTTCCTTGGAGTGGTTGTAGTGTGGTTGAAGGAGTCACAAGTAGAAGAAGCTAAGTGTGGATCAGTCACGAGTTAGTGTTGTTACTTGTTAGAAGAAGTACAGTACATGAGGAAAAGGGTCTGTGGGGGAAGCTTTTTGAATAAAGAAAGAAAGAATCGTTGTGTGGGAAAAAAAAGTGAAATGGAGCCACTGAATCAGAAGTCTTTTGAGAGAGTGGTTTCCCAGAAAGCCTTGCAAATGGGAAACTCGTTTCCTTGTCAAATTTGTGTGGTGGGATTTCTCTGCGGTGTATGCCTCACCTCTCTGTTCATGGCTGCTCTCACTTCCTTTGGCTCCTTTCAGTTTGGTCCCATTTTGTTTTCAACCATGTCGATGGCTAGTTATTCATCAGGGAATTCTACTTTTCCTAATGATATCAGTGAGTCAATTTCTTTCTCCTTTGTTTGAATCATTTCTTGTTTATTCTTTTATTTTTTATATTTTGTTTTATGCAAATGAGGTTGTGGATGCAGTGTGCATCTTTCATATGACTTTTACTTCTTTGATAGAAATTAGCTAATTCAAGAAAGAAACTTTGAACTGGGTTATACAGAATTACTGTATTTAATTTTAAAATCTAAATAAGTGGGGGAACCAGTTTTATTTCTCCTTTTCTTCTTCGTGTTTTTATTTTATTTTATTTTTCTTCTTTTCTTGAAGAAAATGAACCGGGTTTATTATGAGTTCTAACTTTTTTAAAAGTTTGATGTATTCAAGGACGTTTATCTGCGAAGCGAACTTGATAGAACTTGTTAGGCTTGGTCATGAAGCAACTTTTAAAGGATACTTTAATTAGTAATTACTGGCTTTACGTTAAGCATACTCTAATAACCATTATTTTTTACTTTGAACTGCATATTCTAGAGAGTATATGGTATATACATTGTTTTGCGTAATCAGCATTACAATTATGGAATGCTTATACTAATTATTAATTTTTATCCACGAAAAACAGTGTTAGGAACTTACAATAACTCATGCAATTTGTTCAATTAACTAGACCCTCTTGACTATAATAACTATTTATTGCACAAGACACATAGAACTGATCCCAATGATGGAGTAATACTGTGATTAATCCGATTGATTATGATGAAAAGATTAAATGTAATTAACAGTTGAATGTGTTTTCTTTGTTTACTTAGACAAGGTTACACGTTCGGACTGCCAGTTTAAGCTTAAGGAAACTGAGAGATTAGGGGATTCTAAGAGCAGCAGAGTGCAAAATAACGATGAGAGAGTCTCATTGCTTTATTCAGCATGGAGTGCTGTGTTGAATGAACCTACGAGTGGTGGTAAAGAGCACTTGCAGAAACAAGGAATTAGTGGGTCCAGTTTGCCTAATGCCCCACATTTGGAAAACTGCAAGGTGAAAACACAGCTATATGACTATCTTGATAAGCGTAAAGGAAATGAGGTTTTCCCCCCATGGACAACTTGGAAGGGATCTTTGCAGACATTCCCTGTCGCTGCAATCAATGAGCAAATGCAAAATCTTAGGCATGATGCTGTATCTGAGGGGGCTTATCCACCATGGGTGTGTTCTTAACTATTTCTCTAGTGTTTTGGATTCACCATAAATTATTTCACTAACAAAATGTTGGGATCAATATTTGGTTTGTTGTTGCCTCCAAATATAATAGTGAAATGGCATTTGTTTCCATAACAATCATCATTTCATAACAAAATGTTGTTTATGTAGCTTTTTTGTTTCTTAAAATACATTTCTTTTTCCAAGCAGAGCTAATTATGGTTAGTATTTTCTTCACTAATTAAATACTGTCCAGTTCAATCTTTTTTCTTCAATGCATGATTTCACAATTTAGAATTTTTACAGAAAAACAGCATATAGGTTCTTCTTAAGGAGGATTTGTGAACTTCTTTAGAACATAAAAATGGCATTTACAATGTTCATGATTAAAAAATTAGATGGAATGGTGTGAAGTTTATTCACATAGAAGCATTTCCAGATTGCAGGGTCCGATGAAGAAAACTATCCTTTGACTAGAAAAGTGCAGCGTGACATATGGATCCATCAGCATCCTTTAAACTGTAGTAGCCCGGATGTCAAGTTCCTTGTCACTGACTGGGAGAGATTACCTGGATTTGGTATTGGGGCTCAGATTGCTGGCATGTGTGGACTTCTTGGTATTGCAATCAACGAAGGAAGAGTCCTTGTCACTAACTATTACAACAGAGCTGAACATGGGGGTTGCAAAGGTATATTTTTTGTGAAAAAATAATTAAAAGCCATGGCATTACTTATTGTAGTATCTATTTCAGTTATAACAACCTATGTACAATGTGAACTTCTGCTCACAAAAAAAACCTTAAAATAGTATTAAATATTGTCACAAGAAACTAATGTGATTCTGATAATATTGAAAGCGTACACTCTTTTTTTATATGTAGGATCTTCCCGGTCTAGTTGGAGTTGTTACTTCTTTCCTGAAACCTCTCTGGAATGTCGGCGGCGTGCATTTAAACTCATGAAAAGTGAATATGCATGGAGTAAGGGACTTGTGACCGCAAAAGAAAATTATACAACAAAACATATGTGGGCTGGACCTACTCCAAGGTAACCAACCTCTCAACTGCAATCAGATATATATGATTCTTTCCATGCTGAGAAATTGAACGTGTAGGAGTTTTATTCTTCCAATGTTAATATCAGGAAATGGGGTCTTCAGTGGAATTATTTGCAACCTACTACTGATATAAATGGGACTCTGTTAGCTTCTCATAGAAAAATGGATATACGGTGGTGGAGAGCACAGGTACCTATCAGACTTGCAGAAAAGGAGTTATATATGCTAAGTCCTCATTTTAGTAATAGTTCATGATTTGATCTAGTTGCCATAAATATTGTTTTCAGGCAGTACGTTACTTGATGAGGTTCCCAACCGAATACACATGCAATTTAATGAATGAGGCCCGCCATGCTAGCTTTGGAAAATTAGCTGCAGAAATGGTCCTTGAAAGTCTTGCTGGGGATTGGCCAAAGGTTGTAGTTAAATTTGCACTATTTTTCTTGCTGGACACGAAAGAATTAAAGAGTGGAAGTAGTACAGTTTAACCGTGCTTTGCATCTAAACACGGGAAGAATACAAATACTCCCTCCCTTTGTGATTATATGACGTTTTAGAGAAGAAAAATTTGTTTCAAAATAGATGTTTTACAAAATCAATGCTGCATTAAATATGTTTTTCCAAGACTATTCTTAATCAATACTTAGTAAAAATAGTGTACAAGAAAAGTAAATGAATCATTAATTAGAGAAATAAAAGACAAATTAGCTAATGTTTTTGTTTGAAATTCAATAAATTAATGGTATTTCAGAGTACATATCAAAATCTTAATGTCATATAATCTGGAACAGAGGAAGTAGGTCCTAGTGTCGTACTATTCAAAAATTTATTATTTACCTAATTTTCCCCTCAAGCTACTCTCATTGTTCGATAAAACGGTAGTAGTAGTATATTTTTCAAACAAAAAATTGTATTGATGAAAATTACTTTCCTTTATTACTATGTCTCAGGAAAGTAGTGCCAGGGCAAGGTCTGATGATATTGATGAATACGTTTGGTCCAATCACAAGCCATGGGTCCCTAGGCCTCTTCTATGTATGCATGTAAGGATGGGAGACAAAGCATGTGAAATGAAGGTAGTTGGATTTGAAGAATACATGCAGCTTGCGGATAGGACTCGGAGACACTTCCCTCACCTTAATAACATTTGGCTGTCAACTGAGATGCAGGTACTATGATTGTTACATACACAGCTTTCATGGTAATTGTCTTTACCATTAGATCATACAGACTGGGCTGGATCCCGATACAAAAACATTCAACATATACAGCTTTTTAATTGCTAATTATTTGGAGTCATCTTTTTAGATGATAGTAGTAGTTTGTTATACACTGATAAGACTTATTTGATTCAGGATGTAATTGACAAGAGCAGAGAATATTCTCATTGGAACTTTTACTATACAAAGGTAAGACGCCAAGCTAGGATTAACATGTCAATGGCTGTCTACGAAGCCAGTCTGGGAAGGGAGACCAGCACAAATTATCCACTGGTTAATTTCTTGATGGCTGCTGACTCAGATTTTTACGTTGGGGCATTGGGTTCTTCCTGGTCCTTTCTTATAGATGGAATGAGAAATACTGGGGGGAAGGTAATGGCTGGGTTTTTTGAGTGTCAACAAAGACAGATTTTGGTAGAGTTACACGTTTGTAAATTAGATCATCAGTGGCTAGGCTACCATAGCAATATGATTCTCTGTATGTATAATTATTGTACATATGAAACTACGTATCCTATTATCCAGAGGTTTCACTTCACACTATGCACAGGTAAGGGGAAGAGATGTTATACGCAACTTATCCTTACATATACAAAGAGACTGTTTCCAGATTTGAACTCATAATCAACAAGTCACCAAGACACAATTTTACCGTTGTGTTAGGACTCACCCTCAATTATTATACATATGCAAAAAAAAAAAATAGCTCGATTAATCTCTTATTGATAGAGTGATGATGATACAATCAAAATGCTTGCACCTTGTTTTTAGAGTCTGTAATTTATTGCATTGTTCTTTCTTGTTCTGTTTCATGCGGAGTTCCTAGGCAATTCGTCAAAGCTTTGGATATGGAATATTTTCATCTTTAAATTTTACTGGATAAACAATGGACGCATATTCTGACTACGTTAAGAAATATGTATACTATCCAATATTCTGAATTTTATAACCATATAACCAATACATGAGATATTCAACACCAAATATATTCATTATTAAATACCTTTTTTTATTCACTCATGAACTCCCAAGATTTTTAAATATTACATGTTACACTGAAAATTTATCTAAGACTTGATCTATGTATATGATATTTTGTTTGCTCTTATAATAAAAATATGACATGTATATTATCTTTACATCTCAAATACAAAGAATTGATACAAGAGAAAGAAGTGGATGAAGAATAATGTACATGTTATATTTTTATTGAAAAAATTAACCATAAGAACTAAAAAAGAAAAGATTTAGTGACTAAAAAATTTTATACATACATCTTAATTTTGTCCATTAAAAACTTTGTCTCACTTTGTTACCAGCTTATTAGTAGACAAATACCGATTAAAGGGTACTGAATGATTTCTTTAGATAAGGAAATATAACATGTTTATAAGGAATTTTGGATTATGCACTTAGGTGCAAAGAAAAAAAAACCAAAGATCCTAACTAATATCAAAGAAATATGTACAAATAAATAAAACTATTAAAAGTGAAAAAAGAAAGAGGTTCTTGTATTCAATGATGTAGATACATATTTCAACAAATAAAGTCAGTTCAAAAGAATAACCAAAAGCTTCATGAACGAACAGTGAAAACACAAATACCACTCACAAAAATGCAAAATCAATAATCAGAGATACAGATGTACACACAAATACAGGTAATGTATCTTGGGCAAAATCAGAATGAAGTCAAGTAAATGAAGGCCATATCTTTCTCTTCGTTTTCTCTTCAAATGACAATACAATTATTTCCAGATGATGCAAACTGTTCATAATCCAACATCGCGAATGGGGAAAAACATAGTGGCACCCTTTTCTTAAAGAGTAACAATCGATCGCCCAAAAAGCTTCCAGCAAATTCTTGGCTAGATGATCCAATGTGAAAAGTAAAGTCAGCTGTGCACAATGACTCTTACACTTTCTCTCTGACAACGATTATCAAAAGCGGCAATTACAGAGATAACATGCTATTAGTATTCTTCCACATCCTCACTCCCTAGTTGCACTCCATCTCCTCCTTTAGCAATTGTCTGCTTCTTATGTTTCTTACTTTTGGCTCTCTTTGCCTTCATACGGCGTTTCCTCTCATTGGCATCTACCCATTTGTAGTCCGAAGGTATACTGAAAGGGTCGATTTCATCCTTAAATCTATGACTATCAGAGTCATTGGACTGCGTACCACGACTTCCTTTCATCCATGAAATCCATGACGTAGACCCTTCTGATTCCTTGGATTTAGCATCCTGGAAGTATGCTGGGCTGGAGGGTGGAGTTGAAAACTCCTCTGCTGGCTGAAGCTCTTCAAATTTTGTAAAAGTGACAAGGACCCGTATGGTAGGGACTATAGGGATAGCTACCTGCATAGCAGTGCATAACCAGAGGCCTATAAAAAAACATGCATTGATGCAAAGTATGCCACAACAGAGAAACAGTCAAACAATGTCATTTTACAAGGGTACAGTGCGAAATAGATATGTGCAATTATATGACAAATTAGTTAGTTTTGTATATAAAATATTAACCAACATATTTTTCACATATCCACTATATACTCGACATGATTAAAAGTGTCTCTAAAATGTTCAAAAAGGACAAGGTGGCTGGTTTCAGTCATGTACGTACAACAGTTGTATTTAAAAGTGGTGTTCTTAGTGTTTATGTCCATTACATTTAGAACACCAATATGACTTCACTCTTTGAGTGCTAGTGTATTCATATCCAGAAGACAAATCTGGAATGAATAACAGAAAAGAAACTAGTGCAATATTGATGAATTTAAGGCAATATTATGTAATTTGCTTTGCAATATATAGTTCTGATACTTCTGCATAAATGATGAAGAACTATACATCTTCACAAATTAATCCACAGAAGGGAAACTACATGTATCGGCCTAAAGAATGCTGGGGGTAAAAGCCAGTGGGAAAAGTCTCGTTCTTCTAACACAACCCCAATGCAAGTGTTCAATTATAGAACAAATATCCAAAGGAAAAAAAAAACTAAAAACCATAAACATTTTAAATATTGATGGTATGAACTCCAAGCCACATATTTGGCAATACTGCAATGGAATGATAGTATAGCATATTCCAAGAGAACGATCAATTTATTCATCAATCTCTATAAGCGACAGCGTCAACTCGAAATCAAAGAAATTGTATTGCACTCACTAGTGTTGTGATAGCAGAAAAAGTATTTGTAACTCATGCAAAATCAAAGAAAACCCGGTCCCCCAATCCAAAAACAAGAACTTTGAAGAGGAGGAAGAAGCATGTTTAGACAAACTACAACTCTAGACTAACTCCTATTTTTGTCCTCCACAGCTACATATGTCAATATTGTAATTTGCAACCACAAGAGTAGAGAGCAAAGCAACAATGCATTAAACAAAAACAAAAAAAAAATTAAGCACTGAAGGTTATGACGGTATTTGGGTTACCTTAACAGGAAAGGTTCCAAGAGGAAGTTTAGTTGTCAAAAGTTCTCTGAGTCTCCTAATAGCCTTAACCTTGTTTGCTAAGATGTCAAGCAGAGGCAGAAGCTCATCCGTTTTCAAAGGAAAGTCCGGCGTCAACCACAAGACAGGTCTCAAGCCCTTCTTGTACTCACTCTCATTCTTAGACTCATTAATTCCTCCTTTCTTCTTTTTCCTTCTAATGTTTTTATCCTTCCCCTTCTTTGTTTCCCCGGGATCCTCCTTCACAAACTCAGATTGCGGCTGCGGCTTCTGCTGATCACCCGAAAACTTCTTCGTGGTTTTCAAATCCTCAGGCTCGTCACCACCCTTCATGTTTTTCTTGTTCCAACCAAACCATCCCTTCTTCTCTTTAACCCCACCACCATTGGAACCATTCTCATGCCCATCAAACCCTCCTCCTCCTCCAGGCTCCTCATCTTGACAAATAGCATCAGAATTCCCCATCCGAAGCGCGGAATCCAGTTGCATCCTCTCCTCAGCAGTCAACACATCATCATACTGATCATCATTGTTCTCTCCATTCACCATACTCTCCCCATCATCCACAGCAAAAAGCTCTTCATCGGTCATCGCCCCGGGCACCCTCCTGGACTTCACACTCACCATCACATGAAGCATGTCATAAACCCTAGCCTTCCAATTTCCCACAATCTCGGTCTTTTCCTGCCGCCGCCAATTCAAATGCGGAACAAGCTCTGCCTGCGTAACATCAATCCCAGGCCTATACATATTAGTCTGAGACATCAAAGAAACCTCATGATTAACCTCAGCTTCAGTAGGCTGCGTACCCGCTCCCTCCAAAGCATTCGTAACTTCCTTCTCCTTATGAGCAAGAGCAAGCAAAGAACCCGGTGGGAGGTTCAAATTCCCATCCTCAGAGGCATAACCCTCTCCGAGGAACAGAAAAGTTTGATCGGAACGCTGTATGCGGAAGCCGTCGAATCCGGCGAGGGTCATATCGGCGCGGAGGTTAGAGCCGCGCTTCCAAATGCGGTAAGTGTCGGAAGGCGCAATGCGGCCGATGAAGGGAATAACGGAGCTCTCAAAATGGAAAGAAATCTCCATGTAGAAGTCGCGGATTCTAGCGGCGGAGGCGACAATGCGGGGCAGCCTGCGGCACCACTTCGCCCACGCAAGAGGCTGGTAGTGGCGCGCGATGATGACGGCGATGGCTTCCTCTCTGGTGCACACGGCTTCCTGGAGCGCGCTCCAGCCGTGCTCATTCTGGAGGCTCCAATCAGCGCCGGCGGTCATTAGAATCTCGGCGGAGACGGCATCCCTGAGGCGCACCGCCAGGTGGAGAGGGGTTTCTCTTCCCGGAACGTCGCGCCGGTCGATGACAGTTGATACCTCGTCGGCTTTGAGCTCCGCAGCGAGGGATTCGGCTTCGGTGTTGACCTCGCCGGCTTTCGCGAGCCGGGGGATGGTGGACACGATATGGCGCAGCGCGGCGTGGTCGCGCCTCGCCACTGCCACGTGTGCAGGACTGTGCGCGTATTTCGATATATCCTCCATCTGTTTTCTCTCTCTCTCTCTCGCTATCCTATGCTGCTACTGTCATCACTGCAATAGACGCAAGAAGGAAAAAGGAAACAGCAAAAATCAAATCGATTTTAAGATTGGGATCGGTTATTGCTCCAAAATCCTTTCTCCGCGAAGCTGGATTCAAATCAGTGGTGGCGGAGAAAGGGGAGCAGAGAGTGATGTTTTTGCTTTTGGAATTGTGGAAATTTGGCGAGTGAGTGAGGAGATCGAGGTGCATCAATTATGAAAGGGAGGGGAATTGGGATTTTGGGAGAGAGCGATGTGATGGGGGCTAGTTAGGGTTGAATTAATTTAGAGAGAGAGAGATTGGATCTAATGCTGACACACACAACTCAAAAGCACATGAACAAACACCGTCTCTCTCTCTCACACACTCAGAGAGATCAGAGATGGCATCGTTGCTCCCTCACTCTACTTATTATTACTGTCTCAGGGCTGTGGATCTTTCTACTATTCTATTACTATAATTCTAGTCTAGTGTGTGTATCAGTGTATGTGAGTGCCCACCTTTGCTTTTGGATTTGGTGTCTTCATTAGTTACTCCATATCACTTTGCATTAAATGTTTGTGTTCTGTGCTGCACTTGCTTTAAAAGGATATTCATATTTCAAGGAACCAATTCAATTCAATCAATCAATTAATCAAATCTATATAGTGGTCGGCGATTTATCACTTAACCTAAAATATGCCGGCACTGCCTGGCATTAGCCATACATGATAAATTACATCACCAGTGACTCAAGGTTATTAGTAATTATTCTAAAAAAGGGTTATTAGTTACTAGTATTAGGCTAGCAGCTCCTAGTTCTCATTTTCACTTGCTTAATTGTATTTCTGTGTTGCACAAATAAATAGTACACGCCATGGGATTTTTATCTTCATTCTATAGTTAGTATTTACCGACTTATTTTACCGGTCACTGTCTTTCATAATTTTTCAGAGGCATTCTCTGTATCTCCTTTCTACGCGGCTCCCGATTCTTAACTGCCACGGCCAATTCCCATTTACATTATTGCAAGCAACAAAATGGAAACCTGGATAAAGATATTTGACAATGAGCAATAATAGTAACTTGATCTTGATGTGTGAGAATGTCTCGAGAAGTGTAATTGTGGAGGAGTTATTTAACTTGTTTTAACCTTACCATGTTACAATTAAGAATTTCAACTAATTTTTTTTAATAGTATCATCTTTAAGAACCTAAAATACGTCCTAAAATTGTTTTACAATTTTTTATATTGTTACTTATATATATGAGCAAACTATACTTATAAAAATTGTCATGCCAATTATTTCAACCATAAAACTATAAAAATCAGTTCTTAAGTTTAACATCCTAATGAGTAACATTCACTTCATATTATTGATAAAGTGAATATTATAAGTACACGTGTTTATAATTTATTGATTTATTTAAGAAAGATATCTTACTTGAGAAAGATATCAATACCCTTTGATTGAAATATGAAAGCATAATAGAGTTTACCTTAATTAACATACCAGGCATGTTGACTGTGAGAAACCAAGAATTTTGGGGAGCAATACCAATCTTGTTTCTTAATGAAGTATTTGGTAGAAAAGAGACAAATATGATGGATAAAAATCAAATGGATGAATGAAACTAGATAAAAATAAAAAATAAAAATGAAGGGTGTTTGTTTAGGGGGAAAAAATAGAGAATATACGACAACAAAGACAGACATAAGTAAAAATATGTGAAAAATATTATAATAAGTCCTATCAGTTTCAAAATTATTTCCACTCCATATTACATGTATTAGCATGATCGGTTGCAATGAAAAATTTAACGCCCCAATCCTAGAAAATGAAAAACTATAATTTTGGAACCAAAGTTCTCAGATTAAGAAAGGAAGCGGCCCAAAAAAAAAATACAAAAACTAGTCAATGATCTAGGCCCATCCCTCCAACTAAGCAACTAAAAAAGTAAAGAGTAAAGGCCTAGGCTAGGTACCAAAAAACAATCAGAAAACCAAAAAAAAAAACAAAAAGGTACAAATAAATCTTAGCAAAACACTTTAGGGTTTTTCTTCCTATATCATTCAAAACATCAAATACATCATTTATTTTATTTTACTTCCAAATTTACCCTTCCTCGTCTTCTTTCTATTTCTTCTTCATTTTTGCTTCTTCTTCGTTTTTCCTCACCTCCTTCATTTGTTCTTCTGGCAGACCTCCTTTTTCCATTGGCTGGCAGTGGTTTGGTAGCTGCATTGTCTTTGGCTTCGTCATTCTCCTCGTAGTGGGTGTTGCGATGGCATAGTTTTTTTTTTTGTTTTTTTAACATTCATCCGTATGAAGCATAAAGATTGGTACTGAACATATTACTTAGGTTAAAAAAATTGTATTGAATTTGTATTATATTAATACTTTAATTTTGTAAATAAATTATTATTCGTATGATTTTTCATTGAATTATTTTTTTAATGGTTTATTAAAATGGACAAATATGAGTGAATGTATGAGAGCATTATGTCTAAATAAAATGAATATGGATAAAGATAACGGAGAGGAATTTGCTACATTTGAAAATATACATTGCTCAGTTGATTATTCTGATGCCTTCAATACTTTTGACGTATTGATATGATTTTGTATTTGGTTAAAGTAAATAACTGAATGATTTAAGAAGACTAAACATGTATTATCATTTTTGTAAGTGTTTCCTTCCGTGGGGACATATTGCAATGAGCTCGTATTATTGCGTTTGAAATTTATTTTGTGGTTGTGATAATGAGGTCTGACACATCAACTAGAAAGGGGGGAAAATATCTCATTTGTTTTAATTGGTTGTGAAAGCAGTGGAAGGTATAGAGCATACAACAAAGATATATTACGAACGGTGACTAGTACTAAAAAATGTGATTTTCCTTTTAAGCTGCGAGCGAAATTAGTCCCGGGAAGTGAAGGGTGGATGATCAGCTTAATATGTGGGACTTATAATCATGTTTTGGCTAAGTCATTTGCTAGACATCCATATGCAGGTCGACTAATTGAGGATAAGAAGATTATTGTTGGTGATATGACAAAGTTGATGGTCAAACCAAAGAATATTTTTCTCACTTTGAAGGATCACAATGTCAACAATTTTACAACAATGAAGCAAGTGTACACCCTAAGATACACATATTGTTCTTCTATAAGAGGTAGTAATACTGAAATGCAACAATTAATGAAGTTACTTAAACGTGACATGTAATTCCATTGGCATAGACTGAAGAATGAAGATGTTGTGCGTGATATATTTTGAACACATCCGAATGTAGTAAAATTAAGTAATGCATGTCATCTAGTATTCCTCATGGCTAATACATACAAAAACAAACAGATATAAACTCCCTTCCCTTGACATTGTTGGTATGACACCTAGTGGGATGACATTTTCGGTTGCATTTGCCTATTTGGTGGGAGAATATATAAACAATGTTGTGTGAACTCTTGAATAGTTTAGAGGTATTCTTTTGAGAAGTGAGTCACTCCCTAAAGTCATTGTTACTGACAGAGATTCGACATTGATGAATGTAGTGAAAACTATGTTCCCTAACTTAACCAACTTGTTGTGTTGATTTGACATTGATAAGAATGTGAAGGAAAAATGTAAAACCCTTGTGGTACAAAAAAACGCATGGGACTATGTGATGGAATCATGGGGGAGTCTTGTGGATTGTCCTACTGAGAAAGACCATGATGATTGTCTTATGAAGTTTGAAATTGTTTGCTCACCATGACTAATGTTTGTTGACTATATGAAACACACGTGGTTGATTCCCCATAGACAAAAATTTGTAACGCATGGACGAATAAAGTGATGCATCTAGGAAACACTACAACTAACAGGTATGAAAATTGTTAAAGTATATTATTTTTTTAAGAACATATTAATTGTTGAAAATAATTATTTTCCCTTTTAAGTTTAGGGTTGAGTCTGCACATTGAACCTTAAAGAGACTACTACAGAATAACCTTATAGACCTATGTAATGATTGGGATGCCATGAACAACATGATCACTGTGCAACACAGTGAAATAAAGACATCTTTTGAGAGAAACACACATGTGGTTGAACATGTTTTTAAAATTACCTTATACAATAAACTAATTAGCATGGTATCAAGATATGCGTTAAACTGAATTGTTGCTAAGTTTGAGCAAGTCAATTATGATGGCATTGACAATTCTCGTTGTGGATGCGTTATGAGAATTGCTCACGGTCTCTCGTGTGCATGTGAAATAGCTAGATATGTTGTTGGTAGCATACTACTTGACACAATCCATATGTTTTGGCGGAGGCTGAGTTTTTCAGATCAAGGTTTAGATGAGTGCAAAGTCCACATAACCGAAGAGATGAAATCATATCCAAGCGATTTAAAGATCTTAATATGTGTGGCAAAGTGACTCTAAAGAGTAAACTACGGGAACTTGCATACCCTGATCTAACTTCAATGGGTGCTCCTCCTGAAAAGATCAAAACAAAATGTGCTTAAAAGAAACAGTTGACCAAACATCAAAGATCAACGAAGCGTGATCCGTCTTACTTTAAGTATGTGGATGCTCAACATTCGGTGTAAAATAGTTGCTCCACACAAAAATGGTATGCATCATCATCTGAACAAACAAAATGGAATAGAAATATGTTAATGTTGGATCAATTTCAACCATGCATGTAGGATTTCATTGAAAACATTATTGATGTCAAAGCTGACGGTAATTGCTACCTTATTAGGTTATGGTGAAGATTCATGGTCTTTGGTATGCAACTATTTGCTTAAAGAACTTGGACAATGGTTTGATGAATATATAGTCATATTTGGTGGCATACATAGATTTGAGCATTTAAAGCGAGCCCTACTTGTTGATGGACTATCGATGGTATATAGTTTTTTTGTCACACAACCTTGGATAAATATTTTATTTATAATACTGATACAATTTGTTACGTGCAGATAATCATGGATAAGTGGATGAATATTACCAATATGGGCTATGTCATTGTATCAAGGTATAACGTTGTCATTGTTTCCCTTTCTATCAAACAAAACATTATATTTTTCCCTCTTAAAATTCAATCACCTAGAGATAGTTCTGTTCATCAGATTATATGTATCAATCATGTCTATGGAAATCATTTTGTTCAGGTATAAAAATGACTGTCTTACTTTAATTCCAAGATTAAAACACATGTTATTAATATTTGAATGTATATTGATCATTGTAACATGTTTTTCTAAGAGATGGATGTTCTATGCTCTCAATGCTTTGTTATGGTCAACACATTGTCATTATGAAGCAAAACTTTGGTCTACTCCTTATATTAGTTGAATGCACTAATATACTAATTTGATGATGTTGTACACACAAAATGTTTATCTAGGAGAAGATTGAACATTTTGTTATTGTTTATATGTTTGTAACTTAGATATGCGTAATGAAGACAATTTTTGTGAAAATAATTATAACTTAGATATGCATAATGAAGACAATTTTTGTGAAAAAAATTATAATAGTCATATATAAATTAAATGCATACATTAATCATGGTCAATGAAATAATACAACTATCATCAACCTCATCCACCACCATTTTTTCCCTATGTATCCCTTATTCGTCTAGACTAGACATAAACATTTTTGTGCTCAATGACACCCCTGACTAATCTTATACACTGGTCTGTTATAGTATATGCATCAGTGTCAACAATAACCATCATCATATTTATCATGTGTTGCAAGTTTTATGCTACCTTTTGACACACAGCATGTGACAATGACAACAACATATTAATAAATATTGGAAAATTTAACACAAAATTTTTGTAACAGCATTGTAAGTATATTATACCACTGCATGTCGAGGCATTTCAGCAGCAACAATTGCTGCTTCAGGTGGATGTGTCATAGCCCCTGTATCATCAAGTAAAACAAGTGGATGTGGCATAACTAGTATAGGATCATCCACCATGGGAGGATGTCTAGGAGGCTCCCCAAGCTGTGGCAGACTCATGAATGGGTGAGATATGATATAAAATCACTCCAGATACCCTGCAGCACACTGACTAGGAAAAGTACCAAACTTTTCGGTTGGTGTAAGGTATTGTGAAAAGTGCAACCATCTATCATCAATGTCCTCTATGGATGGGGGTGGAGAACTTTGGAGTCGGGAAATGGCCTAAACATATCCAAATTGTCTTAATACCCTCTTTGGTAGGTGTCTAATAGTATACAGACCCTATTTGATATGTCCAATAAATAGAGAAATGATCTCAAATTCTCTAAACCCATGGTGATCAATGTATAGTATCCAATAAATAACATATGTCATCAACCTATCCAACCGCTTATGATAGGTCGTCACTGGTAATGTCTTCCCACACTTCTAGCGATAGGCACGTGGTTGGCTCTGGTGGTAGTCCTCATTTCCAATCATATTCCCAATAGTTGGGAAATGCTCATAGATTTAACACTACAATTACAAAATACAAGAATGACAAATAAAACATTAATAATGGATAGAAAGTTTAAAAAAATAACAGTGATAAATGTCAACAGAATTACCAGCAAGAAAGTGATATATCCTGCAAGATCTTTACCATGGTGCTTTGACGCAAAATTTAGATTTTCATACATATGAACGAGTGCAGTCACTCCCCATAAAACCCTCTGGACTGATGCAGGTCACAAAATGTGTCCAAGAATACCACACAGATATGTGTGGCACTTTTGTTAGCAAATATTGTGCAACCTACAAGATGCAACAAATATGCTCTAGTGCTATAGTCCTTGCCTTGAATCACATTTCAAACGAAAAATGTCTCTCAGCCAAGCAAGATGAACATATGCCCCGTGGCATTACTCTGTCTCAACTTTTACTTCTTCTGTAGTGACTTCAAGCAACTCAACTAATAACTCGACTGTCTGTTCTACACCAATTGCATCATAGGTATGGAAGGCACCTATAATGGGTAGATGTAACAACGATGCCACATCATTGAGGGTAATAGTTATCTCTCCTATGGGCAGATGGAAACTGCTAATTTCCTTATGTCATCTCTCCACAAAAGTAGATAAAAGTTCATTCTCTCATGTCTCCATTGAACATGTAATCAGAGGGTTTAAGCCTGTACCAGCCACTAAACTTTCAATTTTAGGAGCAGGCCTTCCAAATTTTTGCATCTCCCTTCCATAAGAAACCAACTTCAACTCAACACGTTCCTGCAAATAATTATAATTAATTATGTCAATTAAAATGACAAAAATATGTAAATATCTTATAATTAAACACATAAGTATCTCTCCTGCCCATACTTTGGCTGCCACATGATCAGCATATGATGTCAACACTGATGTATCTTAGGGGCCTGCCTGGAAAACTCTCTAAATCAGCACCTCCATATGGGTTTACACAGCAAAAATAAAAAACACAGAGAAATGAAACACGGTAGAGAAAGGTACTCACGGTGGCGGGCAACGAAGAATCGTTGAGATGAAGGACGACGAAGCACTCCTTGATGAGATGAACTACGAAGCTGGGTGGAGGAAGAAAAATGAACGGATTGAAGCCGATAGCCTAGACGATAATGCACTGCGAAGAAGGAGAATGGTGCGAGAATGTGTTCGTACTAAACTTAAGGTTTTTACTAAAGGGCAATTTCGGAATTACACTGTTATTGTTGGGTGTATTTGATTTTTGAATAGTGTAGGAAGAAAAACCCAGGACTTTGATGGTGAAGTAACTTTTTTCCTTCGTATATTTCGTCCTCACATATAAGATTCTTTAAGTATTTTATAAAAATTAATAAAGTTAATTAATTTAATTACTGACTAATTTTATTAATGATTTATATTATTTTTTTAAAATTACTCTTTTTTTATATATTACTCTTAAGAAATTTTAGACTTATCATCTCACTATTTTCACATAATTTTGAAATCTTCTCAATGTTTATGGTTCATTTTCTTGTGACACTAGCTTAAGGTTGCATATGATTTATTAGACAAATACAAAACTTCTCAACTTTTAAAGTTAAATGCCTACAAAAGATGGTGCATATAGAACACTTGTTGTCATAATTTTAGTTGTTGTCTTAGGCTATTGGGTTGACCTAACATTTGAAAGTAAAATATAAAACCCAGGAAAAATGTTGTTATTAGCCCTTAGTCCAATTGTTCTTGACTCCTACATAGAGGGAAAAAGTCTAGTATGCTCCCCATTTGAATTTCTCCACCCTTTCCTCTCTTTCTTTTCCTAACACCCCACTCCCTTTGCTCTCTTCCACCCCCTTTCTCCTCCCAACCTCTTCTTCCATTCCTCAACCCCTCTCCTTCACTTCTCAATTGTGCCAACTCATCTCCTTTTTTCTTTCCCAACTCCTTTGAGGTATCTTTTTGTTTTCACAAATTCGTGTTCAACGGAATCACTGTTACCTATTATTTAGGTTAAGAACAACGTGATTTTGTTATGGTTTTGGAAAAATAACACAATAAAATTGTGATTTTGTTGTTATGTATGAGTTGACAAAAGAATATACAATGGAATCGAGATTCCATTATACATTATATAACGAAATCACAATTGCATTATATCAAAAGGGTGCAAAAATGGTTTAACAACAAAATCATGATTTTGTTATGCTTTTTATTCAATGAAATCATGATTTTGTGGGCAAGTCGTTTTTGGAATAAAAAAGAGATCAATCCTTTAGTAGGGGCCAAAAGCAATTGAATTGGGGCCAATAACAACTCCCACCCAGTAATAGCATTGTTTTCTAAAGACTTTATTTGGTACTCAAAAGTCAAAATCCATTCTCGTTCCCTACCTCTCACTAGAAATGTTACAACTTCTACGAATGCTACTCACAATAATATATTATCTAAGGTACCGTTCGATTGAGTGGAAAGGAAATGAAAGAAAGTGAAAAGAGATGAAAGTTTTGAATTAAAATAAAGTATAAATGTGTGAGTCTCACCTCATTTTAGTTCTTTTTTTTTATCCTCTTTCTCTTCAAGTTTTTTTTTTAATTCTCTTTCTCTTCAAGCCAACGGAGTCTAAAGAATTCTCTTATGTCTCTTCTAACATCCTCTAACTATTCTAGAGGAACTAATCCTCTATCTTTAGATTAAAATTGAAAGAATTCAAAAGAATCTTGTTTAGAAGTGATAAGCCTTTTCTTTTCAATTCATACATTATTTGAATGCACAATTTTATATTAGAATTTGCAAAATTATTTTTTGTAACATCAACCTAAACATAGTTGGATGACGTTAACTGGTTAAATTGGATTTATGATGGCCCCAACCCTTTCCTCTGATAATCTAGAATGGTGAATAATATCCACCGTCTTTGTTGCGTCCGCACTTCAAGCCTTCATGTTGATTCATAGGATCTTACATTATTACATTTCATCGTAGCCCATTTCAAATCACACTGACACACTGTATGTGTCCCATGGCATCTCACAAGATCCTCAACTTACACAACTTTTGTTGCTTTCTTTTAGAAAGATTCTCTTCTTTTGGCAGCGTATTATTACAATTTACAATCTCCTTGACCATCTGTGCTAAAAACAAACTACATTAGTAGTTTGAAGGGATCAATTTGAACAACCGTGGAAACTAGAACAACTGTTATAACATGTGCTCCCAACACCAACTGAGGCAAAATACGATGCTAAAGAAGACAACCTAGAATCAAATTAATTAGCAGGGCCAAGGATGTCTCATGTCAAATAACATCAAAACAAGTACAAGTTACGTTTTTAATTTGTTATATAATACTTTTTTATTGGTAGAAATCGAAGATAGCCAGAAGATTTACAATAACTCACGCATTATATTTAACTAACTTAAATAAACTCCCTTAACATTTGTTATATCATATATGATATAATCATCTAGTTTTGTTGCCTGACCAATTATAAGAATCATTTTCAATTGCGAATTTCTGTTTTCTAGCAAAGTTACATCTTTCGGCTTTCAAGATTCATCCACTACACTAGTATTACTCAATAAACAAACTTCTCCTTCACATTATCACCGTATTTTAAGTTTATGACATATGATCTGCATGAATGTCTTTGCTGATCCAAACTGGGTTTTATGGGAGAAGGAAAACCAATCTAAAGCTACATTGAAAGGATTGATGAAATATATATAAGCTTCATTCGAGGGACTTGGAGAATGCAAAATTTTGAAATTATATATCTTAATCTTGTTTTCATATCACAAACAATTTCAGTAGAGATTTATTAATTCCTCTAAAATGAATAGTTTAATTGAAATAATAAAATATAATTACAATTACGATTACAATTATTCACTAAAAAATGAGGATGGAATGAATTCCTTAAATAAAGCATTTGAGTATTGTTAAAAAAATAAATAGCTAAGAGAGGGTATTTCATTTAAAAGTGATCAACTATTAGATACCCTAATAAGTATTAGTCAACAATAAAATTGATAGATATTTTATACAACATAATAAAAAAATTATAAACTAAATGTTTAGTAAAACTAACTCAAAAATTAGTTGGTAGCTAAAAGTTGAAAATTAACTTGTTAAATTATAAGTATTTGGCAAAATTAAATGTTGAAGTAGTTAACAAGTGTAAAGTTACATAAAAATAATAAAATTGTGATTTATTTTTTTAAAAAAGTAAATAGGAAATTGAATAAATATATTGAGAATAAAAATGAAAAAAAATAAAAAATAGAAACTAGCATTTTAAAAAACATTACTTCAAGTAATATTTCAAAAAACATTATAAGCTATTAAAAAAATACTAAAAAAAATTATTTATCAAATAGTCAAACAAATTTTTTCAGTTAATAAAAAAAATTAAAAACTAATTAAAATATTATATCCAACATAGCCTAAAACTGAGAAATAAATCTCGAGTAGTAAGATGATAAAGAGAATGAAAAAAAAAACTAGGAAGAATATCGAAAATTCTATGACATAATAAAAAAATGAATTTACAAATAAATCCCAAGTGGTTAGTAGAGATAGGCCGAACTTTGAAAATATAGTAGTATGTTATATTTTATCTTTTGAATTGTAACCTTTAGAGGAGTTAAAAGCTAAAATGTCTTCTTAGTGGAACTTTTTAAAAGATGTAAGTAAAATTCTTCACCAGCTATTCTCTTTATGCTATTTTTCTATAACATAAAGTTAAAGTTATGTGTGGATCATGTTAAATATAATTTGTTTAAAATATAGTACTAAATAGGAAAAGAAGAACAATAAGAAACAAAAATACAAGTGACAAAATAATTCTTTATCCTTTATATTGTTGTTGACGAATAATGAATAATACAACTAAAATAACATAAAATTTATTAAAATATTTAATATTAATTATCTTAATACAATTTATATTAAGTTTAATATGTTTACCCAAATAAAAAGAGAGAAATTATAATAAAAAAAATGATGTTTTCTTTTTAAAATGATTAGATTGGTTAGTTACTATTTTTTTGTTATTAAAGAGATAAAAAAAATGTGTCTTTTTAAGTACTTTGAACTTAAGACAAAAAATTGTTCAATAATTTTCTGAGTAATAAAAATTAGAGATTTTATTATGTTTTCATCTACTTAATTTGTGCTTTCTCTTAATCCTTTTTCAAATCAAACGTAAAATAAAAATATTTATTATGTTCAATACCATAATTTTAACAAATCAAACTATCAAATTTGATATTAGTAAGCCTAATATTTGCAGAACCGTCAAATCTAGGTAATTAATATTACAATACTAAATCAAGTTTTTCTTTAAGAGAACAATACTAAATCAAGTTAAGTAGTAGCATTATGGATAATAACATTTTCCCTTTAAGTATTTAAAATAATTATATATTTAAAACTCAAACTTAAAATTATTGATTAAGTTAAAATAGTCTTGTGCTAGTTAATTCATGCACTCAATTAATTCAATTTGACAAGTATATTTTCACTCAATAAGGTTGTTTATATTGCTTTCAAATCCAATAAATCACCATATAATTGTACTATTAATTTACTTTTTAATGTTTGGGACTTATGAATATGAATTTCATGGGAGGCAGAATATGTTATATATCAACCTAAAGTCTTCCGCTTTCATATTATATATCAATGTTTTTTTTTTGTCAAAATTACTGAAAATTACATACATTTTCTTTTAATTTCGGTCTTTCACCAAATTTGGTAACTTCTATGAAGTTTCCCCTCATGTTACAATCGTCCTAATATCGTACTTTCAATAAGGTTTTTTTTTTCCCACCTGATTAATCTTATTGCTTTTGTCTTTTTCAATCATGGCCAAATTCAATGTTGGTGGAAGTTGGGAATTGGGATGTGCATATTTTGAATCTTTAGTTCATGATACAATTAGACTTTTTGAAAGCATAATCACCAAAGTAAAGGAGAGGATCCCTTTGCGCCGCATAGTCAACCTTGGTTATGATGGTTTGAGTAGCAATTGGGCCAAGACCGAAAATATATATGGAGTCACGGAGAGATATTAGTAGCTAGGAAATCTTGTAGTGCTTTTATTTATTTATTTTTTTTTCATTTTGGTTTGGTGCGTACAAGAGGATTCTCAGCGAACATGCATTGGGAGATTAATTCTTTTTTAAAACGTAAAAATTAGTATAGTATTTATTTTACCTCTCCACATCCATAACTAATAAAATTAAAGTTATAAATAGTATTACCAATGAGAAACATTAAAATAATATGATTATGATTATGTAATGTTAAGGATAATTTTGAAAAAATAAATAATTTAATATTATTAACTAAATCAATTAATTTATTTTTCTTAAAAAATGATATAATTAGATATTGATTGGTGAGAATAATGATTATGTGGACCTTTGTTAGTCGCATTTTTTCATTAGTTTGACATGCCGGCACACTGTTACATTTTATTTTTTGGGTGAATCGACACACTGTTACATGTTTCTTTTTTCTTCTTTTTTATATAAATAACTGTTACATGTTTCTAAAATATGGTTATTTCTCACGCTAATATTCAAACACATGTTTTAGAAAAACATTATATTGTAGTATATACATGACATCATGCACGAGCTTCTTTACTGTACCGCGCCTTTCCGACAAATGGTATTGTCTGGACCCGTTTTTTCTTATACAATTTCTTTCCCTATAATTCTATGGAAATTTCTCTCGCTTGAAGATCTTTGCGGTAGATTAATACCCCGGATGTCTTTTTTCAGCTACATTGCGACCAAAAAAGTATGCTATATACTTTGGAGTTTTACTTCTTTAAGTGTTACTTATTGCGAACACGCACACACATTACCAATTCTTTATGAAACCTGTCTGAACATTTTGTTCGATAAATACAAAATTAAACTGAAAAAAAAAAGGTTAAGGGATTTGGAATGAAGGAGTATATTTGATCTATGCAGTTCTCATATCAACTCGTGCATGCAGTCATTTTTGGAGTTTTGGTTCTGCCAAGCAATTCCTTAAAAAAATAGAACAAGTTGTGTCTTATTTAAATTTTCATGTGATCAATTATATAAACATAAAACATATTAAACAAAGCTTTATAGATTAATTTTATCAAGAATTTACCAATTTAAGATGTACGTGTGAGTTTTATTTCTTCACATGAAGTTATCATTTTAGTTTTTTTTTGTGACAAAAAAACTTATTAATTTGTACTATGTAGCCTTTCATGTTCTTTCTAAATCAAATATACATCATGAAAATGGAAGCAAGCGAATATATATATATATATATATATATATATATATATATATATATATATATATATATTGAGAAATGAAAATATAATGCAAAAAAAAATTACTTGCTAAATTCTGAATTCAATAATAGAGTATATGGTTTAACCTAGAACCGTATAAAAGACTTAAACATTCTACTATTCTAGCACTTCACGGGAATGAGTACACCGGAAGGAGATGACATAACAGTAGTAAGACATGCACGAATCCATTTTGCCCCGTGTACTACTTTTGACTAATGGACCAAAAGAATGATTTTATTTAGGCTATTAGGCTATACAGAAGCCAAAGTATTGAAGAGTCGAAGCAACCAAGAAGGTGAGTTATGTTGATATATAAAGTCGTTTTTGTTCCATATAAAATTATGTCTACAAGTTAATTTCTTTTGGTGGCCCATCTCTGTTGGGAAATTGTGATCAGATCACCCTATCTTAAAATTCAAATGCGCGTGCGTGCTTTGAAGAGAGAAAAACAGGAATAAGAAAACCAATTAAAGGAATAGTATCAAGTACTTTTTTTAAAACCACACAGCTTATTTGGACAGCATCTACATTATATTTTCACTACTAGCCTAGAGGATATTAATTAGAACCCAATGGCTACATCCTGAAATTAAGAGCTAGAGCTACCAATTGGTTTGTGCAGAGAAATAGAGTTGAGCTTTGCAGAGCAGTGACGATGGTGAGAACTCCATGTTGTGAGAAGATGGGATTGAAGAAGGGACCTTGGACACGAGAAGAAGATCAGATATTGATTTCTCACATTCAACGATATGGCCATGGAATCTGGCGTGCCCTTCCAAAACAGGCTGGTGCGTGCTACTTAAACAAATGCTTTTTGTTGTTGCATGTTTTTTACTTTCTTTTTAATAGATGACTTATTCGAATTATGATTGTTTAGGTCTGTTAAGGTGTGGTAAGAGTTGTAGACTTCGTTGGATAAATTACTTGAGTCCAGATATTAAACGAGGGAAATTCAGCAAGGAAGAAGAAGAGATCATCCTCAAATTACATGGAATTCTTGGAAATAGGTGGGGGTAAATAAACTATATATAAGATAAACGTTATTCCTAGTCAAATTTTCTATAAAAAAAATTTATATCACATTATTCATTTTATCTTATATATTCATCTCTCTTTTGTTTTTATCTTCTTGTTGCAAATTTTGAGTAATAGTATTACTCTTAAAGATGCCATACATATAACAAGTCATACAATTTTCAAGATACCATATCATGTGTATCATACGTAATTACGTACGTAGTTTAATATGTGATGTGGTTGCATTTGCTGAAATTAAACAATGAAACTAATTTTAATGAGGATGCTCAGATGGGCTACTATTGCAACAAGATTACCAGGACGAACCGACAACGAAATAAAGAATTTTTGGCACACCCATTTGAAGAAGAGGCTTGAGAGAAGTAAAGTGATAAATACCTCCTCTAATCCCTTGCAAGAGGCACAAACTGCTTCTAGTGCAAGGACTTTAATAAATATTCCACAAGTAGCGGTGGAAGCTTCGGGTGATTCTTCTGGTAATTTTCTCTCTAGGAGAAATCCACCTATTGCAGGTCTAGGATTTTATGGCGTTGTCCCTTCTGATATTCCAGGACAAATAATTGGCAATAATTCTCACAGTCAGATCCATGAAGAACTGGAATTTTGGTATAATATGTTTATGAACAGTCATCACAAGGGTAGGAAAATGTAAGACATATTGCATAATAAATATGTATCGATCTGATCGACTGTTGCGCTTTCTATAGGGTTTTTATTGATAATCGCTTCAGCTGTGTTTGTGTTCAAAATTTTATTACTTAGTTTCACTTTGATTTTGGCAAGGAAGAAATGTAATAAAGGCTGAAGAAGGTTATGTATAGTTAGGAGGAGTGGTGACATTTTGTTTCATCTTGTATTCTGATTCCTAACTTCTCGAGTCTTGTATAGTGTACGTATTCGGTATTTCTTTTCTAAAGACATGTGAATTATATTTTATTGATGACATGCATCGCGCTTATGTAAAATGATGATTTTGTACATAGTTATTTTGTGTATTACACAAATTAAAATATAGCTAAAATTGGAATGGCTAGTGAAATAGGATGAAAATGAGAGAAATAGGAGGAAAGAGAAGATAAGTTAATAAATTTGACTGTTTGAGTTGTTTGGTTGAGTGAAAAAAGGTTGGATAATTTTGTAAAGAAAAAAAATAGTGTGACTATGTGAGATTAACAATTTGTTTTGTTGCTATAAACTATAGGTAGGAAAAAAGAGGAATAGGAGGGAAGAGACGAGAAGTTAGTAAATTTGAGTTGTTTGATTTAATGAAAAAAATGATGGATAATTTTGAAGGAAAAAAAAGTTGATCATGTGCCAACATTTCATCTAAAAAAAGAGTGAAAAAAAAAAAAGAAATAGTAATTGCTCGAATATTTATCAAAAGTTGCCTCTCGTGGTAGACCTCCATTTTGTTTCTCTTCAATGCCATGGTGAGATAATATTCTTCTAAATTCATGTTAGTTATGTTGAGTTTTTTTTTTTTTTGTACAATAAGAAAAAATAAAGAATCAAAACAAGAAATTAGATTACTGTGGCTAAACGTCAAGAACATCTAAAGGAGGTATTACAAACTGCTAGAGTTGGAGGAGTCTTGGAACCTCACGATTAAAAAATTGAAGAAAAAAAAACATGTTAATAATGTAAGGGTACAACAATAAATTTATTTATAATATATATTTTTTTCCTTTCCTTGTCTATTAAACAACTTTTATTGTAATATTTTTTTTCTATTCCATTATATTTTACCTCAATCAAACTTTTATTCTCTTTCATTTTTTGACTTTCTTTCTTCATAACCAAACATAATATATTACTAGTATCATTCTATTACATATTATCATATATAAGAAAATAGTTAATTTTTATAATAATTATATTAAAATTTATTTTAAAGATGATTTTTGATTGATTGGTAATATAAAAAAAATACTAGGATAATGACTTGTCAAATAATTTTTTTTATATTGATAGTACAATAAAGTTAAGATAATATATTTTAATTTTAAAAATAATAATTGATAATTGAAAATAATTAATTACAAGTTAACATGACTTTATATATACCAATAAATAAAGAGATACTATTTTCTATAACTGTTTTAGTCTTCACATTTTTAAAACCATTTTACCATTTAATTAAAAACAAAAATCAAATAATCACTCATTAGTCATTCTCTTTTTTCCACTTTGACGCCATTTTATTATTCATTCATATATTAACATTAATATTAATTAGGCTCTCTCACCCTCCATTCCAATTACTATTAAATTCTGCTTCCATTCTTTTTTTCTCTCTACACCTTCTTCTTCACTTCCTCTTTATTGTTTGTTAATTCAATTTAGTGACTTGTTCTTTCTGGATTCAATTGAGGAAAACATTGCGTGGTTTGACCAATGGATGTTAAAGTTACCTAGAGGTTACAACTTTCAATGGTGGTTCAACTCGAAAGGATTGGGAGAAGACCACCCAACAAATGTTGTTTGGGTGTGTCTCAGGAACTGCAGAGCCTTCGGATTTTGTTTCGTCAACAATGATGCACCGCAGAACAACCGCTTTGGAGGTTTCCTATTCTAACGATAACAATTCAAGTTCCCATTCTAACCAATGATCCCATCACATATATATTAAATCTTTCCTCTATTGCTGTTGTTGAATTTTGTTCTTGCTGCTTTCCACTCCCTTTTGTTGTTGAAGTGTCATTTTGCTTTATTTTTATTTATTATTTAGTTTTGCCAAAAGGATTGTTAGTTCCGAGCTATGTCTTTCAAACAAAACATCTCTTTCAAACAAAATGAAGGATTGGTAATTGCGGTAAGAAGGTATAATGAAATAATGAATCATAATTTGTGTAATTTTGTGTTTTTCTTTTCTCTCTCCACAATAACTTTCTGTAACCTTTTACTTTTCATCTTTTTCTTTTCTCTTCTCTTTTTTAACTTTCTCTTTCATGTATAGTTCTTTCAAATATAAATTTAGTTTACATATTATGTTTATAACATTTGGAATGATGGAATTGAACACAACATACAACATAGAAAATGTGTGGTTATAATTTGTGCAGTATTATGTTATTGTCTTGCATCCAAAGCATTCAAAGCCTTTTTCTTGATATTTTTCTTCTTTTTCATAAAAAGAAACTCATTATTGATTAATTGTTTGAATTTATATAAGTCAATGAAACATGAATGTTTCATTAAAAAAAACATAAATTTTAATATCTTTAAGATAACTTGTTCCTATAATGACTTCAACATATAGCGAAAAAACAAACATCATTATATATTTTTATAATTTGTTAAATTTGGATATAAATATTTTAAAAAATGATAACAAACTCAAAAACATTCTCAAAGGAAAAATGTTGAATATTTATTTTTTGGCAATTATAATTAGAAAAATATTAAGATAATCTTTATTTTCTACATCTATTTTTTTATATTTACTTTATATATTTATATATTTCTTTTATTTTTCTCTTCATCAGATATCTTATTTTGAAATATATAAAAATTCCTTAGAATTGAAATATATGCACCCTAAGAACAAGATCAAAATAAGAGATATTATATATACATTATAAAATATATTAAACTAAAACTAATATACAAATCAATTTACATATAAGAAATATTATTTTAATATATCAATTTTAGTACAACAAATATAATAATACAATAGAAATATAAACAAGCACACGACAACACCTTTATTATGCTAATATATATAAAGACGTTATGGGACTCACTCGAACCCACAATCTCCCAATCCGGAGGCTAGCCCTTATCAATAAGGCCACGCGGACTCAGCTTCTTGCATCGTCTCGTTGCTCAAATACATATGAGGCATACGGATTACACAATTCGTAAGACTCATACAGATTGACTGATCCGTATGAGTCTTACGAAGTGTGTAATCCGTATGCCTCATACTTTTGTGTTTTAAGGTCAGAAAATATGCAGGAATTCAATATACAGGTCTATGTTTGCATTTAGGAATGTTTATTGATATAATATAGAAACAATATATGATCCTAATAGAGTTTATATGAAATGGGATGCTTATTTGTGATGCTAGTGAAGTTGATATGAAATTAGTGTGAGCATGCTACTAGTTAGGAACTTCTGCATTTGTGATCCATGAAATATCAGCTAAGCCAAATTAAAAAAGACCAAGTTTGATGAACTTGAGGATAAAACTTTTATGTATTGGAATAGCTAACAACACACCATGGAGAATAAGATTACTCCTCCCGATCCCACCACCAAAATAAACCTCTTTATGCAACCCGAATAATAGTTCCTCTTTACATTTTGAATCTACATTCACTTAGATATTGATGTTCACTATATTATGTTCACTATGTTTTCTCTTCATAATTGTACCCTCAGAGATAATATAGTCAAATGAATAATGATTGAAAATTGTATACCAACTTTCCAAATATAAATAATTTCATTTACTTATTTCTACATAAGTTGTGTTTCTATCAAAAACTTTGAAGATCATATCAACAAAGCATCAAAAAGAACATTACTGTGAAGGTTGAACTAGCAAGGCAGCCATGCCACTTCTTCAGAGTCTTGTTATATGAATCTGTACATGCTTGTGACATTGGCCAATCTTCATGCTCAACAATTTTTATTTTAAGCATTTGAAACCAATAACTCCATGTGTTGTGTTTTGGTGCATTGTCAAAATTATTTGTTAATTCCATTTGTTGCTCTAACTTCACTTGTGCTGTGAATGCAGATTATGGCTAGGACGAGAGGAGGAACGCGTCGGGCAGTTGGAGGAAGTCCCGACCGACCATTGGGTACACATGGTAGTGGTCAGGATGCAAAAGGCCCTGAGCGGCGTAGGCCTACCGCATCTGCACGTTGTCAAAGGGCAGGTTTTGATGTGCCTCAGGATCCTCCTGTGCAAGAAACACACGCCGAGACTGCTGAACTGGTCATTGAGGATATGGAGACCGAGACTGAATCTTTTCCAGGTGGGCCGAAAGATTCTTCGGTGCTGACCGGGTTCGCCGATCATATAGCTCTCAGAGTATGGGCAGGACAGGTATTAACATGTTGAATTACATAGTCTAAGGTGTATTATTTTTGGTTATTGTTAATGTCTTACCTTTAATGATGTCTTTAATGTAGGAACGTCCAGAGTTGAAGCTCGCTTCCCATGGGCGCAAGGTTATTAAGTTTGGGAAGCCTGTACCTGAGATGGAAGGTTTTGTGGCTGCCATCGGCCTAACTTCATTGATTGGATGCTCAGTGGACACAGGGGATAGGGGGTTGCTCTCTGCATTCGTTGAGAGATGGCACCCCGAGACATGTAGCTTTCATCTGCCAGTGGGGGAAATGACATTGACATTGGACGATGTGTCATCACTGTTGCATCTCCCTGTTATGGGCACATTGGACGCCTACGATCAGTTAGACATTGGAGAGGCGATCACGTTGTTGGTGGAGCTACTTGATGTGACTGTAGAGGAGGCTACAGCTGAGACGTCACAGTGTCACGGGGCTTATGTCAGACTATCATGGCTCCGGGACCTGTATTATGCGAAGGTGGACTCGAGACAGTGGATACTGACCGCCAGGGCATATCTACTTCACCTTGTCGGATGCACGTTGTTTGCCAACAAGAGTGTCACACATATAGCTGTGGTATTCTTAGAGGCGTTCAGAGACTTCGACCATTCTGCGGGTCTTGCGTGGGGTGCAGGTGCTCTTGTCCACATGTATGAGAACCTGGGCTACGCATGTAAGCACCACGGGAAACATCTTGCAGGCTACATCACTCTGTTACAGGTAACGACATCGTACGATGTGTCTCGTGACTTATATTTATTGTATAAGTGTGTTTTGTTTGCATTATTTCCTGACTTTGATTGTTTGAAATTTGTAGTGCTGGATATACGAGCATTTTCCTAGTATAGGAAATGTGGTTGCGGACCAGTAGTATGACGAGAGGCAACCTCGTGCCTGCAGGTGGAAGAGCGTGAAGGCCTTACCGGTGTCAACCTATCAGAAACGTATAGATAGGTTGACACCGTCTGATGCATGTTGGACACCATATGGGGAGCATCGTGCCCACAGGGAGTTTGAGGTCATCTACATGTATTCTGGATTCCTCAGATGGGGTTTGCATTTGACTAGGTATTTACCTAAGAGGGTGGTTAGGCAGTTTGGGTATGTTCAACAAATACCACCCCTGCCTGTGTCAGATGTTCCTTCAGTTGAAGACCTCGAAGACAGGTGGACCCACTTCCTAGACTACATGGTGCCAACTAGAGACTTGGTTGATTATCCAGGTCACTGTGGTGCTGCATACATGGGGTGGTTCTTCCGCATTTCCTATCCATTCATGACCCCATCTCGGTATGAGGAGGCGGCTTCCCAGATTCCACCAGTGCCTGAGCCTGCACCATCCCAGACTCATTCCCATGGTGCCGCTATTGATCCACCCACTGATGGAGATGAGCAGAGACCAGTTCATGCCGTGGTATTCATTGTTAAATTCATACCTATTTGACGTTCAATACACGTTTATCCATTTGTTAACCATTTGAATTGTTTTTTTTGTAGCATGTGTGCCAACGTGTTGCTGAGAGCCTCCAGCATATGCTTGACATGAGGATGGTCACATAAGGCACAAATGCATACTCGATGACTGAGCAGCTCCTGCATCTAGTTTGAGGCGTGACTGACGATGGCATTGTCTACACCCGAGCTAGACGGAGTTTCAGACCGCAGAGGAGGCCTTCTCGTGCCCGTGATTGATATTTACCTGATTGGACATTGATTATTCGAGATTAGAGAAATTTATTTGCAATTATTGTTTAGTTACTTAGAACATTGATATGACATAACATGTTTTTACTCATTGAACATTTTATATCACAAAAGAAATACAATTGCACTGTTAAATAAATGTCTACACATCTCTTAAATCAACATATTGTGTGCGCAACTGCATCGATTTGATATACAGTTGCATTCGATCAATGTAATGATAGGGCCACTACTGAGCTTCGGTGGTAGCGTGACTAGCCCACAAACATGCCGTCCACGGTAAAGGACAATTGTCTGCCAAGGTTACCTGTTTTGCACAAACAACATACATAAATCATACATACACGTAAAATAAAATGTATGCATCAAAATGAAACCCGATTGAAATTACCTGAACAAAATGGTTTCCAAACACATGACCAATACACAATATGCGATGAACTCGGGGATCTCTAGGTGGTTGACTTCTTAGAGGGAAGAACGTCATACTTTGCTGGAGTGACAGGGATACTA
The DNA here is from genome assembly GCA_013407115.1 of Glycine latifolia. Lineage (NCBI taxonomy): Eukaryota > Viridiplantae > Streptophyta > Magnoliopsida > Fabales > Fabaceae > Glycine > Glycine latifolia. The sequence goes on from CM023950.1 coordinate 27,873,562, forward strand.
CAATGATGTTATATCTTGAGACAATTACATGACTAATATCTGTGATATCCATCCACTTATCCATCGTAACCTGCAAATTATCAGTTAATCAAATGTATTATATGCATGTTTGTTCGTGCTTAGGTTAGGCCAAAGCATCTGATGTGAAAGAAAAACGATTTAAACATACCTTCGACAATCCATCAACCAGTAGGGACAGCTTTAACATTTCAAACCTGTGTATCCCACCAAACAACAATACATATTGATCGGTCCATTGTGCAAGTTCTTTGAGCAGATCATTGCGGACCAAAGACCAAGCCTCTTCACCGTAACCTACCAAGGCAGTAATTACTCGATATTCACAATTACCATCAGCTTTTACATCAGTTATGTCAACAATAAATTCTGCATGAATGGATGAAATTGATCGAGCATTGGAACCCTCCGATTTTTCATTAGAACATCGGAAGAGGAACTGGACTCTTTCGGGGTAGAACAACTATTTTGTACAAAATGAAACTCATCCACATACTCAAAGTAAGACGGGTCCCTTCTTGTAGACCGTTCGTGCTTTCTGACGTTCTTCTTCTGAGCACCTTTTGTTTTCACCTTATCAGGGGGAAGACACATGGAATTCTTATCAGGGTATGCAATTTCGAAACAGTTAGATATGGCTTCTATCTCATCTGTTATGCTTACTTGGTATTCAGCTGCACCATTGTCCCAATAGTTTAATCTCCGCCAAAACATATGAACAGTGGTAATTGGAATGCTCCCAATAACATACTTGGACAGCTCACATGCACAAGGCAAACCATACGTTGTTTTCAACACACATCCACAACGAGATGGGTTTTTTCCAGCATAATCCACCCGTTCATACTCTTCCGCAATTTCATTTAACGCATACCTGGACACCATGCTAATAAGTCTCTTGTATAACGTAACTTTAAAAACATGTCCAACCACATGTGTACTTCTTTCCAAAGATGCCTTGATTTTAGTATGTTGCAAGGTGATCATATTGTTCATCGCATCCCAAACCGTGCACAAATCACCAACACTATTTTGTAGTAGCCGCTTTAAAGTCCAATGGGCAGACTCAACCCTGCAAGGTATGATATGAAGATAGTTCATTTGACAGACTTGAAACCTATGCAAATGATAATTTAAATGATAAATTAACTAATGTCTTAAGCGAAATTTACCTGTTTGTTGTTGTATTTCCAAAATGCATGACTTTGTTTGTCCATGCTGTCACAAATTTTTCTTTGTGAGGGTTCAACCAAGTGTCCTTCACGTAATCAATAAATGTTGCTCACGGAGCACATGTAACCTCAAACTTCATAACACAATCATCAAATTTCTTCTCATTAGCACAGTCAACAACACTTCCCCATGCATCCATGACATAATCCCACGCATTTTGCTGCCGAATATAAGTTTTACATTTTGCCTTCACATTCTTGTCAATGTGAAACCTACACAATAAATTGGTTGCCTATGGGAATACGGTTTGGCAGCACTCATCAATGCTAAATCTCTATCTGTAACAATCACCTTAGGGAAAAATTCACTTTTAAGAAATATCCCTCTAAACCGTTCAAGGGTCCACACAACATTGCTTATACGTTTCGCCTCTAAATAGACAAATGCAACTAAGAATGTCATCCCAGTAGGTGTCACACCAACAATGTCAAGTAAAGGTAGTCTATACCTGTTTATTTTGTATGTACTGTCAATCAAGAACACCATATGATATGCATTACTCAATTGTACTGCATCCAGATGTGCCCAAAACAAGTCACGCACAACATTTTCATCCTTCAATCTATGCCAATGAATATACATGTCACGTTCAAGAAGTTTCATTAGTTGTTGCATTTCAGTGTTATCGCCTCTTGTACGCGTGCGGTATGCATATCTTGCATTGTATATTTGCTTCAAACTTGTGACATTATTGGCATTGTGCTCCTTCAAAGTTAGCAGAATATTCTTTGGTTTCACCATTGACTTTGTCATATCTGCAACAATGATCTTCTCCTTTTCAATTAGTCGACCAGCGTATGGGTGTCCACAGAATGACTTAGCCAAAACATGATTATGATTACCACATATTAGCTTCACCATCCACCCTTGACCTCCCAGAATTGGTTTGCCACGCAGCTTAAAAGGACACTCGCATTTTCTAGTGCTAGTGGTCAATTGTGTCAAACCTTTTTTCCATTGTCTATATTTTCCACTCCTTTTACAACCAATTAACACAAATGACGTCCTTCCTATTTTTCTGATTTTTGTGTCACTCCTCATTATAACGGTTACAAAACCATTCTCAAATGCAACCGCACGAGCCCATTTCAATACCGCATCATGGGATTCAAACACCTACACAAATAGATAATTCATCTTTAATCTTCTTAATTTAATCATTTAACAACAACAACTACATTCAAAATCACATAAATACCTCAGTCTTGTTGAATGCTGCGGAACAATCAACTACACAATCATTGTCTTCAAACGCATCAGGGTCCGCTCCGATGTCTTCATCCATATAATTTTCTTCCGACAAAATACTCTCATATATCCACTCATCGGTGTCCATCCTTACAACTACACATTTTCTTTAATCATTACTAAAAACACACACCAATAAATCACCATTTACATAACCAATCCATAAAATAACATTTTTTAAATTATTCATTAAAGTCTTAATAATCATCTACATACATAAACAATCCACAAATTTCTAAATTGTATTTACTCACTCAAATAATTTTAGAAATTAAACTCAATTCTAATTGAATCCAAAAATTGAGTCACTCAAATAATTATTAAAACTAAGCTAAATTTTCCTTAAATATATGTTTTAACCATTTTTTTTTAATTTTCTGCTCAAACTGTTGATTTAATACCATACGGATTACCTAATCCGTACGAAACCCAAAAACCCAAATCATCTACCTCTGCAACTCTGACGCCCCTGCAACGCTTCGACGACTACCACCACGCTAAAACTTCGACGAAATCAACACAATGCCACCGAAAACCACCAATGCACAGCTTTTTCAGCAACCCAATGGCACAAAAATGAAGTGAATCAAGTGAACAAAAGGGGAAAGCACAACCAACGTTAACTGTTTGGCAAATATAAGAGGAAAGCTGCCAGGGGTATTTTTGGAATTTAAAAAAAAAATGGTGTAGTAGAAGTTCTGAATGGTGTAGGAAGTTGTTGCCCATAAAAAATGTTCAATAATCGTTGCCAAAACTAAATCTGGTCCAATCCTCATATAATCGGCCCATTTAAAGTGATCGTGTGTCTGGACCATTTTTTTTAAAATGGACAAAAATCGGCGACGATCCAATTCCAGTTCTTTCAATTACGGTCCAAAGTGACACCCACTCGATTCTGGCTCCGCCTCAGACGAAGAAGCTCGCTCTGGACTCTCACTCACCTGAACGGATCCTTCTTCTTCCTTATCGCGAAATCCATTAGTTCAAACCCTAATCGCGAGTGTGGCTTATGATTTGTGGTGCGTTTCTGATTCTCCCCAACCTAAACCCTGATTTCTCATTATTTTTCTTTTCCCCTATTTTTCACATCTAATCATCTTCGTTTTTTCCTTTTTCTTCTTGTTTTTTGAATTAGTGCAGAGACAACACAAAGTTGAGGAAGTTGGTTTTTCAGCATTTGTATTCTAGTATTCTTCTACATAAGGTTCGAATGAAACTTTATATATTTTGCTAAATTTTGAACTGTTGAACTGTTAATTGGGTGCTTGAATGAACTGTAAAGGTGTTGATTTGATTGGGTGCTTGATTATGATTGACTGGTTAGTCTGTATGATTTGGGTAGGTGGGGGTTTGCAAATTGTGGTGGTTAGTTTGTAGTATTTTGATTAAGTTGGTTTTGGTAATCCGGTCCGAGACTTCCACGATTATTTTTTTTGTAAAAAAAGAAAAAGAAAACAAAACCAAACGACGTCAGATGCCCAATTAACTGAACGCACCTCAGTCTCAAATCTCTCTCTCAGTCTCGAGTCTCTCACGAAGCACTACACAAACCCTAAAAAAAGCATCGAGAATGAAAATCACGCAACATACACATGACAGTGATTTCCTGAAAAGCATTGTTGAATGTTTCTGGGAATGAGGTATGTGGATTAGTTTGTATAGATGCAAAGATGATTGATGAGTAGCACATGTCTCCCTAGAATTGGAAATCATCCTTACTCCCTCCTTTTTTTTCATGTTTATGTGAGGAGAGAACTGAGAAAATCAATGCAACCATGAATGGTGGTGTGAGAATATCATTTCTGTCTTGAGTTTTTTTTTTGTGATTTTCAGATATGATTATTGATTTTTATGTTCCTGTGAATATTGGAATTACTCTGATTTTATACTTGATGTTTGGTTGTTTTGGAGGTTGCTGCAAGTGCAAAGTCTTGCATTATGCATTAGGTGTATTTCTTTCTTATTTCATTGACATTTTTAGAATACTGTATGACCACTCAAACCATATATAATGCAAGCACAACCTGTTGACCTGCTTCAGTATACCAAGATAATACCTTTTTCTCTTCCATGGGATTCTTTTGTATGCTATAGCCTTGGTAGATTATGATCAACACAATAACTAGATTTGTAAAAATTTACACTTAAAATAAAAGATGGAATAAATTGTTTAGCTCAATACAGCTCATCTGTTGGAAGGTAATTGTATTGCACTCACTACAGGATCTCATTCCATCCTCCTGTTGGATACAATCTGTTTACTTTGGTATAGTGATGCATTTATCTTGGTTTAAATAGATTTTAAAATCAGTGTTTTGGTTTAAAACCAGTTTTGAAAACTGTTTTTTTGGACTTGGTTTCGAAAAATCCTAACTTTTTATTTAATATGGATATGGATTGGATTTTTAAAAAGGGTTGCAAAACTAAATCTAATAGTGTTTCTGAAAGATTTGAATTGTTTGGTTGCTGCCTGTAGTTGAAGCAAAGATGAGGATTATGATAAAGGGTGGTGTTTGGAAAAACACCGAAGATGAAATCCTAAAAGCCGCTGTTATGAAATATGGCAAGAACCAGTGGGCTCGAATCTCTTCGCTCCTTGTTCGCAAATCTGCCAAGCAATGCAAAGCTCGCTGGTATGAGTGGCTCGATCCCTCCATTAAAAAGGTACCACTCTTCTCAATTTCCTACTTTGTTATGTATTATGCTTTAAGCTGAGAGAGAAGTTTAATTCAAGTTTATGCTTTTTCATGACTGTATGAATTGGGTAGTACATAATACAGTAGTAATTGTTGTGATATTTAGCTTAGTGGTCTTACTCTTATTCTCCTAACCTTTCATATGGTGTGAAACTGACAACCTAATAAGATGCCATTATGTTATTAATTGCAACCTAACATTATGCTTTTTAATGCATTTTTCCATCTACAGCATTTGTCTTCCACTTTTTAGTTTTTACTATCTAGCTATTTGTTAATGGGTATTTTTCAATTGATGCTTTCTGTTTGTAGACTGAGTGGACGAGAGAAGAGGATGAGAAGCTACTTCATCTTGCTAAGCTTATGCCCACGCAGTGGAGAACAATTGCTCCAATTGTTGGCCGTACCCCTTCCCAGTGTCTTGAGCGGTACGAGAAGCTCCTTGATGTAGCCTGTGTGAAGGATGAGAACTATGAGCCCGGTGATGATCCTCGGAAATTGCGTCCTGGGGAGATTGATCCAAACCCTGAGTCAAAACCTGCACGCCCAGATCCTGTTGATATGGATGAAGATGAAAAGGAGATGCTTTCTGAAGCACGAGCTCGGTTAGCCAACACAAAGGGCAAGAAAGCAAAAAGGAAAGCTAGGGAGAAACAGCTTGAGGAAGCTAGGAGGCTTGCTTCTTTACAAAAGAAGAGAGAATTGAAGGCTGCTGGAATTGATATTAGGCAGCGGAAGAGAAAAAGGAAAGGAATAGATTACAATGCAGAAATTCCATTTGAAAAAAGGCCCCCTCCAGGGTTTTTTGATGTTACAGATGAAGATAGACCAGTGGAACAGCCCCAGTTCCCTACTACAATTGAAGAACTTGAAGGGAAAAGGAGGGTTGATGTTGAGGCACAATTAAGAAAGCAGGACATTGCAAAAAATAAAATTGCACAAAGGCAAGATGCTCCATCTGCCATATTGCATGCCAACAAGCTGAATGACCCAGAAACAGTAAGAAAGAGGTCAAAATTGATGCTTCCACCCCCGCAGATTTCAGATCAGGAATTGGATGAAATTGCAAAGTTGGGTTATGCTAGTGACCTTGCAGGAAGTCAGGAACTCGCTGAAGGTAGTAGTGCAACACGGGCTCTTCTGACTAATTATGCACAGACACCTGGCCAAGGAATGACTCCTTTGCGAACCCCTCAGAGAACACCGGCTGGTAAAGGTGATGCTATCATGATGGAAGCTGAAAATCTGGCCAGGCTGAGGGAGTCTCAAACACCATTGTTAGGAGGAGAGAACCCAGAGTTGCATCCTTCAGATTTTTCCGGTGTCACTCCTAAGAAAAAGGAGATTCAGACTCCAAACCCAATGCTGACTCCTTCTGCAACTCCTGGAGGTGCAGGTCTCACTCCTAGAATTGGCATGACACCAACAAGAGATGGTTTTTCTTTTAGCATGACACCAAAGGGAACTCCTCTCAGGGATGAGCTACATATTAATGAGGACATGAATATGCATGACAGCACTAAACTTGAGCTACAGAGACAGGCTGATATGAGAAAAAGTTTGCGTTCTGGTTTAGGAAGCCTTCCACAGCCCAAAAATGAGTACCAGATAGTGATGCCACCTGTTCTAGAAGATGCCGAAGAGCCTGAGGAGAAAATTGAAGAGGATATGTCTGATAGAATAGCTAGAGAAAAAGCGGAAGAAGAGGCAAGGCAGCAGGCATTGCTTAGAAAGCGTTCGAAAGTCCTTCAACGGGAACTTCCTAGGCCTCCTACAGCATCATTGGAGCTTATAAGAAATTCCTTGATGCGAACTGACGGGGACAAGAGTTCATTTGTTCCACCAACCTCTATTGAGCAAGCTGACGAGATGATTAGAAGGGAGCTTCTAACTTTGCTGGAGCATGACAATGCTAAGTATCCACTTGATGATAAAGTGATTAAGGAGAAAAAGAAAGGAGCCAAGCGCGCTGTAAATGGGTCTGCTGTCCCTGTGATAGAAGATTTTCAGGAAGATGAAATGAAAGAGGTATGTCGTTACCTATCGGTCTGTGCTCTTAGTTTCTTTATTTCCCGTTGGGATGACATCTCATTTTCTTCAGTTGATAGGAAGTAGCTTGGTTAACTCTCACCCTTTTGATATACACAAGTAACTTTATTTTCGTTTTGAAGGATACCCTCCCCTTTTTATGCAGACCCTGAGACTAATGACCTTATCTGTTTATTACTCTTTTTTTAAATTATATTTCCCCTTCTCCCAAAATAAACACTTGAAGAATCATTGCACAGACTAATGAAATAGGAATAATTTGGATCTGTCAATGTTCCATCATAATTTATATTTTGATCAATGCATTAGTCTTGATTCTTTTTATCAGGAGATTTCCTTGTACTCCCATTATATTGCCATCCTTTCTTTATAGGTTCTTTTATCATGAATTTTTTTTTTGTCAGTGCTGAGTTGGTAATGATTTAAATGAAGGTGTAGTTTTTGAAAATTGAATTCCATGAAATCTTTGTGAATATTTTGAAACTAGCCATTCTACACCCGTGTTTAGATTTACAAATTTGTGTAATTTTACTTTAAAGGTCTTACAATCTGCTAGTTGTTTATGACTCTGCTGTGTTGTCTCTCTTGTGAAGTGATTCTTCAATGTCATTGGGGTAAGAAAATAACTTGATAATTGGATCTGAAATGCTCACACTTTTTTGGTTATAATCTCCTTCAATTAATTAAGTTGGATTGAGTGCGTTTTTCTCTGACTTTTGTGGTGTTTTGTTTTCCAGATATTGTTAGATTTATTTTGAGTCAGATGTAATTGTCTAAGTTCTGCCCTTGCATTTACAAGTGGTACACTGTATAAATTGATTTCATAGTGTAATGCATATTCTGTGTTTATTTTCATTTTCCATTTTGATAAAGCAGTGCTGATGATACTTATTTTGCATATTTATGTGTATATTGTTTGTGGTAGGCTGATAAGTTGATAAAGGAAGAGGCCCTGTATCTTTGTGCAGCAATGGGTCATGAAGATGAACCCCTTGATGAATTTATTGAAGCACACAGAACCTGTCTCAATGATCTTATGTACTTTCCTACCCGTAATGCATATGGTCTCTCTAGTGTTGCTGGAAACATGGAAAAGCTAGCAGCTCTGCAGAATGAGTTTGAGAATGTGAGAAACAAATTGGATGATGGTAAGGAGAAGATGGTACGGCTTGAGAAGAAGGTGATGGTTCTCACGCAAGGCTATGAGGTATGTTATTGATATGCTGTATGAGGAATGCTACATTTCTGTTTCTCGCCGTATCACCTTCAATTATCACTAATGTTGCTATTTTAAACGCATAGTCTGTTCCTGGTTGTGTTTTCTTGCTTAAGAGCTTTCTAGCTTGCTTGTATTAATTTTATTATCAATATTTGAGAATCTTGGTTGCTTGAATGCCCTTTGTAAAGTTGGTTTGTATTTGCCTCAATAAATAAACCAAACTGAGAAGTGTTGTGAATGAAAATAGTTGGAAATCAACTCGTTATTGGGACACTTCCATGTCAAAAATGGTGGGAAGTGGGGGAGTACATGAAGAAAGCAGAATTCCTTTGGTTTTGTTTTGCTCTTTGTACAAAATAGATATTTCTTGTAATTCTAGATATTCTTTTCTTCATGTTGCCTGACTGCCTGAGTGCTTACATACTTAATCTTGAATATATTGTAATTTGGCTATTGCATTTTTCAGATGAGAGTAAAGAAAAGCCTGTGGCCGCAAATTGAGGCCACTTTCAAGCAGATGGATGTAGCTGCAACTGAGTTGGAATGCTTTAAAGCTTTGCAAAAGCAGGAACAATTAGCAGCATCACATAGGATAAACAATCTGTGGGGTGAAGTACAGAAGCAAAAAGAACTTGAGAAAACTTTGCAAAATAGGTATGGGAGTCTAATTGAAGAGCTGGAAAAGATGCAAAATGTCATGGACCAATGCAGATTACTAGCACAACAGCAAGAAGAAATTGAAGCAAACAACCATGCTCGTGAGTCAACTGAGATCACTGAGACCAAGGCTGGTGAAACTGATGTACAGAGTACAGAAAATTGTGAAATTGTACCTGACTCGGTAGAGCATGGACATGCTCTAGCAGTTGAATCATCTGATGATGGAACTGCTGACCAGCAAGTAGATATTGTGCATGACCAGGCTACTTCTAGCGTCAGCCATGACATGGATGTAGATTCTGATAAATTGGCAAATCCTACACCAGCTGCAGAGAATGTCGATGAAAAACTGGAAGTTACTGGTACTGCCAGCTATACTGACGATGGGAATACCATGCTAGAAATGGGTGCTGCAGTGGAAGTAAGTAGCCCCAATCATGATGTAGTTGCGGATGCTGTAAACTCACATGATAACAGCATGGAAGAAACCAATGCTGTTGGGGAGGAGACAAATTAGGCCGGACTGCATAGCCTGTTCTGATTAAGTATTGGGGACGTTAGACTGGATGCTTTAACTGAATAAATTGCATGGATAGTGAGTCCTCCGTTGTTGGAAGTTTGCTAAAGATGCTTAGTTGATGCTAAGATTTTGTAATGATCCCTAGTTGAAGTTTGGAACATATTATGAACTGATAAATTGCATGAGCATTTTGAGATGGTTGCCCGTATTTGTGCACAATGTCTTTATACTTTATAGCGTGAATACTTTCTTTTGGATTTAATTCATCCCTACTAATAACAAGACTAAGGGCAGACTTAGGTTATATTGGGTTGGGGTTGGCCCCTAACAAACAAATTTAGAATATATAATTAAAATATTTTATATGAAATTTGATATGTATATATTTACAAAAAAATTTAAGGTCATCTCTGCGTGAAAAATGTTCTTATTTATAGCACTTTGTGTTTATTTAGAGTCACGTCTATTCAATTTATATTATTTTATGAAAAGTTACACCTTTTTCACTTGGTATTTTATGAGTTATTACTTTTATTTCTAAAACAAAATAGACACATCTTTTCAATTTAGATTTTCAATTTCCTAAGGAATCGTTAATGTATAATTTTGGTCTCGTAAATTCTATTTTGTGTGAATTAGGCCTCTCAATATTTAACTTTAACAATTGGCAACAAAATTTAAGGTTAATTAAGTTTTTAATTGCTAAATTTTTTGAAATTTTGCCTTTTAGTCTTTGAACAAAAATTTGACTAATTAAAGTCTTTAATTTTCTTTTTCTTTTTACAAAACTGCCTTAAAAGTCAAATAAATAAAAAACAAAGAGAATAATAATAATCAGTGTAGAGATAAAATTAAAAAAAAAAGAGTAAAGAATAGTTAATGCTATCTTGATTTTTTTTTTTAAAAACAATTAAACAGAAAAAATATCCCTTTTTTTGAAAGATAGATAAAATCATTGGTAGTAGATGAAATGTTTTTTTTATGAATTTTTAAAGACTACTTTAAATCTTCTATAACTATGTAACACATAAACAAAGGGACCTACACAAAATACACCATTTGTTTCTTTTTATTTGTTATTTAGAGAGAAAAATGGTTTGTGTCACTTTAAAAGTTTAAGATATTACCACTCATTAGAGTATTTTCTTATTTATTTCGTCATTGTTATCTATTGATTTCTTGTGAATTTGAAGGTCCCAACAATTATTTTTGTTTTTTCAAACTACAGTTATTGCTATATGTTGTGCTTGGAAATTGTCTTAGCTTATATGAAAAGTTAGCTTCATTAATGGCCTGTTTGGTAGACATGTGATAAATAATATTGAAAAAAAATGTATTTTTTGTGATATTCATACTTATTCCACTCAACTTTAATTCACAAATTTATCTTCTATTTTTATTATCTAAATTAAATACATTTTTTTCTAAGGTTAATCTTAAGATTTTTCTTCATGAGACCTGTGATCATAGTTATAAAAATTAGTTTGGACCGGCTGGTCGGACCAGAATGTGATGGCCTAATTGGACCAGTTTCATATTTAGACTGAAAATGCACTTGATCTGGATTGGTCTGGGTTAATTTGGTCAAATTTGGTTGGGTTTTCATTTTTTTGTTTTGAAAAAAATTTTGGATTTTAGATTATGAATAAATTTTTCTTATTTAAATAATATTAGTTATATACTTATATATAATAGATGCATATATAATTTTGAATTTTTAATATATATAAAATGAAATCAGAGTAATTGTGACAAAGTTTTAACATGTATTATGTATATGCCTTAGCCGCCAAAAGTTGTTTACTTAAAAGGCTGCTCTCTAGTCTCTTGAAAGATAGGAATCTGAGTTTGAGATGACTGGTATGTTCATTATTTATGGTATAACACTCGAGTAGTCAAATAGATGTTTTCATCCCAACACTCAACAGCCCCCACTCACATAAATATAGCTAATGAGCTACCTCCTTCAAAAAGGATCCAGCAATATTGGATTGCACTTATCCAAAAAGATAAGGAAATAATAATCTAAAAAATATTAGATCAACAAAAAAAAGTAAAGGATATATTAAAAAAATTCTGATTTCTTTAGACAGACAAAATAATTTTTTATATTATCAACAAGTTAGAAATTATAAGTTTTTTGAATGAGCAAAGTTAGAAAAAATATAATAACTATGATTTTTTAAAAATAATTATGGTCAAAGTTATAAAAAAAACATCATACATAGCAATTTTTAATTAAATAGTTTTATAAAAATTATATATTACCAATACATATATTATTTTCTCATTAAAAGTAATAATTTTGATAAAAAAATATAACTTATATATTTTAAGAGTTTAATCATTATACATTAATAAAGTAAAATTAATTTATGCTGTCATCTAATTATAAATCATTATTTATAATATTTTATAAGTATTAATATAAAAATAATAAATTTATCATACATAATAAATTATAATTAAATAATAATAAAAATTATTTATTCTCTCATATTTTAATATATATTATAATTTTAAGAGAAATATTAAAAATACATTTTTCAATACATTCTCTATTAATGATTAATTAAGAATGTTAAAAAAGTGTGTTGTTAGCGCTCTAATTTCAAATGATATTTAATATTATTAAAATGAATAGGAAGATGAGAGCTATATATAGAGCTGACTCGATGCCAACATGCATAATAATTATTTTAAATAATGGCTAAGATGAACGTTCTCCAAAAGGTTTAAAAAGACAAATTGGAGATAAACACCGAACGAAGGATGGGCATATTCATTCATGGCACGATCGTTAGAAAGCGTTACGTTTAAAAAACAAAAATCAAAGTAATTAATAGTAATTACAAAGTACAAAATGGTCCCTATATAAGTTGAGTGTCCTGAGCTCGCAATAATACGATAAAAGCATTTTGTTTTGTTTCCTGCGCTGCTGCATGCACTTTCACTCTAAAGTGGGAGAAGAGCCTTCAAGCGAGTCTGGGCCACAGCAACTCAATCATCTAGGGTTGCTTTGCTTGCGATCTTCTTCGAGGATTTTCTGGTAAATTAACAACTCCTCCTCAGAAATTTCATCACACACGATCCCGTTCTTGTTGTTCCTTTCTCAACCACTGAAACCAAGTAATAATGGCGTGTACAAAATGCTTTATAAGGAAAACGAAACAGAGTTTGATTTCTGCACTCGTCTTGCATCATTGCATGCGTCATGTCCTTACTATAGTTTCTTTAACTGTGGTTTTTCATTCTTAACTTGAGAGAGAGAGAGAGAGTAACTAGCTTTTCCGAAAGTAGGAAATTGGACAACAATTTGACTTCGAGAACAGCCTATCGTGTAATGCTCTATTTCGTGATATATCTTTCTTATTATTGTTGTTGTTGTATTTTTTTCTTAAATTTCGTTCTGAGTGGAGACTATTTCAAGATCATCATGACTCCTCTCATTTTGCGAGAAAGGTTTCGGTGATTTCTTTTTTCCTTGCTTTTTCTTAGTAGAATTGCTCAATTTGGCTCCTAAATTCTAGGGAATTTTGTAATTTTGTAATTATTTAATAACGTGGATTGCAGAGATTACAACTGATGCAATGATACATATACCTGTGATTCTGTCTGTAATTTGTTTTTGGTAGAATTTTGTGAAAGCTGCTGTTATAATAAAAAAATCATTTGTAGCTTCGGAAACTTTTTCCCCCGTTTTTTTGTCCCTTGGTAATTTATAAGTGCTTCTCAATCATTGAATTTGAATCCAACAATGGTGGCTGAGAAATGCACTGTAAGCATCAGTTTGCTTAAAATTGGTGATTTTATTCTTTTGAGATTAAATTTGTGGAAATGATGAGAAACTGAGAATGGTGATTGACTTTTCTTTTACTTTTGGCTTGTTTTAGTTCAAGAGAAGATGGTAACTAGAATTGTGGATCTTCGTTCAGACACAGTTACAAAGCCAACTGAAGAAATGAGAGCTGCTATGGCAAGTGCTGAAGTTGATGACGATGTTCTAGGCTATGATCCAACTGCTTTCCGCTTAGAAACAGAGATGGCAAAGACAATGGGCAAAGAAGCTGCTCTTTTTGTTCCATCTGGCACTATGGGGAACCTTATATCTGTACTTGTTCATTGTGATGTCAGGGGAAGTGAAGTTATTCTTGGAGACAATTGCCATATCAACATTTTTGAGAATGGAGGCATTGCAACCATTGGGGGAGTGCATCCAAGACAAGTGAAAAATAACGATGATGGAACCATAGACATTGATTTGATTGAGGCTGCTATAAGGGACCCAATGGGGGAGCTATTCTATCCAACCACCAAGCTTATTTGCTTGGAAAACACTCATGCAAAGTAAGCTATATTTTTTGGTTTAGAACATTTCTTTTAGACTTGCTCTCATAGTGATCTTAATGCCACAAAATAGTTTACATTTTACATTTTCTACAAGATTTTGATAATTTCTGCTTCTTGTGAGAGAAAAAAGAACTTAATTTATAGTGCCAAATTGTCTATTGTGAATTTGCTCTTTGTTTGCAAACATATATAACCTTTTCATCTTGTATATTGGTTGGTGAGTAGAAATGCTTCCTATTAAAAAGCCTTCAGTGATCACAGCAGAGCATTTTTTTTTCCCAGCACTGCATGATTACCCCATGCAATGTTAATCAAGAAATGGGGCATGTTTTCGTAATGCAGTGACTTCACTTCGTTGTTCCGTTTACTGTTGCTGGCAATGAGTAATGACTACCATACAGCTACTAGAATGATTTCAGGCCTGGCAATTTGCTAATTTTTCTTTTGGTTTTAAAAGTCCCATCCTGTTGTTAATTGATTCAAATTTATAGCAGCATCATGACTCATATTTTACCTGAATGCAGCTCTGGTGGCAGATGCCTCTCAGTTGAATATACAGACAGAGTTGGAGAGTTAGCTAAGAAGCATGGACTGAAGCTTCACATTGATGGGGCCCGTATTTTTAACGCATCAGTTGTAAGAATTTTTGTGTTTTACTTATGCTTTCTTAAAAATATTTACAATAAAGCTTTATAGTGGCACATGTGATTTGTTTACTTACTAAGTACGTACATTTTGTCTAAAAGATATCTCACAGCAAATATCTCCATTAATAATGAACATAGAATGTGCAGAATCATGTCCTGATCTGGCACTGTTAACTGCAATGAAATGTTCAATGCCCAACATGAGCATTTTGCTAGTGTGAATATTTGGGGGAAATTTTAAAGTTTAATAACACAGCACGGCAGGAGTGTATAACCACGACCAGGATTTGAGACAGATCAGCTGGAAATGTCTTGGTTGTTGGTTTTCTGTGTCAAACAGAAAAACAGAACTGGGTAACATGAACTCCTTTTATACACAACTTAATGAAACATCTTTAACTGCAATACTTAAAAAATGTCTACTTCTAGAATCTCATAATGATCAAACACTTTTTAGCTCCTTATATCTACATTGAGCATTGTGAATACTGAAATCTGTTGGTTGCCAATGTCCCACGACATAAAATGGGCTAGTAGTTGTCATGTGGAAAAGCCTATCGTGAATTTACTTTCTGCCATCCTATCTCAGTGTGTGGCTACAATTTATTTATGTGTATAATGACTTCATTCATAGTATGTGGATATGACAATGTGAATTTACAGTAAAATAAAATTGAACGAAAAGGTTAGTTACCATTTGAATGATTACATGTGACTTCTACATTTGTTTAGTAGAAGTGGCATAAGCAGTTAAATATGATCTGACCTCTTCACTGCCTATTTTCCACTGAGTATATAATCTTATTACTTTTTCTCATTGCCATAGTGTGAGGCATGTGAATAATATCATGCCTTTAATTATATATCCAGTTTTTTGCTTCCTGTTTGTTTTTTATTTCTCCTTCCTGCTAACATGTGCATTGCTGAAAACTTTGGTTTTTTAGGCACTTGGCGTTCCAGTGGATAGGCTTGTCCAGGCGGCTGATTCAGTTTCTGTACGCTTTCTCTTCCTTTTCCTGTTTGCCTACAATTCAGTATATCTTCTTGGCATTTGAAGTTTTACTTTTATCTATCTTATTGAAGAAAGTTCCAGAGGACTAAATTTATTACCTGTTTCAAATCAAAATAGCAAAGTGAACTGACTTTATTTTTTTGAAAATATGAATTAGGTTTGCCTATCTAAAGGTATAGGTGCTCCAGTTGGATCTGTTATTGTTGGTTCCAAGAATTTTATTGCCAAGGTAGTTCAATAATTTTACAGGGAAATTAATAGCAGGTAGATACTTCCTGAAAGACTGATGTTGAAATCTAGTTTATCTATTTTTTTTAGGCTAGACGACTCCGGAAAACCTTAGGAGGTGGAATGAGACAGATAGGCCTCCTTTGTGCCGCTGCACTTGTTGCCTTGCAGGAAAATGTTGGGAAGCTGGAAAGTGATCACAAGAAAGCTAGACTTTTGGCTGGTAAATGTCACAGTTTTAGATTATTCCATGTGGAGTCCTAGTCTGTTGGAGGAATTATAATTTTTTAAAACTCACAAACCCTTTTCTTTTAAACTTGCTTTTCTACTATAACTTTTGCCTTCATTTCAGATGGATTAAAAGAAGTTAAAGGACTGAGAGTGGATGCTGGTTCTGTGGAGACCAATATGGTGAGTATTTAGAATTTAGTGTGGTGTAAATTGTTTACAATAGGGAAACTGCATTATTTCTGATTATTTCTGTTTTGAACGATTACTCTGTCTTGATTACATTGTTATCTTAGTTCCTGTCCCAATATTGAGCCAACAATATGAAGTGCATACAAAATAAATGACAATTCTTTGTATATCATTTAGGAACAACTAAGTTTTTTCTTTCCCTGATACTAGGTATTTATTGACATTGAAGAGGGTACAAAGACTAGGGCAGAAAAGATATGCAAGTACATGGAAGAACGTGGTATCCTTGTGATGCAAGAGAGTTCATCAAGGTCTTGTTTTCCCTCAACAACATTCAGTCTGTTATAAATAATTGAAAACTTTACAATGAAGTCAAGTTAGTACTATTAGTTTTCTAAGGTTTAATGCAGTAATTGCTGTTTTTGTTGACTACTATCTCCTTATTTGTGTGTCCAAACGTAAGAAGTGAATCAGCATGCTGATCTTTTCTATTTGTTTGTTTTTTCTTTGTCAGCATAATGTCTTCTGTCAATGTGGCAATGTTTATCCATCTTATAAGTTATCACTATTCAAATGTTGGAGAAATCTTGTTTTGCATCAGTTTTAGAATAATTTTTGACAGGGACATTTTCCCGAAGCTTAAAATTCACTCGTATTTTGCAACCTTTTCAATTTTGACGGGTGTATATCTTGTTTTTTCTTTATGTTACCGAGTCAATGGATGAACTTACAATATTAATGATGATATATAATGTATTACATACAAGATTTTTTTTTATAAAAAATGAAATATTTATTTATTAACATTTTTGGTGGACTAAGTCGGGCCTGGGAACAGGAGTAACGTTTGCTAAATGCTAAAAATGTTATTGATGTCCTCCAAAATCTTATGTAGCTTGCTGCTTGGCCCTTGTTATCTACTCTCTATATATGTGAATTAATTTGTTCGTATTAGATTACTATTGCACTTTGTGGACAATGTGCTAATTAGCGAGACTGATGACAGTGTCTGTTTAATTCCAGAATGAGAGTTGTTCTCCACCACCAAATATCAGCAAGTGATGTGCAATATGCCTTGTCGTGCTTTCAGGTGATGATGACTACAAATCAATTAAACTCTTTTTGTTTGATGTATCCAATGTGCATTGTTTTTTTTCCTTCCGTCTGGCATATGTTTTTGACTGAATGCTATAAGATGAAACTTGCTTTTGTTACATGTTGCAGCAAGCTCTAGCTGTCAAGGGAGTACAAAATGAAATGGGCAACTAGTGGAAGAATTTGAATATGGCACTTTGCTGCCATATTAGTCGTTAAAAAGGAATTCTGTGTTCCATTTGCCTTTGCTCATTTGATTTTCTTAAATGTACCCTAAAGAACACACAAAGATTTACATCTTTGATGTTGTTTCCTGTTATGAATTATGTTGACTTTCATCGTCGTTCCCCTGCTAATTTGGCTCATTGTTTACTGTCCCATTATTAGGCATGTATAGATATTGTGCAACCTTAGCAATATATTTGTAATATATATTTTATTAATTAGGTAAATTTGATATTGGTCCTGCTGAAAAATGAGCTTAAGCTCTTTCATAAGTATATATACTTGAATTATTGAGATTTAAATGAGGTTTCTACAACTGAGCAAAGTAGTATTAGTATTACTACTCCTTTTGGTTCTGATTGTCGCTATGATTCGTATTGAAAATGTCAACTACAATAATCTAAGACTGAAATTTTTCAGAAATTAGTTGAAGGGTAATAATCGGAGAGACGTACAAAAACGTTAAAAAAACTATTTCTTGGACCAAATGCTGTATTAGTGCTGTTGGACTTAGGGTTAAGCTTTATACACCCAGCGTATATCTAATACACCATTCAAAAACAGTGCACTTCCGTTTATGCCCCTGTTTATAAGCTTTTTTTAGTGTGTTGTTTTTGCTTGTTTTTCGAATTCTTTCTTCTCCGCCGCACTCTGGTTCAGCTTCATCTTTCTCCGACACAGTTGGTAGCGATTTGTGGTGGTGTTGGTCGCGTGGGTTTGGTAGTTTTGGTCGTCGTGGTCGCCGCTCCACTCCGTCCGCCGTGACAGTGGTAAGTTTTCCATTTACCAGGGAGACGATCGCACGGATTGGAGGATCCGTATAAGCTATACGGATTGACCAATCCGTATAGCTTATACGGATCACTCAATCCGTATGAGGTCTACGGATTGCAGGATCCGTAAACATCATACGGATTGACTGATCCGTATAAGCCTTACGGATTGACCAATCCGTATAGCTTATACGGATCCTCCAATCCGTATAAATGCCATATTTTTAAAAATGCTTTAATATTTAATTAATGCGAAAATAATTTGTCTATTATTGGTTATTGTACATATTTTAGACCTTAGGATTATATGAATAGCACGATGTATTAAATTTTATGGAGCTATATGATGCTATGATACTAAGATGCTTTGGTGCTTGATGTGGTTAGTCATTTATGAAGCATGTTAATAGTGATATAGATGTCGTTTTTAATTTGATCAACAATGGTGGCTATATAGTGGTGTCTAAAATGCTTACTCTTGATAGGGATAAATTGGGTGGATATAGGCAATTTTGGAAGTTTTG
>CM023950.1:27892878-27931019 GCA_013407115.1 Glycine latifolia
ATTTGCAATGAAAGTGGTTATGCTATATATTACAGGTTCACGATATTGTTGTATACCTTTAATTGTCACTACTAGAGTGAGAAGTAGATAATTTTAAAGTTACAATTATCTAAAGAACATCATATTGAACTTCTTTGATACCCCAGGAAATTGGTTATGCTAACCTGTATAGGCTGAACAAAACAATATAAGAAATATGATAGGGAAATTAGTTGATATTGTTCATGTCAAATATAACTAAAAAAAAAGGTTTACATTAACCATAACCTACTAGTTAATCAATAATAAAATCATATCAAATCACAAATGGTTCACTTGACTTCATGTAAACATTTTCAGTGCGCGACTTCTTCAAATTACTAAATGCTTGCATTCGACCCATATAAGGAACCATCCATTCTTTTGCAACTGCGTAGCAGTGTCTTGACCATGACAAAGCAGCTGGCGGTATAGGACTTCCATCTCTCAAAACAACCTGAAACAATGATCAAGAGTTATGTAGGGTGACATGTGTTTCAAATTTACACTAGCAGGTCAAGCGGTGTTATCATTTACCTCAACAAAATGGTTACCATACCCATGACCAATACATAGAATGCGATGAACACGTGAATATCTGGGTGGTTCGCTTCTCATAGGAAAAAATGTCATACTTTGTTGGAAAGATAGCGAAATGAGAATTATGTTATACTTTGATGCAATAACGTATCCCAAATCAGTAATATCCATCCACTTATCAATAGTTACCTATGGGTCACAAACAATTAAGCAAACATAAGTAAATCTACAAGATCTGAAAGTAATAACGTTAAAAAAATTTTACTTTTGACAATCCATCAACAAGTAGTGATCGTTTCAAGTGCTCAAATCTAGCTGACCCACCAAACAAAACTATATATTCATTAGACCATTCTGCAAGTTCTTTGAGCAAATGATTGCGTACCAAAGACCAACACTCTTCACCATATCCTATTAAGGCAGCAATTACCCGAAATCCACAATTACCATCAGCTTTAACATCAATAATGTCTACAATGTAATCGTGCATACATGTATCAAATTGACGCAGCAAAGGCATCCTCCTCTTTGTATAAGTGTCATGCTCCGATGATGAAGTATATTGTTTTGGTGTGGGACAACTATTTTGCACAGAATGTAAATCATCAACATACTCCCAGTAAGACGGATCCCGTTTGGTTGATCTTGCGTTTTGCAGGACTTGTTTCTTTTGAGCACCTTTTGTTTTTACCTTCTCAGGCGGTGGAAACATTGAATTTTGGTCAGGAAATGCAAGTTCATTCATTTTTGTCTTTAAAGTCACTTTGCCACATAAGTCAAGCTTTTCAAATCGCGAATAAATGGCATCCATCTCTCTAGTTATGTTGACCTCGCACTCATGTAAACCCTGATCCTCAAAACTTAACCTCCGCCAAAATAAATCAACTGTCTCAAGTGGAATGCTCCCAAGTTGAAATTTAGCTAGCTCACATGCACAAGGCAACCCATATGCAGTTCTCATTAGACATCCACAACGAGTTTTGCTTTTACCTGCATAATGGACTTGCTCATACTCCTCAGCAATTTCGTTTAACACATACCTTGAGACCATGCCAATAAGTCTTTTGTACAATGTCACTTTAAACACATGACCCACCACGTGTGTGCTTCTCTCCAAAGATGCCTTTATCTCAGTATGTTGCAAGGTCAACATGTTGTTCATTGCATCCCATACACTACAAAGATCTCCAAAGCTATTTTGCAATAGTCTCTTTAAGGTCCAATGCGCCGACTCTACCCTGCAGTTTATGATTCAAGTAAGCAACAATCCCCAAATTCGAGGTTATTCAACTAACAATATTTAAAATTTAAATGATTTTCTGACCTGTTAGTTGTTGTATTACCCAAATGCATGACTTGATTTGTCCATGCTGTTACAAATTTTTCTTTGTGTGGATTCAACCATGTGTCTTTCACGTAATCAACAAACGTTGGCCATGGCGAACATGCAACTTCAAACTTTGTAACACAATCATCATACTCACTCTCCTTATCACAATCCACAACACTCCCCCAGGCTTCCATGACATAGTCCCATGCGTTACTCTGTCAGACATATGTTTTACATTTTTCCTTCACATTCTTGTCAATGTGGAACCGACACAGTAAGTTGGTTGAATTAGGGAATACAGTTTTTACTGCGTTCATCAAAGCTAAATCTCTATCAGTCACAATTACCTTTGGGAAAAATTGACTTTTCATAAAAATGCCTCTAAATCGTTCTAAGGCCCAAGCAACATTGTTTACACGTTCAGCTTCTAAATAAGCAAATGCAGCTGAAAATGTCATCCCAGTAGGAGTCACACCCACAAAATCAAGTAATGAAAGGCTGTACCTATTTGTTTTGTATGCACTGTCTATCAGGAATACAACATTATATGCATTGCTCAACTTCACTGCATCCGGATGTGTCCAAAATAAGTCACGTATGATATTTTCATCCTTCACTCTATGCCAATGAATATACATGTCGCGTTCAAGCAGTTTCATTAAGTGTTGCAATTCAGTATTACCTTCCCTGATATGCGTACGGTATGTATATCTTGCATTTATTACTTGCTTCAAAGATGTGATATTATTGGGGTTGTGTTCCTTCAAGGTTAGAAGAATATTTTTGGGTTTCACCATCGACCTTGTCATATCGGCAACAATAATCTTCTCATCCTCTGTTAGTCGACCAGCATATGGATGTCCACATAATGACTTTGCCAAAGCATGATTATGAGTGTCACACAATAATTTCACCAACCACCCTTCACCTCCTGAGACTGGTTTGGCTTGTAGCTTAAACAGACAATTACATTTTCTAGTGCTAGTCACTGTAAGTACCAGATCTTTTTTGAATACTCTATACTTTCCACTCCTTTCACATCCAATTAAAACAAATGATGTTCTTCCCATCTTTCTAGTTGATATGTCCGACCTCATTATCACAGCTACAAAACCATTATCATATGTCACAGTTCGAGCCCACTTTAATACATCCTCACGGGAAGAGAAAACCTACAAATATCTGTATGGTTCCATTAATAATGCATTTACCAACTTTAACCAAATTCAAAATAATATAAATACCTGAGAAGTATTAAACGTTGCAGAACAATCGACTTCACATATATTATTTTCAATTGCACTAGCTTCACCTCCATGATTTTCATCCATATTCATTTCTTCAGACATAATATTGTCATACATCCAGTCATCGTTGTCCATCTAAACAAATTACAATAAATTTCAATAAGTCACAAAACAAATATATCATAATAATAATTAACAACATCAAAGTGATATTATCAAACAAAGGTATACATTTTTTATCGCCAACATTATTACAAATTCAAAACATATCAAATAAATTCTTCATTACAATATCAAATAAATTCAATATACAATGTCAACCTAGTTATTTTTAAATAATTTAAATCATATTTTATTAAATTTTTCATCATTTTAATTAACTTTTCAGTGTAAATCAACAAAATAAATGTGTTTTTAGGACAAACTATCAAAGTATAAAATTCCCACAAATTACTAAAATCTATTTTCAGCAACTTTATTTTTAAAATTTTTATAACAATTAATTTATAATTTAAATAATTTCTGTATAATTTAAATAATTTTTTTATAATTTAAATAATTTTTTAATTATTTATTCATGTTATACGGATTGGTTAATCCGTATAACGTATACGGATTTCGTAATCCATAAAAAAGCTTAAACTTACCTCCACCACCTGCACCTACAGCGATTCCGACTCTGACGACTCTGACGACCCCAGCAAACGTCAAAGCTTCCACCACCACCGTTGCACCAGCCAAAGCTTCCACCAACAACCCACTTCAAAACAAAAACCAACCCAACAAACAACTGTATTTTTGCACCAGCCAAAGCATAAACCAATAATAACAGCAAACAAAAACCAACCCAACAATTGCAATGTTGTTTTTGCACCAGGCAAAGCTTCCATCAACAATAACAGCAAACCGTTGCACCAGCCAAAGCCATCAGCACTTTAAAAACAAACAAGGGTATTTTTGTCATTTAAAAAGTTTGAATGGTGTATTAGATATATGGTGGGTGTATAAAGCTTAACCCTTGGACTTATTGCTGAGGAGGGACGGGCCCATGTTTTCAATTGTTTTAGAACAGTTACTTCCTGCACCTCGTGTTTTGCTTCCTGCAACCATTTAAGCTTCTGGAACATCATATCTCGAATGTAAAACTTTATATGCCCAAAAAATCTTTTCTGGAATGTAATTTTACATTCTAGATTAAATGCATGAAGTAATAGGGAGATACAGGAAGTAATTTCCTTATTTAAGATATTATATCATTGGTTTTCAAAACATGACTTAAATACTTTTTTTTTGTTCTTATAGTTTAACATTTTTTATTTATTTTTGTTATTGTAATTTTATTCGTTTTAATTCTTACAAAATATTTTTTTTATTTTTCGTTCTTAAAGCATTGAATAGTAAATAAAATGTTTTGAACAATAAAAAAATGTTATTTAAAATACTTCAAAAACTAAAAACAAACACATTTTACAAAGATTAAAATGAAAAATAAAAGTTGCAAAACGAAAATGAGAAAAATGCTCAATTTCAAGAACAAAAAACCATTTAAACCCCAAAAGAATTATATTTCTGCAATTTTTATAACTACGTAGCCTATGATTTTCTGAAACTTTGTCAAAGATACTTGGATATAAATTATATTGCTAGTTGAAAATATAATGTCCTGACAAAATTCGTATAACTTGGAGAATGGTGGTATCCAAGATACAAACATAACACTACAAAATTGGACTCAAGAATTTCTAACAATTTAATGAGTCATACAAAAGTTATTTACTTGATCAATATTCCACTGTTAGTTAATGTGTAATTTATAACAAATGGTAAAAGAAAGAATTATTCATTTTTTTTAGACAATCTCACTCAAAACATGATTTGATATTAAATGTGAGCACTTTTTTATTGAGATTTAAAGTTATTCACTATATTATGTGAGATAAATCCTTTTTGGTAAATCCAAAGCCTGTTAGTAAAGAATTATTCATGATTTGCTGACTATAAACCTTGACCTATACAATATGTAACTTGTGCGTTTTAATGAAGCGTGGAAACATAGTTCCAAACACATGAATAGTAGTATATTTCAACAATATAAATTGTGATAGAAAAAAAGTAGGCTTAATTATTAGTTTGATTGTCTAACTTATTTTTAAACTTTAATTTAATTCTTTTATTATTAAAAATTCAATTAGATCGTTCTATTTTTAGAAATTTTAAAGTCTTTATTTTTAAAAATAAGTTTAGTTGGTCTAATTTTTTTTCCTGTTCCAATTTTTATTTTATTTTTAAAAAGGTCAATTTTGGTTTCAATTGGGTCTTCTTGTATTTTTATTTGATTTGCTGTTAATGTACATCGAATGATCGAGTTTGAGCTGTCACCTTTGTCTTCGAGGTGGCTTGGTGGGGAAAGACTAAGTGATGAGTCCCGTGGTGGCTATAATCATGTTAATTTGTGGACAGTATTATAAAAGAAATATGAACTAGTTTTTGTTGTTTTTCTTTGTCAAGTTTCTTTCATATTTTCATTTTCACTTCACACTTGCTGCGATTTACCTCTGACGCTTAACCTGGCTCAGGTGTTGGTCTTTGTGGCCGTTTGTGGTGTCTCTCTTCCTTGGTCACTTTCTTGAGGTAAACAAATGCAGGGACTTGTGGGTAGGAGTCTAATTGCCCAAAATGCCGAGACTTGGCTCTGTGTGAATGAAAAATCATTGTCTATATCCTACTCACGTGTGTTAACCCACATGATGAATGTGTCATCATAAAGTTGTCAGAGACTAAGTTTGAACCAACTCTGTTCTGTTTCTTTCAGTTACTTCAATATTTCAATCAAATTTAAGAACTGCATGCGTTAACATTAGCTATAGCTTCCACTTAATTATTTTTTATTCAGTTGCATGGTGGTGTGTTGGTCTGTAAAAAAACATGGCAAAATTTATTCATATAACTTCGTTTGGACGGTTTTGAGTTGTGAAAAGAGACTGATAGAAAAAGAAAAAAAAAAATGTAGATGAAAAGAATGATGAATATGATAAGTGATATAATAGAAGGAAAAAAAAGAAGTAAAGAGTAAATGAATTGAAAATGAGGTTTAAGAAAAAGTAATTAGTATATTTTATAAACCCTTAACAAGTATTATTGAGTAACAATGATTGTTTGGTATCAAATTTTTGACATAAAGAAATGAATCGTCGTTAAAGTCTAAAAAGTACTAAACACAATTTCCTCATAAACTGCATGAAAGAAAGTAATTTATATGCGTCTTTGGATCGTATTATTTAACATTAAATCATAGACCCTCTCTCCACGTCTAACACCCGATCAAACACGCTGATATACGTACGTTGATCCATTCAACCAGAAGTCCTAAACATGGATGCATACATACTAATAACACTCATCTGCTTAATTTACAAATTTAAGATTCCGGGAAATAGAAAATCCTCTTAAAACAATTAAACTAGCGTTTTTTCAATAATTGGGTTCATTTTTTTTAAAAAAAAGTCATACAAATAAAAAAAGCTAGTTGATATTTCATTGCAGTGCTTTTTTCGACGGTTAATGTGTTATGTACTTATTTAAAATATCAGTAAATGTTAATTGCTAAGCATATTAATGAATGTCTAAATCATGCAAAATTTGATATACATAATTATAAAGATAATATCAAATTATTCAACGATTATATTGAATAATTTCACATATTGCATAAGATATTATGAAGTGTGAAAATTTCACACCTGTTATCGATTCATTCTTTCCCCATGCATATATATAATGTCTCTGTAAAAAAATTCCGATATAATGTCAAGTGTATTAGAGTAGCACTGACATCCTGATTGTGGCATCTTAACTATTATTACATAAAATTGTTGTAAGAAATTCTATTAATATATAAAATGGGAAAAATCAAACTCTCCAGTTTGGAAGTTAGAATAAATATGGCAATAAAGTTAATTTTTTGATAAAACTGATTAGACACATTTATTTTATAATAGTACTATTATAATAGAATGTTTTAATTTTAAAATGAAACTAAAATGTCTACTGATCACCACGTTATCTTTCATTCCATTTTACTTTTTTTTAAGAACATTCCATTTTACGTAGTTCAGTAACTATTATATTTAACTCTTGAAAAAAAAGCTTTTTAAATGCAATAAGTGACTGTCTACAATGAAGTGGACATGATTTTAGGATATAAGATGTAACTGTAGAATGCAGTATGACTAGCTCGCATAATAAAGCATTGATGCAAAAGAATGGCTTTCTCATTAGATATTTTTTCCTCCATGTATAAGCACATTTATTTAAAGAGTGATATTATGGTGTTCGAGAAAAATTTACATTTGATATGTTTATAAATCTTAATAAAACATAAGATAGGATTTTAAGAAAAATTTTATGATGGACTTTTTGAGAAGAAAAAAGTATCATTAAAGTATGTAAATACAATCAAGGATATATATAATGAGATTATTATGTATGTGAAAGCTTGTAATGGAACATCAAGTTATTTTTCTATCACCATAGGTGTACATTAACTTTTGACTTTTAGTTCTTATCCCTTTGCCTTAGTAATGGATGAACTAATAAAAAAATTCAAAAGAAAGTATTGTGATGTATGTTTTTTGTAGATGATATTGTGTTTACAGATGAAATCAAAGATGGTGTTAATAAGAAACTTGAATTGTGGAAAAGCACTTTAGAGTCTAAATGACTCACGTTAAGCCGAAACAAGATTGAGTATATGAAATGTAAGTTTTCACTAGTAAGAGATGATGATCAAGACCCTGTGCATTTACTTGGTCAAGAGGTATCTAAGAAAAATGTTTTTAAATACCTGGAATCAATTTTGCAGAAAGGTAGAGAGATTGATGAAGATGTAAATCATAGAATCAGAATAGAGTGGATGAAATAACAGAGTACATCTAGGTTGTTGTGTGACAGCAAAATTTCACTTAAGCTAAAAGGAAAATTTTATAGAACAACTGTAAAATCAACACAACATAAAATAAAATAGGAGTAACATAAATGAAGATGTTAAGTTGGATGTGTGGTTATATGAAGATCAATAAGATAAGAAATGAAGATATTCGACGAAAAATAGCAGTAGTACTAGTAACTGACCGAAAAGATGAGGAAACATAAATTGAGGTAGTTTGGACACGTAATGAGATGACCATTGGATGCTCCTGTAAAAACAAAAAATTGTTACCAAGAGTTAGACACAAATAGAGGTAAAGATATGGAACTTATATGAGGAAAAATAGTGAAACAATACTTAATGAAGGTAGATATATATTGGCAGACAGTATGTTTTATGACGGAATAGAGAAAAACTATAAAACTCGTTATTATTTCTATATTCCAGATAATTTATTTTTAGTCATTTTCTTCTTCATCTCTCATCTCCTTCTTATCTTTCATTAAATTCATCTACCATCGACCCCAGTTAATTTGGGTTAAAGATATTTTTTATGTTTATTATTTTTAAAATATATATTTTTACAATAAAGAAAAATGTTAAATAAAACGAATAATATAATAAAATATAAAAGAGTAAAGTAAAAATAATAAATAAAATAGCAATAATCTAAACAGTCGTAAATTTTACATATTAAATTTAATTTTTATGTTTAACCATGATCCATTAGATTTTCTTTTAGTTAACAGATCCATTATTAGATTATTAGGAGTGTCTAGACGTGTCCTATCCAATCATGCTCCATGCCTCCATGTACAATTTGACAATAGAGTGGGTCCCACCAGGGATTTTGTCCTGTCCCACTTATCCCACTGACGAATAATGTACATGGTGTCATTAGTGTATATAAACCAACCTCTTTTAATCCATGGTGCAATGAACTTCATTTTTAAAATCATTCATTCTAAAATATAATAATTTTATTGAGGTTTCATTTCAGATGAGTCATTTTCATGACTTTCTTGGGGGCACGTGGTCCTCCTGCTGGACATTTTACCGAATTCTTTGTCAAGTTTCCTTAATTAATTTTCCATCAATGTTAACAACTGGATCCTACACGCGCTAAGAAGCCACCTTTGGCGCCAAATCAATTATCTTATAACCATTTATACATATTAATTTAATTAATACATTTATACAAATGATCTTATAATTTACAAGATTGGCATATTACATTTATACGTGAAAGAATAATCTATTTAATAAAAAAATTATATTTAATTCTTATTATATTTAAAAAAATGATTAATAACAGTCACTTATTATGAATAATATTAATATTTGATTCAATAAATTAAGAAACATTTAAGATTTTTGACTGATGACAAGAAAAATACACATTATCTTATTTATTTTTATTTTTTTGACTGAGGACCAAAGAAGGAATTGTTCTTGAGAGAGCAATCGAGAAAGTAGTATTTGCTTGGATGCGATGAGGCACTAACAAATTTTGCCACCCTCAAAGCAAATGTAGCAACAATAAGAAACAGAGGATACCATACTTGAGAGCCCTTTTGTTCCCCAGATATGAAGGCGGGGACCATAACCATAGTATGGGTATTTAAATGTTTTATTCTTTCCATTTTAGGTGCAAGGCTAGTTTACTCTAACTACAAAACGTAGATCTATCTATTTATTGGTTCCTACCACAACCACATTAGCTTATAGGGCGAATCCATTGGACATCCCAAAATAACCCATGCTGGCCTGCCCCTATTTGTAGGTTTTGAGATTACAAATGCAGGAGATCTGTTTCTTACCCTAAGTGGAACACAACAGATGCCAGGACTCATACCATTTATATAACAGTGGCAATACCAAATTCAACCTACCATATAACAGAACATTTAATTACTGGGTCAACTAAGAAAGAAAACCAGATCAAATTGCATATGCAAATTACCTTGGTTAGTACAACCTAGCTAGTAATAGTATGTAGGATCAATTATGATTGAGCAAGTATATCGCTTAACAGTGGTTTATTATCTAAATATATATAAATCAACTGACTAATATAGCACTACAAAGAATATGCCAACCCTAATTAGTGTAAGTTTTAAACTTAAATTATCGTCACAATGGTCAGTGACAAATTGTAGCACAGCCAGAGAAAAATAAAAACTTTTTACAGTTTATACATTAGATGATACTATACATAACTTGCTAAAAAGCAGTTATATAAATAGTTAATAACTTTTACATAAAAGATTGTCCAGTCATCCTTATAGTGTTAGATTTACTTTTTATATTTTTTGTATCATCTCATTAAAATTATATTCCTCATGGAAAGGTCCGCCTGTACCATATTTCTTGATAGAAATATTAAGAACATATTTATTGAAAATTATTAACTTTTGTGAGACTCACTTTATATTTAATTAATTTTATTTATAATTTTTCAATTTTAAAAAGAGTTTATTAATTAATAAATGTACCATCTTTCCCTTAATTAAACGGATCGCTGGATATATACGATACTTTCCTTCTGTTTATAGATTTCCAATAAAGTGATCTCTATTAAGAATTTAAGATTAGTTTTTTCAAAAGAAATCTCAATATTTTAAAAGTTGTTCAACACTTCACAGCCCGTCCCAAAGAACCGTATATGCAAATTATACAGAAGAGTAAGAAATCTCTGGGTATTGCCACAGCACCCGGTCCCTCCTGTCTAGATTTGATTGATAGAAGGTGAAAAGCTTAAAAGTGTAAAATATATGTTCTAATTTATAATAGTTTACTCTTATACTATAATTAAAAAATTAATTTAGACAACGAGACTCTCACTCTTTTATTTAGATATTTTTACCATTTTTAATTTAGTCTCGATTTAGTACTGTTAGCATTAACTTAGGAATTTGCACAGTATTGTATTAATATTTTTTATAAGTACATATAAATCTATTTTTTAGCGAATGAATTTTTTTATTTCAACATTACATTTGATATTATGTATTTATTTTTACTGTTTATTTTTTTGTATATACGTATCTTAAAAATATTTTACAGAAATTAAAAAAGATAAGAAATATTTTTTTCGAAAATATTATAAACAAATCCATTAAGCTTTGCAATGCAAATAAAAAAAATGCGAAAAGTATATGACTATGCTTTTTAGCCTTATCTTTTTTTATGTACTATTTAATTACTTTTATATGCTTTTATAACATGTTAAATAAAAAAATTATTAAACTTTTGTTTTGCACAGCTTAGATTGTGTAAATCGTGAGAAAATGTTTCCAAGTTTCTATTTCATTTCCTGCTCGTAAAAATACAATTTATATATAAAATAGTAAATATAAAAATATTTTTACTGTTTTATATAATTTTTTAAGAAAAACAACATTTTTAGTTGAAAATAAATATAAGAAATAAAAGTATTTAATAATTGTGTTACGTTTTTAATTTGTTAATTACAACTCTTTACCTGTACACCTTTTACGTATCGCATTTTATTTAGTAAAATTGTTCTCGTTTATTTGCTTGAGTTGAGTCTCCGTCCTTTTGGTAAACTTCTTTCTCTTTTCCTTCATCTCCTCTTTCAATTCATTCTTCTTGTGTCAAGTGTGAAGTATCGTTAATTCGTGACCGAAAATATCCTCACGCACAGCAAATACATATTCACTTCATTCATTCATTTGCATTCCATACTCGAACCATGACGCTTCTGGTTTGTACTCCCCAAGTTAATTACAAAATTGTATCGATACAAAGTCTTCATACGAGGTCATAACTTGTGTTTCTGAAAACATCATTAAACTTCAAACTTTGTAAGAGTTTCTTGCATCCCAATTGTAGATCCAGAAAAACCCCTGGTTTGAAACAGTGTAAAAAGTTTGATTTTCATAGCTTAATTAACTAGTTCGTTAGCTAGCTAGTTCATTATGAATATTTCTCATTATTTAATTTGGTTCCCCTCTCTGATAAACTCCTAAACAAACAACAAAGCTGAAATTAATTAGAAAATGTAAATAAACAATTCAAAATCCCAACCCCAAATCATACAGCCCAAAATGGCAGGCCTTTTCTTGTTCATTGGACAGCAAAAGTAAGAAGCTCAGAACATATATAGACAGCAAAGCTTCAAATTTCTCCATTATTACAACAAAGAAAGGAGGAAATAGTAGAAATTAAAACTAGCTAGCTCCGTAGAAACACCACCAACATCAAACCTTTGTTACAAAGGACAACGAAAACAATGCTGGATCTCTATAACTATCCTTGGGTTACCATTAACTTTTTCTTCATTGGTATATCCATCATTGTCGTATCCTCTATATTTTCAACTAATTGGCGATGAAGAAGAATTAAGATGAATTAGAATGCTGGTCAAAACAAAGTTTTGATTAGGGTGAAAAGATGTTATAGAAAGAATAAATGCAAAATAATAAAAAATAAGTTAAGGAAAAAATAAATAAATAAAAAATTTAAATGTAATGTTACCTTTATCATTTTATATATATATGTGAAGCCTTGTGTATATTATTTTTGAATAAAAATGGAAAACAATGGAGATTGAACATATATAGAAAAGGAAAAGAGGATTAATGTTTTTGAAAGGAGTAGTATGATACGAAAAAAAGGGTTAAAAATATGTAACTCACGCGCTGAAAAGTAGAGTGAGGAATGTGCATAATTTGAAATGTCTGCTCATCTTTGGTCACCATCATCACTGCTTACTGCCAAACTTTGTCCTGTTTCGGCACAACACTCTTCTCACATTCATTTAACCCTCGGTTCTTCACCACTCTCCCACCCCACCCTTTCTTTCACTTCCGGTACGACATTACATAACTCTCAGTTCCTCGCGCTTTTCTGGAAACATATACCTGATGACCCTGATCCCATCCTTTACCCTTTACCCAGGAATCATTCCATTTCCCACCAATTACCACTCTCACACTTCTCACCAACATTAACCAAACCTCATTCCCTTCCTTTCCTCTCTCTCTCTCTCTCTCTCTCTCTCTCGAAAAATAATGGAAACCACTCACTGTTCTAGTTTTCATCTGTCACTGCCCAGGTTGCTGCTGTCTTCTCGGTCTTCCCTTTCCAGCAACACCCTAGTGATCTCAGGCAACCTTTCTTTCTCTGCATGATATTTATATTATATTCATTTTTCTAATTAATATAACTACTACACATCAATATCAATATTCATCAATATTATTATAAAAAGAAAACCCTAGTCCTTGGAAGAACGAGAAGAAGTTTTCACTAGCAAAGCTATCCAAGTAGCACCATATTAGTCTCAGGCTCACCAAGATCTAAAGCAGATCCAAGGGTTTAAAGAAAAGCATATCAGATCCATGGATTTGATTTCTGAATCAACAAACGTCGTTTCAAACGTTACAAACCCCAGCAGCAGGTACAAGATGGAGACAGTACCCACCCCAACCACCATGAATCATCCAACGACAGCGGCGGCAGTGTCGTCGCCGTCTTCGGGAAGCAACAACAGCGGGAGCACTACTACTCCGAGCCGCTACGAGAACCAAAAGCGAAGGGACTGGAACACGTTCTGCCAGTACCTGAGGAACCACCGTCCGCCACTCTCCTTGGCCCTGTGCAGCGGTGCGCACGTGCTGGAATTCCTCCACTACCTCGACCAGTTCGGGAAGACTAAGGTTCACAACCACCCTTGTCCGTTCTTCGGTCTCCCCAACCCACCTGCCCCGTGTCCCTGCCCGCTCCGCCAGGCCTGGGGCAGCCTCGACGCCCTCATCGGCCGCCTCCGCGCCGCCTACGAGGAGAACGGCGGCCGCCCGGAGACCAACCCCTTCGGCGCACGCGCCGTCAGGATTTACCTTCGCGATGTTCGCGATTTTCAGGCAAAGGCGAGAGGTGTTAGCTACGAGAAGAAGAGGAAGAGGCCAAAGCCTAAGGTCACTCCCACTCCTGCTTAATTAGAGAAGCTTGTTGCTACTAATGTTTCACCACAGGTATCAAATATGAATCGTATATTATTATGTGGTGTGTGTGTGTGTGTGTTTATTTATTTGGTTTTGTGTTTTGTCTTTTGTATGTAGATCCTTTATGATGGGTTTAGTAAACCAAGTCGTCGATGTTTTGTGCTGTTTCCTTTCTTTTTTTTTGCATTTTTAAGGTGCTTTTGTTGTCTCTACGAAGACGTGTTGAGATGATGATGCCCTTGAAATTGTTCTCGCTTCTTGAGTCTGGGGAAGTAGATAGTGGAAATTAAGTGCCACCACCCTCTCTGCCGCCAACTACTACTCTAGAAGATATCTTATCATATTTGTACTCAAATTAATATATAATATATCATGTTCAACATCTAGTGTATTTATGAAGCATGCACTTGAATCTCTACCCTCTCTCCTGTACGTGAGAGCTTTTTTTCAAAATGTTGATTGAACTTAATTTACAGGGGATTAATTAATTGGGTGTGGATATTGAATAAGCTGGTGTGTGTGTGTGTGTGTGTATATATATATATATATATATATATATATATATATATATGTCTTCCATTAATTATATATTATGTTAGCTGCAGGAAAACTACATGTATATAACATCTATGGTTGTGTTGTAAGGGTGAGACGTTGCGGGGATTGTGCGAGTCCAAGAACGTTGTTTATTTAATTTTTATTTTTTCCTATATATATTGATTTCTTCATTGAGAGTTTTAGCTAATATCTGCTGCACCCTTTTTGCGTGGCTTTCTTTCTCTGAATCCATGCATATCCAGAGGGACACAAGTTTAATTATTAGAAACATAACTATATATTTCTTGAGAATCTATCTCGAATTGAAATATGGTGAGGGTAATATATAATAATTAAAACGTTGAGGATGTACACGCAAGCTAGAAAAATAATTAACTAGCTAAAATTATGTAAGCAAAGCATTAAGTAGCTAGAGAGGACTCACAAGCCTAGAATGTAATTGGTCTAATAATGCAGTTCATTAGTTAATTAAAGATGAAAATAAGAGAAATTTAGATTGTCTTCTCTATTATAGATGCCAGCTAAAAATGATCGAGTGTGTAAAAAGTAATTGGATATGGATATGGCTATGGATGATTAACTTTTGGTGTATTGACAACCGGGGTAGGCTATTCGCCTAATCCCCTTGTAGCTCGGAGAACGACTCCTTTTTTGATATAAAAAGTGGTTCTTTTTGGTGTGTTTGATGATGGACTGTCTCCATGTTAAATAGTTGTCTAGGTCGTCTTGGCTAAAAAAGAACCTTTATTCAAATTATCTGTAAAAGATCAAAACCTAATATATTGTTTGTTAGCTTGTTGATTGAATGGGAAAAAGTTTACATTAACTACGCTTTAAAATGGAGAGAGCTTGACAGATGGTGATGATTGTAACTTTCATTGGTTCTGCATATAAGCCAATAAAATAATAGAGAAACTTTGAAATTTTTAACTACTACTAGCTCATTAACATTTATTTACTTTGCCCTACCTTGCAAGTACCAATGTTATCTAAAATGCTTTGTTGACAGGATACAGCAATTATAGAAATAATGTTTGGTGACTAATTAGCCATTTTATCCCAAGAAACTTAATTAGCCATGACTTTCTTTCTTGGATATATTATTAATTGACACAATTGCTTAATTTTTTCTGTAAATAATTGCATCACTAGGCAATCGTTACATGTATTTGAAAAATGGAATTTACTCTAGTTATCACATTTTATAAAGAAGAATCATGATTAAATTCTAATCTCATTATACTGGAATAAAAACTTAGATGTACGACCAATTAAAATGGCATAAACAACGTTCGATCTTTAATATAAGGTTTTTAACTTTCAATTTCAAGATCTTATTTTAACTAGTTGTGATTATTTTTATTTTTTTGTTTTCTCGTTTAAAGTTACAACTAACTCTGCAGTTAACTATATTTAAATGCTAGACGAATGGTAGTTATTTGATTCCAAGTCTTTTTCTATTTTTATGTAGTAATTTTCTAAATGGTCTTAAATCACACGTGAACGGTTCATTCCAGAAACAAGCGAACCAAGTCACTTATGTACTAGCTAGGGCGTATAGATTCAATGTTAGTCCACAGTTTTGTAATCATTCACCTCATTATATCAACATTTTGCTTTCTAGTGATATGAGATGAGTATGTTTTTCGGTTAAAAAAATCACATGAACAGTTCTAATTAATTAGCTAGTTGGATGGAATTTTAAAAAAAAATAAAGCTAGCTGGATTGAATTCTAAGTAAATTATAGGCTTTTTTTTTGTATTTATAATTTATTGTTTTTTTCCTTTAAAAAAATTGTTTTAGTCCTTAAAAAATTCGGTTGTTTTGTTTTTTGTTAGTAAAATGTTTTGGATAACAGTAAAAAAATATTTTGAAATGTGAAAAAAAACACTTTAAATAAACAATTAATTTGTTGAATTTCAAATAAATAATTAAGGTAATAATTTTCTAATATAACATGTATCTTTTTAATTAATGATTCATTTATTTATTTTTTATACTATTTTTACTAAATATTAATTAAGGATAGTCTTAGAAAAATATTTAATGTAGCATTGATTTTGTAAAATGATTTATGTTTTGAAACAATTTTTTTCCTTTTAAACGCCATATAATATAGAACGGATAATTAAAATCTCTCTCATGTTTTCAATTTATCTTGTGGAAATAATATATGTGAGTGGATATCTAATATTTCATTCATTTCATAATAATAGTATAAGAAGAAAAAAATTTCATAACATAATTGTCATTTTAAATTTTTATGTAATATTAGTTATTTTTCCTTACTTACATATCTCTCTTATAATACTAATTATATGGATTATAAAAATTAAAAATAAATTAATAATGATAAAATTAATTTTATAAAAAAAATAATTTATTTATTATTATTATTTATCTATATAAAATAACTTAAAATGATAATTATAATAAGATGAAAGAAGTATTCAAATAACCTTAATTAATTAGAGATCAATAGGCCATTTATATAACTAGGCCCTGGGTATAGGGAAATGTTAATTAATCAATTTATATACAAGAAAAATGTGCGAGAGTCTGTGAAACAGTGGAAGGCATTGATGCCTATATATATAGAAACGGGAGTAAAAGCTAGGTTTGATTTGATCTAATGCTTCTTTTCAGGAAATGTGTTTCTTCCTCAAACAAATTTTCTAACCCATAATTAAACATGAGAATTGGCTTATTGCTGACTAGGATTTTTACCAGGTGCGGGGGGTAGGAAACGAAACCACCCACCGTAGGTGTAAAGATTCTTCGCCAATTAAATGTCTGAACGTACGACAATTACTGTGTCAATGATGCAGTGAAACTAATACTGTGAATTTTCTTTTGTTAACATTTGACTTTCTGATTTGAGTAAATATGCGAACGTGCTGCTGTAATTAGGGTTAGAGGAAAACAATATTTATATAAAAAATATTTTGTAAGTTTCAGACAAAAGGACTCCCTGACATACAAAATATCGAACTGGAAATAAACTTAAACAAAATGCAAGTATTAATTTAGAGCACCAATTTCATTTACTTTGCCTCAATAGAGAGATGAGTGAAGCCTTTAACATGCATCCTATTATACGTAAGACTCTGCCTTACTTCACTTAATCATTAAACTTTTTGAGTTTTGCGTAATAGGCTTATGGAGTAAACTAGTAA
This sequence comes from Glycine latifolia, assembly GCA_013407115.1. Lineage (NCBI taxonomy): Eukaryota > Viridiplantae > Streptophyta > Magnoliopsida > Fabales > Fabaceae > Glycine > Glycine latifolia. The sequence continues at coordinate 27,910,645 of CM023950.1, forward strand.
TTAAAATATTTAATAATAAAAATATATATTCTATTCTTAATCAACATTGTTTTAATTAAGTTTAATAATAAAATAATTAAATACAGGCATATATTAAATATTTGCAAATAAGGAGGAAATTTTGCTAAAATGACAGACATTTTTTTAAGAAAATATCACTCTTTAATATTACCTATTGATAATTAGTAACTTCTTTTTCATTTATTTTTTTTAGAAAATATTACTATTTTAATACTGCATGAATAAAAGTTATTAGAGAATTAAAATTAAGGACTTTGCTTCGTGTGAGGATGGGTATATAATACATATATTTAGTGAGGTTTGTATAAAAGTGAAAATAATAAATCTTGACTAATAAATTTTACTTTAAAATTGTCAAAACTAAAATATGTAAGTTGAGTGAGTGAAATAAATTTTTATTATCATTCAATTATAAATTATTATATATGATAAGTTTGTTAATTTTTATAATAATTATTTTAAAAATATCAACAATGATTTATGAATAATTGATGATACCTAATAGTAATAATAATAATTTTTTATTATTATTTCTGAGAATTAAAAATTAATTACAAATGTTTGACTATTTACTGCTTCCTCTGGAAATAATTATTTTCCCCTCCAATTTACTGTAACAATTTGCCAACGAAAAATGGATTAGTCATACAGAGTACAAACCGCTTAACACAATGAGGCACTCGTTGCTTTTAAGTTTTAACAAAAATAAAATATTTCTAAAAACTCAAAAGTAAAATCAAACTTATTATTGATATTAAGAATGTGTTCAATTTTTCTTAATTACTTTTTAAACATTTTTCTTTTTTTCTTACAGATGTATTTTCTTTTGCCGTGATAAAAAATAAGAAATTAAAAAAACTCAGAATTAATTAGTTGTATAATAATGTCTTGTTCGAATAATTTGTAACCCTCATGAGACAATTTGTGAAGGTATACAATCTTTGCTTGAGTTTTCGTTGCTTTTATTCTTTTTTCCTAGTGAATAAAATAAAGAATATGAAATCATTTCATTTATCATTAAAATTAATCAAAAAATAAAATTAACTAGCTAATAGTTTTAAGTCCTTCCGATTGTTGACAATTACATCCTAAGTATCCTTATCACGAAAAAGGATACTCTTCAAGAGAATCACCAGAGATGTAACTACTGGTGAAATTGATCTTAAGACCTTTCAGGATTTCTTTACATATTGAACTAGTTTTGGGGACTTCAATTCATAGCATTTTATAATTAAAAATATTGTGGGTAAATTATAATACAAAAATAAATTCAAGTTAAAAAATTACTAATTACAAATATAGATACAAGTCTCATACTTGGACATTCTGCCTAATCTTCTATTCACACGCACATTCCTTTATGTGATCCCCTCATTTTTTAAGATGCTCAGCATACTTTGCATCAAAACTCTTGAACTTTTGTCGGATTGACATTTTTGTTTATTTCAAATGGATCAAAATCAATAAGAAATCTATTTTCACCACTACCATGAATAAGGATCAACTTCTTCAACTAAGTGTCATGCCAACCTTTCTTGAGGGTAAATTAATTGTATGACCCGGAATTAGATGTTTAAAGTGTCTCCATGTATTATGAATATAAATTGCAAACACATATACATCAAACAGTGCAAACAATGTGACACGTGGAGTAGACATTTAGAGTGCAAACATGGAGACTGTGACAATTTTTTTTAATCATTTTTAAACTTAGAAACTAATGAAAACATGGGCAATTAATTATGCCGTATTTAAGTTTTTTTACTTAGTAGAAAGTTAAAATGGTAACTAACAGTGACATGGAAAGACTTATTCACTACATGAAAATCTTAGATTAGCGAGATAAATTTTTCCTTATATAATTATAATCCCTCGCTAACTAGTGAAGTGATTATATTCCCTTGTATATCCCTCATTAAAGACTTAATGAAATTCATAAATGTAGAATTTTAATTTAACAATAAAAATTTAGTGAGAGGGGACAAGAAGGGATTAACAAGGGGGCATTTTGCGAGGAATTTGAGAGGGACTTTTGTCACTAACTTGCAAGGGAATTGCCTAACATTTGTCTGTGACTTCTAGTAGTAAGAGATTTGCGATGGAGTGGCAATATTTTTTTTCCTCACTAATTAGCAACCCTATTTTAGCGGGAGAATATTTCATTGCAAATATGTCGTAATTCCCTCGCAAACAATTTTAACGATAGATTTATGAGTGAATATTTCCTCTCTGATCCATGATTTTATTGTAGTAGTAAATACAATGACCAACAACATAAACAATTAATTTCCAATGATATGTGAATACACTGACTAACAGTGAAATGTAAATGTAGAGAGCAAATATGATGAAGCCAAGAAAAATTGATTTGATTTGAAAGGATTTTATTAATATATTCGTAAGTTTGAATCTTTTTATTGATGTGATAATTTGACAGGTGATTTATAAGTATTTTTATAAGTACATATGTTTATCCATGATTCCTAATTATTCAATTCACCTATTATTATTTTTTATCAAAAAAATACATTGACTATCAATGGAACGTAAACATAGAGCGCGCGCGTAAAGTTGTGAACACAAAAATAAACAATAAAAATTGAAAAAACAATGCTAACAACATTAGAGCAACTCAAGTCATATATTATATGTAACAATTGGACTAGTTTGATCGATGAATTACAAATCTTAACTTTTTTTTAAAAACTAGTTTCAGAAATTAAAATACTCACACCAGATCATTTGAGGAATAATTTTATTTTATATTTAATTTTGGGAACGAAAAAAATTATTGCGTAACCAAAATCCCAAATCAACTTCTCACTAAAAAGACCATCGTTTGCCACAAGTATTCTTAGATTCCCAATTAAAACTAAAGTTAATTTCGGTACTTCTATCAATAGGGTGTTATTTTAAAAAAAAAATTTATCATTTAGAATATATTTTAAATTAATATTCAATTAAGAATAAGTGAGATTACTACTTTTAAATTAAAAGTAGTAACATTTATTAGACTTTTATTTTTTTTAAATATTGAAGTAGTAAAATTTTATACCACATCAAATTTCTTTAAAAAATACAACTTTATAGTGATAACAATTTTTTTTATAACTTTAAAGTGATAAAGTAATTTTTTATAATAAATAATTTTTATTTTAATTATTTAAAGAATTAATGTATGTTTTATTTAATATTTTTTATATTATTTTTATATGATTTTATTTAATATTTTTGTATATTGTTTTTTTAATATGTTTATTATATTTAATATTTTCTATATTTTGTATATGGGTATTTTTAATATTTTCTATATATTTTGTATATTATTTTATTTAATATATTTTTGAGTGTTGTTTAAATTTATTATTTATTTTGTATATTAAAAAAATATATAAAACACTTAAATTTAAATAAAAATATTAAAATTTTATGCAATAAAATGAAAGACGTAAACGCTTATCAAGAAAAACTCATTATGAAACATCATTCTACTAATAATATTATTGTTAAATGAATATGTAGTACATTTAAATGTTTTTTTTATTTAAATTTAAATTTTTGTATTATTTTTTAATTTAAAAAATAAATGATAATATTTAACAATAGTAAAAATTATTAAATAAAACCATATAAAAATATAGAAAATATTAAATAAAACATACATTAATTCTTTAAATAATTAAAATAAAAAATTATTTATGTTTTAATAAAAAAAATAATTTACTTTACGAATTTAAAATCGTAAGAAAAAATATTATTACTTTTTCTATTTTAAAAAAATTGAGGTCATATAAATTTTTACTACTTTAATAATATTTTTTTAAAATAGAAGTGATAATAGATATTATGACTTTCTATTAAAAATCATATATCTTTCACTATTTATCTATATATGAATATTAATTTAAAATCTACTTATGTAAATTTTTAAATAAAAATTGCACATATGGATAGAAGTGCCGTTCATTGCCCATCAATGTAAAGCAAAACGTCTGAATAATATTTATTTACAAAAATCGCCAATACACGCGGCATGGTACGGATAGGTGGTGATGGGTTCGTTTGAAATCTCCTGAACTAATTTTAAAAGTCTTACATTATTGGACACTCTACAGGGAAATTTCTCAACTTTTAGGAACTAGTTGAATAACTTTATTAGATAAGACAAAACTAAAAGTGTCATAATCCCTTAATAGTCTTTTGCCCACCTTTTTTATCCCAAAAAACATACCACTAACACCGTGTTTGATAGTATTAAGAAAATTTTCCTTTATTACCATATTTACTCCCACAATATATATATACACTCATTAACATCATATAGAGAGAGCAGTAGAGTTTAAACGATCAGGCAACTTTTATCACAACATTTTTTCTTTTAGACTTTCAAATGGACAAAATTAAAATTAAATAATGATATATAGCTATTTTTCTCAATATTAAATAGTCGTTATTATGAATCGGTTAAAAAAATTGCATATCTTTGTTTGAGTTAACTTAATAAAGAGATATAAAAAACAATCTAAATTTAACCCTTCTAAAATCTAATTTATTTTATGAAATTAATTTACCTGATGAGTTTGTTTTAACGATCAGTAAAATATGTGACTTGTTGTAAATTATTTTTTATATATGTCTTTTTTGTTCACACAAATAAAAAATAATCATTTGGAATTATATATATCATATAATGATGATTGGGAACCATATTTCGAATTAAATAAAAACTACATGAAGAACTTTCTATATATGCTTAGGCCTACATTGGACTCGATTTTACTTGTTTTGGGCGTCAAAATAAAGGACGAAAGTATGGAATCTACATTCGATCCTTTTCTGCCTGTATGTCTAATGTCATCCTCTCACAGATAGCTCATATTCTTAACCACTTGCTGCATTTTCGGATTTTCCAACAACGCCCACGAGCAATTCGGCGTGACAAACTTCAAGAAAGCAACACTATCAAAATATTTTCTCTATTCCTTGTTTTCAATCTACGAGCATAGTTGTGATTAATTTGAGAATAAATAATAGTGGTTAGGGAGAATTTTTTCACGTGACCTAGATTTGAATAAAGTATGTACTATGTATTGATTTGCAGTATACTTTTACTTCCATCAACATTATTAAGTAACCGGCATTTATAACTATCTTTTTAATAGGAAAATAATAATTGATGTTGCAAGATAAAATAACAACGAACAAATTTTTTTAAAACGAAGTGATAGTCTGAAAGCATGGCATATCGCATGTTGCAAGATAAAATGTTTTATAATTAAATTTCATCGTATATGTGAATTGAAATTGATAAATGAAACATGTGGAAATCAAATTTGTACATATAAGTATGTCATGTATGATATTTTAGATATCTTTTAAATAATTTGAATATTCGATCTTATCTTACTTTGTACCTTTTTTAAGGGTATGTACCGTGAGAGACAGTGGTCATTCAGTCATATTTTGAAAAATAATTACTCAGAATGTCACGCCTATAGGAGATATTGCTAGAATGCCACGTGGACGAATTCGCTGACATGGCAAGCGAAATAGGTACGCTGAGCTAGCGACACGAGGTTGGACAGGCAGGACACGTGGCAATCAGGACGTAATTTGCAGGTACCTCCAACGAATTACATGTCCCAGTTTGCTTGTGACACGTGTCGCATGTTGCAGAATTCGCTTAGGCCTCCAGCGAATTCCACCTCCTGGCCCACTACAAATACCCTCCCCCCCTGTCATTTTCACTCCCTCCCTCCCTCACTTTCACTCCCTCCCTCAGCTCACTCCACTCCCTCAGCTTCCTGGTAAGTTTTATTTTATTTTACTATTTTTCTGTTTTTATTTTTTGTAATTTAGTAATTTGTATTTTAATTTTTGAATTATTTATTATTTATGTAGTTTTAGTTTTTAAATAATATTTAGGTTCGAGATTTAAAACATTAGGTTAGAGGATATTTAATGTTAGTTTATAATTGTTAAGTTATAGGATATATGATAGACATATAGGAATATTAGACCAGTTTTTTCTTATGTTGAAATACATAATTTAATGTATTTAAATAAATATAATATATAGTAATACTATTAAAATTAATTATATATTATAGTTGATAAATATAATTTGAAACATATCAATTTATTTAAACATACCTTAATATTTATATTTAACTAGGTTAGTAACCCGTGTGTTGTGCAGATACTAATTTTATAATTTTATAATTTATAAATTAGGCATATTTAATTAAAAATGACAATGCTATTATATTAGGATATTAATTTGTTTTTTAATTAACGTATAACATATATTTTAATATATTAATACTCTAATTAAGTAAATAATAATGGACCCTACACCGTCATTAGGGTATACAATTTAGTTTTAATTCTCTCTTTTATTCATGATATGTGAGTATATAATTAAAAAAAGAGTAAGTTCCCTTGAATTTTTATAAAATTGGACATTTTTTTTAATGTTTACAAAAACTTTGATTATAAGGAAACACAATATAATGATTAGGCATTTTGTACAAACCACTGTGAAGAAGAGAAGATCATACATGTGTTGCTATAAGTTAAAAGTTTGATTTATATAGAATATTTTATTTTGGTTAGGAATTTGTTGTTTAGGATTGTTTATTAATTTTGCATGAAAAAAATTTAGATATAGAGTAATGGATCACGATGAAGATGTTCGACCGACCCCACTGCCTGAGTCTTCATTGAGCGTGATTGACCCCGGTCCATTCGTACGGACTCTCCTTACACTACATGAGAAACATATATCCACGTATGTGTGGACCTCGCAGGGTGATCCGACCACGCGGGAGCGTGTACTTAATGTTAGGCATGCTGCGACACACGATCATAACGCTATACTTGAGGAGATCCACCCGTGGCTTAGAGAGGCTGTTTTTATCACGTTGCGCGTCTGCACAATCACGAGGTAAGCATATTCAGTCTTGTGTTAACTTCCAATTTTTTGTTTTCATTGTATTGTAATGTATACATTACTGTTGTGTAATTTATTTTTTCAGATCAACCACCACCTTGTCTCAGCGCTTGTCGAGCGATGACGCCCAGAGACACGTACGTTTCATATGACGATGGGTGAGGTGACAATCACCCTGGAGGATGTACATCATCTATTGGAGCTACCGACCGATGGTGATGTTGTTTCTGGCCGTCACGGACGACATAACTTTCGAGCTATTATTGGTGACCTGTTAGGGGTTGAGCCAGCTGCTGGTCGGGATTTGCACGGCGGATTGTTGGGCCTTCACTATTTACGGGACCATTTTATTGATTATGCGATCCACACTGGCACAGAAGTAGGACGCCGGAGATATACTCGTGCATTGATATTGCGCATCTTAGGCGGTATGTTGTTTGTTGACATCGCTTCGAGCTTTGTGCCGGCTTGGTACTTGTTATATCGCGATGATTTCCAGTGCATAGGCACATTCAGTTGGGGCTCTGCAATTCTTGCATCCTTATATAGGGAGTTGTGTAAGGCGACACATGCATGATGTCGTGAGATGGGTGGATGTGGTTTGTTGTTGCAGTTGTGGGTTTGGACGCGATTTCCGACCATCTCTCCTTACCTTCCCAGGGTGGAAGATCAGGATGTCATAGAGCGCGAGATATATGCCCATAGGTATTATTTTTTCTATGTTAGTATTCCATTATTTGGTTGTATTGGGAGTATATGTTGATAATGCAGTAATTTTGTTGTTGCAAGTTTAATGTATACGATACGCGACAAACTGTATATACAAACATTCACATATATCGAAATTATATTGATGTCATGCGCAGGAAAGACATACGTTGAAGGCCTTATGACCTTGTAGACATAGTCCATCCACCAGAGGTTGAGATGGCTCGGAGATGGTTGGTTGTTTGTCCTCTTATTTGTTATTAGATTGTTGTCTACCAGCAGCCATATCAAGTTCTACATCAGTTTGGGTTTGACCAGCCAATTCCAGAGGATCCGATTAATTGTAGTGAGCTGCTGACGATTAGTACTATGGGGAAGACAGACATGGATTGGAGTCAGCGACATGGTTTCTTCATTGCCCAATGGGTAGATAGAGATTCACTTGTGTTGCAGGACGTTCAACCTATGCGGAGAGATGGGTACCTATCTGCCAACAGTGAGTACATGCAGTGGTATTACTCTGTTACCCGTCGTTGGATGACCCACCGAGCCGCGTTAAATGCATATTTGGTACGCATGTTACTTATAGTCGTGTATTTTGCAACCTAATTTACATTTGTTATTCACTAATAATACTTGATGGCCAGACGGATCGAGTCGAGACAGTTGTCCACATGACTTCACCTGAGGCACAGGGGGCATTCGACATGAGCTAGGTCTACCAGGAGGCGGTTCGAATGAGGCCACATGCGATGATTTAGATAGAATAACAGATCCTAAAGATGTTGCACCGCTACCTATGCGGTGTCAGACTGAGGCCTCTCCTCCAGTGGTTCGCAGTAAACGATGTGCGCATCATGAGGGGTTACCCTTTCACTACTCCACTCCGCCAGTTGCGGACACACCTGTGATTGTACCACCTGTTCCTCCATGTCCTACTGGCATGTTCTACGCACCAGGGTATCCTTCAGGCCTATCTCAACAGTACTGGATGCCACCACATCATGTTCCTGGATCACAACACCCCCTAGTTTCTAGCACAATCTATGCCGCAATCTGGATTCCCATATCCATTGTATCCCATGTATGCAGTTGGCCGCAATTCAGCTGGGCCTAGTTCAGCTGGGCCCAGTTCAGCTAGGTTTCTGTTCACACCCGGATCGGACACATTTGCAGACTGTTATAGGCCCACTCCTCCGACGTCAGAGCAGGATCCGTTTATGGCCACTCATACGGCACATTTGGCTCACTTAATACATTCTCCCAGTTTCGGAGAGTATTCGACGGATGAGATATTGGCGTCAATGGAGAGGGGACATGAAGACAACGATGACCATGGTGATGATGACCCTGATCGCATCATTAGGCGAAATCCGTTTAGGGGAGCGCAGTTTCAATGTTGTTTGTCACCATACGAGCATAACATGAGCCGTTGTGGAGGATACCATGCAGTCCACGGAGTGGATGACTGATTTTTTTTGTATAAATTACTGAGAACTATGATGGACTTTAATTGTATTTTTATTTGATGTTTTACACATTATTATGGTGGACTATATCCACGTATTTTAATTTGATGTATTATGCAGGACAATGGACTCTACTTATTTTTTATATTATTTGTTTATTAATTAATGAAAGTGTAATACATAAGTATAAGCAAGTAGTACATCACTGGTCCTAGTTGCCTGAAGGGCAGTTACGCCTATTGTGACCAACAACCTTACAATAACCACATCTTATACGAGTTGTCGACCCTTCCCGCGAATCCATCTCATTGCGTATGCGTGTACTCTTTGGCCTTCCTTTTTTACGTCTCAGCGACACATCTTGTATAACGATTGGTGGTCCAGCTGATGCTATAAAGTCCTCATTTCCAATTGAAAACCAATGCGGTGAATACACTTGACATTGATACGCGACACTATATATAGGGTCTACATATTGTTTGGGATTGTGGTGTGTTGATAGACATGTTGCAATAACATGACTACATGGAAACCTGAAGGTAGTGAACTCACCACATTGACAATTTTGTTCACCTAACGAGATCGACCATTTTTTACCACCCATATGAGTGCGTATGTTGTACATCTCTTGAACCTCAAATCTTGTCTTAAGTGTGTCATAACAAGTGACATAGTGTGTTGCGGATTTATCAACCATCGTCATCTATTTTTGCCATGCTAATTTGGAGGAATGATTACCTCTGGCCATCTCCTCACAAGCCTCTTGACCATGTTCGACAAAGTATACTACTAGTCGAGTGTATGTGAACCACACAAGGGACGTAATCGGAAGGCTTCTGGCCCCTTTAAGTATCTTGTTAAAAACCTCTGAAAGATTGGTTGTCATGTGACCAAACCTTCTTCCCAGTTCATCATAAGCTATATTTCACTTCTCCTTTGGGATATTATCAATCCATGCGACTATTTAAGGGCTTGAGTCTTTAAATGTTTCTAATCCGACATCGAAATCAAAGCGCAAGGTTGTATAAGCTGCATATACAAACACAAGTTAAAAATGAGGACATAAGATCAGTGGAGTATAGGGGTGTTCATCAACCGATCCAAACTAATGCAAACTACGATGACCGAACCAAAAAACTGATAACCGAAAACCGAAAAATCGAAAACCGAAAAAAAATCAAAATTTTTTACTGGATTGGATCGGTTTTCGGTTTGCCTGGTGAAAATCGATCCAATCCAAATCTTACCTTACCTACTTCTACTTGGGCCGGCCTATACCCATTACCCACAACCCACCCACTAAACTAAACCCAACACCACTTAACTAAACGCAGTAGCGCATATATTACCCTAGCCTCCAAAGTTCCACCACGGCAGACGACACCCACTACCCAGGCACTCCCTTTGTTCTCCGTTGAAGACAGCTTCGCTCCACCAGGCACATTTTAACCCTTGCTGTGCGCCAGGCCGCCAGCTTCGCTCCACCTCACAACCAGACCGCTGGTCCGCTGCTACAGTTCTTGGTCAGAGCTGTTGGGGTTTGGACAGATTCATCATTTTGGTAGCCATCGGTTGGGTTAGATTTTGCATCAGGTTTGGAATATTCAAACCCCTAATTTTATTTTGCTTTGGAACCTTATCATTCATTGCTCCTCTTTGTCAGAAAACATGTATTCAAAATGTTGCATCTTTACTTTTGTTTATTTTTCTTATGGAGTATTAGGAAAAACTGTAGGAGCATCTGAATGCATAAGTCAATTTTTTCTGCTTTTTTTTGTAGCAAACCTTATACGCATTGTAGGAGAAGAGACGAGGTGAGCCATTCAGCAACTTAACAACAATGTCTGAAGTAAGTGTTAAGAATTATCTTATCTTTGAATTTTATCTTCGAATTTTAGTGCAACTCTATTTATTAATTATCTCATTTAATATACATGCAGGCACAAAACAATGAAAATAGTGAAAGGGTGATTAGAGAAAATGATGAGTCTGAGTCCACAAATTGGACAGCATCTGGAACTAATGAGCCTCAAAGTCGAACCACAGTTCCAGTTCCAGAGAAGCCAAAAATGGACAAGAATGGAAAAAAAAGAAAGAGCAGAGAAGCTGGACAAACTTTAGCTGAAGAAGATGATTCAGGTAAGAGAAAACCTACCAAACCTAGGTCTTGGACTTGGGATCATTATGATAAAGAAATTAATCCAAAAACATTAATCCCGAGAGCTAAATGTAAATGGTGTGAGGCTACTTATGCATGTGATACACATAAAAATGGCACAAGTAATTTGAAACATCATTTGTTGGCTCAATGCAAAAATTTTCCAAGAGATTTAAATGATTCTAGTCAATCAATTCTTAGTGTCCAACAATTTAAAAAAGAAGATGGGAAAGGAATTGGTAAAGGTTTTGTTGTCGTATCGTTTGATGTTGAAGCTTGTAGACAAGCTCTTGCTAGAATGATCATTGTTGATGAGTTGCCTTTTAAATTTGTGGAGGGGGAGGGATTCTAGCATTTTGTAAGTGTTGTGCAACCTAAGCTGGATATTCCTAGAAGGATTACTGTTGCTAGAGATTGTTGGAACCTCTATTTAAATGAGAAGAAAAAACCGAAATCTATTTTTAGTGTTCCAAATCAAAGTGTGTGTCTTACAACTGATTGTTGGAGTTCTGTGCAAAATCTGAATTATTTGTGTCTTACTGCTCATTTCATTGATAATGATTGGAAATTACATAAAAGAATATTAAATTTTTGTTTGATCAAGAATCACAAGGGTGAGACTATTGGAAGGAAATTTGAGAAGTGTCTTCTAGGTTGGGGAATTTCGAAAGTTTTCACTATTACTGTTGATAATACGAGCTCAAATGATCTTGCTATTGTTTACTTGAAAGCTAGAATGGAGGATTGGAATGCACATCCGTTGAAAGGTGAATATTTGCATGTTAGATGTTGTGCTCATATTTTAAATCTTGTTGTCAATGATGGATTGAAAGAGTTGCATACTTCAATTACTAAAATAAGAAATGATGTTAGATTTGTGCGTGCTTCCCTTAGTCGTATGGATAGATTCAAGACTTGTATAAAAGATTGTAGGATACAAGAGGGTGGCATAGTGCAATTAGATGTTCCTACTAGATGGAACTCTACTTATATTATGCTTGAAAGTGCATTGAAGTTTCAAAAGGCATTTAAAAGATTAGGAGAGCGTGTTGCTGAATTTGCAATGATGCAAGGTGGAATTCCAAATACTGAGGATTGGGATAATGCACGGGTATTTGTGAAATTTTTGAAATTTTTTCATGATGTCACTGAAAAAGTGTCTGGTTCTTTATATGTGACTTATTCTCAATATGTTCATGAGTTTTGCATGATATTTAATAACTTAAAGACATGGAGTAGGAGTATGGATCTATTACTTGGGCCCATGGCTGAAAAAATGAAAGCTAAGCATGACAAATATTGGGGGAATATTAAAAATATCAACATGATGATTTTTATTGCTGTGATACTTGATCCCCGATATAAATTACGATTTGTGGAATGGAGTTTTGATATGCAGAATTTTTAAGTGTTAGAGTTAAGGACACTTTAAACAAGATGTTCCATAGCTATAAAGATTTTCATGGAAATAGTATTTCGCAATCATCCACCAAAGATCATCATGAGGTAGAAGCCACTGATTTGGCAGCATTTGATAACTCTTCATTTGCTAGTGAATTTGAGAAGGACATAACTGTGAGTGAGAGCTTGAATAAAAATGAGGTGGATCTGTATCTCATGGAGCCACTAGAGAAAGGAACTCAAAAATTCGATATCTTGAATTGGTGGAAGGTAAATTCTAGCAAATATCCTACTCTTGGTCAAATAGCTAAAGATGTATTGGCTATGCCAGTATCTACAGTTGCTTCAGAATCTGCATTTAGCACTGGGGGTAGAGTTCTTAACAACTACAAGAGTAGTCTTACTCCAAAGACAGTTGAAGCATTAATTTGTGCACAAAATTGGTTCCGGTCCACTCCTATTTCCAATGATGTAGAAGAACTTATAGAAGAATTTGTAAAGATGGAGATAGGTAATTTATTTTATTCTACTTGTATAATTTTTTAATTTTATATCATCTTTTTATTTTTCTAATTGTTAAGTTACTAACAATATTTTATTATAATTATTTTAGATATTTCTCCAAATGCAGAAGTTGATGATGATTCTGGCCAGGATTCTAATTAAAAGTTAATGATGTAAGTTGTTATTTTTTAATTCTGATTACTAGTGAATGATTGATATATTGAATTGGCTGCAAGTGAAGTGCTTATAAATTGTATTCATACTTATAAATTCATGTTTTTTTTTCCAATTATAAGTGACCTATGAAAACCATTTTATTTGGTTATGTTAATGTAACAACAGTCAGCAGATGGCAGATGACAGATGATGCGTGTTCAACTTTTGTCCAGAAGACTTCTACTTATTTACAATCTAGAGCTTTTTAGTTTTACATTTAAGTTATGAGTTCAGTTTGAATGTTTGTCCAATGAACATGTTTGCAGTAAGGTTTCATTGCTCCTTATTTTGTCCAATGAACATGTTTGTCCAATGAAAATTAGAACATGGTGTTTGTTTTTGTCCAATGAATGTGTTTCTTTATGCTAGATACTCCTTATTTTGATAAAAATAAGTCTCATAAGTTTTATTTTTAGACTTTTTAAAAAACCGAAAACCGATCCAATCCAAATCGAAAAAAATTGGATTGGATTGGATCAGATTTGAAAAAAATTTCAAACCGAATGGATGATCAAATGACCAAACCGAAGGGATTGGATCAGATGGTTTTTTGCTTCAAAACTGATCCAATCCAGACCACGAACACCCCTAGTGGAGTAAGTGGATGTAATAACATTGTTGTATAGACAGACATACTTAATTTCTTCAATTGTTTCTTCAACATGACATTGCTGAACTTGTGATTAAAATTACTCGTCAAATGGCGAATGCAATAAACATTACATGCCCTGGGTGGTTGCCATCCCAGTTCGACATTGTTCATCGTGGCGAGTATGCCCGCATGCCGATCTGAAATAAGACAAATTTCGTCTTTCTGCGTAACGTGTATCCAAATTAGTGCCAAAAACCACGACCAGTTGTCGATATTCTCCCCGGAAACAACTGCAAACGCAATTGGAATGACATAATTGTTGTCGTCCACTGACGTTGCAATGAGCAATATTCCCTGGTATTTCCCATACAAATGGGTTCCGTTGATACTTATAACTGGTTTGCAATAATTGAAAGCATCGCAATACTGTTTAAATGTCCAAAACACCCTATTGAACACCTTAGCACTTCCATCGAATTGCCCATCAATAAAATGGTCGTTCAAATCCAGCTTGTAGGCAGACCCAGGAGAAAAATTTAACATGTAACCCAACCACCTTGGTAGGAATGCGTAGGACTCATCCCAATCCCCGAAAACCTTCACAATGGCCTTTTGCTTTGCCTTCCATGCCTTCTTGTATGATATATGAAATCCGACAATTGTTGTTATCCTTTCTTGAATTAACCCAATTTTAACACTGGGGTCCTCCCTGATCATTTCTGCATTTCGACAAACAATAATATATTAATACATTTTCAGCAAAATTTGGAGTTCAATGTAATGTATTTTAAGTACCTAAGATCATCGAACATATCAAATTTGAGTCAAGATGCTTGTGATCTTGAAAAAGATTCTAACTGACACATGTGTATTGGTTGTTCCATATGCCTACAACACATTCAGTGCCACCTTTTTTTTGGTATGCCCTCATCCTCCATGGACAACCGTCATAATGATTTTCACATACCATTATAAGCCTTTTGATATCACTTTTTTCTACTACGGTTGTGCTATGCTCGTCCATACAGTATTGTTTTATTGCCAATTGAACATCATGCTTGCTCTCAAATACTTGGTCCTTATATAACTATTAACCCATCTGCCAGTTAGGTATTCGCACTCCTTGTATGTTATCAGACTCCTGATCTGGGTATGCCCAATTAATATTCGTGTGATGGCGTATGTCAGACCAAAATGGAACGTTGCTCTCTCCTATATAATAAGACATTCAACACATTGTCGGAATTAAACCTGCAATAATTTTAACACTAGTGACTGACAAAACAATGTGCATGCATACCTGGAATTGGAGGCGGGTCTTGCATTCCGACAATGCCCAGAGAAGGAATTGGAAAAGCACGATCGAAATCACCATCTACGTCTGTATCCGATGAGTCACTGTCTGGAACAAGACCTTCGTCCACCTCGTCCTCAGAACTGTCCATAGGCCAAGCTGGGTTGTGGGTCAGCACCATTTCAGTCTCCATTGCTTGACTAGGTGGTGGTGGTGGGGGCGATATATCCCTATCTTCAGAATCCATATGTTGTGTTGGTTGCGAAAGTGGTGGTGGTGGTGATGGGGATACATCTCTGTCTTCGGGATTCACCAGCGGCTCTCTGTTAATGTCAATGGACCCAATGGGTTGGACACAATGTTGATTGCTTGATTGTCCACCACAGTTTAATTTCACATACAAGTCGACAAATCTGGGGTTTCCTCCATCCGATATGCATGCGTCTGTAACTAACGCTACATCATCATCATCTACAATATCCACAGCAACCCACTGCACCGGGTTGCCCGATGCACATCTAGCAATCAATCGAGAGACAGATTGTCCGTGTTGTAATCTCAACTTCTTGTAAATCATTTTCAGCAGATTACAGTAGCTGCATCCTAGGGGCATTCGAAACATTTTATTTTCTCCTTCAAAAACTTGACCATTAGGTCCAAAATATCTACTCTCATTATAATATATAATGGTGATTAAACCATTTCTACTACCACTCATTTTGCGAAAATTAAACTCAAAAATAAGAGAAGAACGTGCTTGAAACTGAAAAATAACAAAGCAAAATACCAGAACATGTGTGGTGATTCAATAACGGAGGGGGTATAAATAGGACTAAATTCATTGTGCCATATAGCAAAATATGTCACCTATTTCGTTGTGCCCTCCAACAATTTAATAGGAAGATGCCATGTGTCAGTACACCACTTAATTCGCTGGCCTACTAAGCGAAATACACAGGGGACTGACACGTGTCCTGCCCTAAAAAAGTCTGGGCAGACCATGTAATTCGCTGATCCATGTAGCGAATTACGTGTCCAATAGCAAACAGCCAGGTCAGCGTACCTATTTCACTTACCATGTCAACAAATTCATCCACGTGGCATTCTGGTAATAATTCCTGTAAACGTGACATTCTGGGTAATTATTTTTCAAAATGTGGCAAAATGGCCAATGTCTTTGTACCTTGCACCATTTAAAACTATCTTTTTAATAGGAAAATAATAATTGATTTTGCAAGATAAAATAACAACTAACAATTTGAAAACGAAGTGGCAGTATGAAATCATCAAGACATTTGTATTCTGGTTTTTATTCTTAGTTGCGGTAAAGTAAAAATATTTTTTAAAATATACGTTAAATATTTTCCAATTTTAAAATAATAAGCACCTTTTTTATTATTTTTATTTCTAAACCCTAAGACAATGGTTTATATTTATTAATAAGAATGTTAAAGCATATAAACCCGCCATAATCAATTAATAAGAAAACATAGGTGGAGTTCACCAGAAAAAAAATAAAAAGCAAAGGTTAAATAAAAATTGGTAAGAAAAAGTGATTAGACAACGAAATCAACGAGAGCCAGTAAAAATGGACAAGCAACCAATATAGCGACTACCGTTGACTACCAATTACTATATTTTCAATCTGCAAAACATATATTTATTTCATTAAAACTACAGCACTTAACATATAATTTTATTTTATTTATTTCAATTTCTTTTGAAATAAAATAAACATAAAACTTCCAAATTTAAAAGTTTAAGTTAAAGATATTAATAAAATGAAACAAGCTTAAGACACGTGTGGCATATGACTTGCTGTAAGTGTGAAATTCTTTTTTTTTTAGGATTGATCTGGGTAGAGTGGAAGATAATAAAATGAGAAAGAATTGAGAATACATATTTAAATTAAAATATAGTGATAGAGGTATGAGACTTACGCATATTTTAAAAAAAAAATTATTTTTTCATAATCAAACATATTCTTAGGAATGATTGGTATGAAGGAAAGAAAGGCTACGAAGAGAAAAAATAAGATTGAAGAGTGATTTGATATGAAATAATAGAAAATATTTTTAAAAAAATGGATCCCACTATATAAGGGGTGTTTTGATTGTGTTGAAACTGAAAAAAGTGATGATTTTCTTTAAATTTTATATAAATCCCATATTTTTATCATTCTATTTTAATTCAAATATTACTTTTTAATTATATAAATGATCTTCCGCTGAACCAAATGACCCCTTAGGGTTCGTAGCTACTCCCCCGAGCGAAACCTCGACCTTGGCACTGGAGTGAGTAGTGACTCCACCGAATAAAAAAGGAATGAGGATTTGGTTTTGTTTAGGTGTTGGGTTATTGATAACAATAACACTATAACAGTAACAGGTAGCAGTACCAACGATGTAATTAAAGTAATGTTTGGGTGGACACATAATCCTATGAGTGATGAGCACCGTACAAACATCCCCGCAATCGCCGGTCACATGACACGTGCATAGCCTATGGTCTCCACGAGGCGCATGCTCCACGTGGCATCTGTACTATACATGTCGGCATTATGCAACACCATGGCCATGGGCGTCCTCGTCGATTGCTGAGCCTCCTCCCCAAGCCACGTGGATGATAAGATGCTTGTGCACTGTGCTCCCATTTTCCTTATGCTTTCCTCAACTTTTTCCACTTCAATTTCAACTTCAACTTCAACGACGAAGGAAATTTTATCGGCCCGATGACAATGGAATGGAGCATATCTCCATGCAAATAGTGGCCACCTGCTCCTTTTTTTATATTATTATTTTAGCACCTGAAATAGATAAGATGAATTTTTGTTTTTATACACTTAAAATTCAAAAAAAAAAAAAAACAATAGGATGAAAGTTTTCCGATAATTTATAGGCATTGAACTCTTGAGATTATAATGATTATTTTTAAATATATAAATCATAGATTAAATAGTGTATACATTAATGGTAAAAATGATTTTTACCTTGTAATCTCAAAATAGCTGATTGAGCAGAACAAGATACAGTTTTTGCATGTGATAAGTTGCAAGCTCATAATATTAAGATAGGATATGAGTAAATTTGTGAAGAAGAATAACTCATAAAAATACTCACATTCAAAATTAACTTCTAAAAACTAAGCATGACAAATTGACAATGTGTTGAGATAAAAATGAGTTTAGTTGATAAATGTTAAATAACATAAAGACATATTTAGTTATTGTGAGGTTTTATAAAAATAAAGTTTTTTTCTTGCTGAGTCTTATAAAAATAAAGTTATTGTGTGTAGGTGTCACTTTCAATATTTGTATTTATTTCTAAAAGCATACCATTCTTAAAATTAGAATAATATTTTGTTTTATATTATCAAGAAATGGCGGAGTTTTTATGATTTTATTCAATCCTCCCTAAATATGACAATCTAAAATAATAAAAAAATATTAAAGGAGATCTCAACTACACTAGTGTGAAAAATAGAAGTACAAAAGGAGCTTATAAACTATAACCTAATTGAAATTGCTTAGGAAAACAAGATAGAAACCATTTATGAAAGACTCCACATTTTCCCTTTTTTAAATGGGAAAGATAATTTTTTTTTAATCTTCTTTTTCACTCTAAATTTATAAAAACAAACAAATGTCACTATGTTAAATAGCTTTTGTATTCTTTTAATATAATGATTTGTAAGTAAATAATTTCAATAAATTTTTTTCATCCTATTTTATTCTCAAGCAAGGAATCAACTTATTTATTTATTGCGTAAACATTATTTCATCCTTTAAATTTAGGTCAAATTTATTTTCGGTTCCCTCAAATTAAAAAAAAGTACTTTTTTAGTCCCATATTTTAAAAATAACTCACTTTTGATATTTAAGATGATATTTCCCGATCATATTTGGTTACCTTTATAAGGATAAAAAGTGGACTATTTTTTAATAGAGGAAATATAATCACTTTTAAACTTAGAAGACCAATAGAAAATTTAGGAAAAAAAATATGTTTTACCCTTTATTTATTTCAAACTGGTCTGGCAGAATAATATATAGCCAATTAGCCCATACAAGGTGGTACCAACATTTTCATTGGGCTGATATATTCTTCTCCCATCAATTTTAGGCCCATAGTCATAACCCCGCCTATTAACTATTCAGGTTGGCCCTTTCTAAATAGACCCTCAATTGCTAAGTACACCCCTACCTTCTCTTTTTAATTACTTTGATAATTATACCTTTTTAAACTTTTTTTGACACTGTTTAAAGTCAGAGGTGTAAAACAGGGTTTAAAACTTTGTTAAGGATTGATATAATGGGATTTTCTTTGCCCCGTAGTGTTCCTAGTTAGTTTGTTTGGGCCGTAGGCCCTCCTTCGCACCAAATAAAAGTAATAACACCAGCATAGGAGTTGTTTTGTATTTAAAAACAAGGCTAAAAGGGTATATTTAGCAATCGGATTATAGAGAGAATGAAGAGGTGTACTTAGCAAAACAAAGATGTACTGCATTTAAGACGAGCCTTCAGATTTCAGCCCAAGGTTTTCCGTGTTGGCTGGGCCCACCAGGAAACCACTAGAAAGTCATGGAATTAAATCAATAAAAATGGCGCAACCCCAAACAAACAGAACTCTATCAAATCCAAACACGGCCTTAAGCCTTTGATTCCCAAATCCTCCCTCCCTCCCATTGCACAGTGATCGTTGCGATCCATGACGACACCACCGTCTTCCTCCTCAGCTTCGCAATCGCAATTCGCCTATTCAAACCCCTCCTCCTCCTACTTCCCCGTTCCCTTTCACCTTCAGCAACCCACAACCACTCACTACGCTGCGCCCTACGTCGCCGCCCCCTCCGTGCATATCCCCGCTCCTCCGGTCGTCGGCCCGGTTGCACCCGCGCCTGTGCCCGGCGTATACTCCTCCGTGCCGCAATATCAGGTCTGTGGTTTTCTTCTTTTCGAGAAAGTGGCGTAAATTGATTGGATTTTGTTTTGATAAATAAAAATGAGATTTTAAGTTGATTGGATTTTGTTTTGATAAATAAAAATGAGATTTTAAGTTGAT
>CM023950.1:27931029-27942190 GCA_013407115.1 Glycine latifolia
TGAATTTTGTTGTGTGATTGAACAGGCACAGCAGTTATTTGAGAGGGATGCGCAGATAATAACGCCGGAGGCTCTCGAGAATGTCAAGGCAGCGATTGCGAGCAGCGACGTGGAGCACAAAACTGATGCCAAAAAGAAAGCGGTTCCTCGCAAAGCTGCTGGCCACGCTTGGGAGGATCCTATCCTTGCAGAGTGGCCAGAAGGTATGATCATTATGATTGTGATGTACTCATTCCTATTCAGTATTTAATTTTTATGTATATTGAAAGTTTGCTTGTGTTGTTAAAGATCCTCTATTATTCTTTAAAATTTAAATCAGTTTTATATTAGTGATTTGGATTGTATGTGTGTTTTGTTTGTCCTGAGTCTATATGGAATTTGTGATTGTGATTTTGAAGTTAGATAATTAATCATGAATTGATTTATCTTTTTTCATTTTTGGATGATTAGATGATTATCGGCTCTTCTGTGGGGATCTTGGCAACGAAGTGAATGATGATGTTCTCTCAAAAGCATTTTCACGATTTCCTTCCTTTAACATGGCACGAGTAAGTGGGTTTCTCATCTAACTCGAATTCTCTATATGTTTAGTTATGATTGTCGTGCTAGTGTGAGCATTTTCTATTTCCTGTTCAGATTTTTGTTTGAAGGGACGGAGTTGTTAATGATTTGTGTATCTTAAGGTAGGTGTTGCTTTATAATTTACATTCCATTAGACATTTTTTATGATTAAATTGATGTGTTATTTTGTCATCTCAGGTGTCCACTTTGTTGTTGCTCCTTATTCACAAATCAAGGGCATTTGAAATTATATACCAGTGACATAATGCACCTTAATTTGAACAATCACTTCGTTTAAATTAGTGTTGTGACTATTATTATTTTTGTAGTATTATGAGATCTTAATCTCAACATTATTTTTGCTTATGGAAAAGTTCATCTCATTTTTTTTTTTTCTTCTTTTAGAAGTGCTTTTAAAGAAACTTACCCAAACAGGTCCTAACTGTAATTCTTTCAACAATATATGAGGATAAGTTTGTGGATGAAAATAATGGACTACCAAAGGGACTTTGGAATTTGGCTTGGGAAAGTTCCCACCCAGGAGGGAGGGCTGCAGAGACTCAGTTCTTTAGCATGTTAGCATGTTAGGCATCCCTCTACCTTCTAGAATTTTTGTGCATAATGAAAATTTGGATATTATATTTAGTGGAAATTAAAAGCTAAATTAGCATGTTTTTATGGTTTGCTTTATGTCCATTATTTACAAAAAAATATGTATTTAGTAGTTCTCATTCATTGAGACTGAGAAATTTGTTCCAAGATCCAAGTTATGTTGCTGGAAATATGAGGGCATGCTATTCAATAGTGGAGACATTTAATTCCATCTAAAGAACTTAATGTTTATAGTCGTCTGTTTGTAATTTGCAATTGCCTTGTTTTACTTATCTCTAAGCAAACTTAACGTTTATTATTTATGTGTTTATGGTGCATGTATTTCCTTGTAATGTGTTGACAGTGTTGTGATTAAGGTATGTTTATCTTGACTAGGTTGTCAGAGACAAGCGGACTGGTAAAACAAAAGGTTACGGATTTGTGAGCTTTGCCAATCCTTCTGACCTTGCTGGTGCTCTTAAAGAAATGAATGGTTAGTCAGTTCAGATGGGCCTCTCTTTTAAGTATTACTCTGTAATGTCTAAATACATATTGACTATTACGCTGCAATATCTGTTATTCGTCTGACTAGTTCTTTGATTCAGTATAGATATTTTATGCCAGATAATATTGACTAGAAACTGATAGCTTTACAATCCCAAACTACAATCATGATGGATTATTGTTTCTTTTATACATGAATGTATTTATAGGGCCTATCCTATTTGTCACTGAATTTTGTCAACATATGCAGACAATATTTGTAGAAAATGCAGTAAATGTGTATTTTGACTTTGATGTCTTGATTTCAGGTAAGTATGTTGGAAACCGTCCTATAAAACTACGAAAGAGTAAGTGGAGGGAGAGGACAGATTATGAAGCACTGGAGAAACAAAAGGTAGCAATTTTCTTTGTCAATGATTTGAAATTGTGCTATTAAATGTAACCTTTAGTATGACCAACTTAATTCTTCTATTGTTTACATGCCAGAATCACATTCAAAAGAAACCGAAAATGGCAAGGAAAGGCGTGCTGCACAAGTGACAGGCTGGAATTTGTGTAAATCAGATTTACCAATTTGACTAAGTAGAGAACACTTTAACCTAAATAACACCCCCCCCCCCCCCCACACACACACACACCTCTCCCAAAAAAAACATTCCTTTCCCGTTTGCAAAATACTATAGTTGTTATTTTAAAGTGTATGATGTATGGCCAATACCAAAAAACCTTATTTCCGATGTTTACATTTCAGGAATTTGTGGCTGTCGTTTAATACAGCATGAGGAAGGAAACTCAAATGTATAAAATTTGACTGACTGGCTTATTTAATTGATGAAAAACTATAGATTGTGTACTCAAGTTGGTACTTGGTGCTGGCTTATTTAATTGATGAAAAACTATAGATTGTGTACTCAAGAAATACAATCTGTCGATGCCATCCAGCACCACCCCACCCCCATATCATTGGTAATTAATTCGATAAATGCACTTCCCAGCTTTGTGTGTTGGATTTGCCTGTGGTTCTCATCAACGCTTATACGTTGAGTTCCAATGTTTTTATCAAATAAACATTCCCACAAATTGGTCATCTTTTTTGGAATGTTATTATCAGCCTGCAAAATAGGCCGAAACATGGACAAGATAACCTTGTCATCCGTTAACCAAGCATTGAAAATTTCACGCACATTGTTCATAATATGATTACTCTTGCAATTGCAAGTAAGATTATACGAGGGTCTGGACTTAATTAAACTCAAAAGGTGGATTGCGTTTATCAAAATGTTTTTTCTTAAATCGTGAAGAATATTAAAATAGAAGTTGAAGAGAAAATCTAAAACAATTCAATTAACAATAATCATAGGAAACTATCATCCAAGCAATCACAACAATAAGGTAATAGGGATAGAGAAGGGTGTATCAAGAAGTTATACTTGTTCAACTATCAATTCTGGGCCTAAAACTTCCTTCACGTCCATTATTGCTTCCTGTTACGCCCCATTGCGATGGGATGCAAGAGAAAGTAATAGTTGGAGTGCTCAATTGTGACATACATCCCATCTCTTAGCATTGATTAAGTTTTTTTTTACTAGTCGATCAAATTATACGTGTGTTTTACAAAATGAAACCTACCTTGACAACTCACCCCATAAGGTAATGTTTCTCACTAAGAGAGTTCATGTTCATGTTGAGGCTTTTCTTCAAATAGTATCCAATTTACAACTTCATCTTCTATTTTGAGATTGCTACTTTCTACTTGTAATTAATGACCCCTCATTTGCAATCTCATTTTGAAATCTCCCTCTCACTCAAAAGCTTGCAATTGGTCATAATTTCTTTACAGAGAACTTTTCCCTTTTCTATTAACCGTAACACTTTCTCACTCATGTGTTTCTATTCCCTTCACCAGACCTAATTTGGTTTGTTAAGTTTGTTTGTTATTTCTTTTATAGGAAATTTTGGTGTGTTAAGTGAAAAAGGTAAAACTGGTTTCCCACAAAAATAAAGGGGTATTTT
The DNA here is from genome assembly GCA_013407115.1 of Glycine latifolia. Taxonomy (NCBI): domain Eukaryota; kingdom Viridiplantae; phylum Streptophyta; class Magnoliopsida; order Fabales; family Fabaceae; genus Glycine; species Glycine latifolia. Next base: position 27,934,699 of record CM023950.1, read on the forward strand.
AGTTCTTTTAACATTTTTATTGCAACTTAACGGCTAAGGCCATTTCATTAAGGCGACCCATGGGTATCAAGTGATATTTCACAAAATCTCAAGATGATTGTGTAATTTACTATTACTTATATTTTGTCATACCCAATTAATATAAATATTAATATCATCAAAATTTTACATTTTTATTGTTGTGTAAAATAAGAAATATGTAACTTATATTAAGAATATATTTAATAAATTATTTTAATGAATTATGATTTATCTTTTAATTATAACTTCATTAAGTAAATCGATAATTAATATTTATTAATACACATAAAAAGAACATATATATTATCTAAAACATATTACGTATAATGAATCATTTATAACAATTATATATTAATACAAAATTCATTTTTTGGTATATTTATTTATTTAAAATATTCTGTTACAATCAAATAAACTCAAGGACGAGTATTACATCTAATTACGTCTAGTATTATTTGGGCATTGTTTATATTAATCGACGCAATAAAGCCAAATTGATCCAAATAAGAGATTTAAAAAAATAAAAAAAAATAAAAACTCCGCCGCTTCGTGCGTTGCAGGAAGAATTAAGAATTCATAACCCCCGACACCTTCATGTTGTTGATGCCGCCTCAAATCTCAACTTCTGTCGCGCATCACTCAAAGTCGCTGCACTTATCACGGTTCTCTCTCACCCCTTTGCTTCTACTGGGCATGTTTAACTCTTAAGTTTATCTAGAAGGACTTTTAGAAAGAAAGTGTAGGATTGTAAAAGCCGTTTCAAGACAGGTCTATCTCTGAAAATGGAGTGCACTGTCGCCGTTGAGCTTTGTGATAAAGAAGAACCTCCGCCACATCCTGAGAACAATGGATCGACGAAGAAGGCAAAAGCTTCTAATTCTGCGAATTGTGCTAATTCCAATTTTAATTTACCAGCTTTTTTTTGGGGGGGGGGGGGGGGGGGGGGGGGGGGGGGTTGGGTCCAGCGGGACTGACGGGGCTCGAACCCGCAGCTTCCGCCTTGACAGGGCGGTGCTCTGACCAATTGAACTACAATCCCAGGGAAAGGGGTGTACAGTAAATATTATTTCATCTTTAATGAACTTCTAAAAATTAATTAATAGAGAAGTTAGTCTTAAGATTAAAATGCTAACTTTCAACCATAATTTTCAAATTTCTACTCTTTAGGAATTAATTAATTTGCTCGAATATGCTCTTTAGTAATCTCTAACCACTTATTGTTGTTATTACTCCAATCAAAATTGTCCTCCTTCACTCTGTTTCCTCTAGAATAATCTAATGTTGTCTTATCCTTTCCACGTCCAACATATACAAATATTAACTTTCATTTTCTACCAATAATCCCTAAATATATAGTTCATTACTTTGCAATGTGCGAAGAAGCAGTGTACCTTCTGTTATTTCATCTTTGCAATTGCTTTCCTCTATATTATTATATGATGCTAACAAATGATGTTTAGTAGATTGTTACTAGATGTTGAATGTGATGATTATTATAGTTTCCCGTCTCCCACTAGTTGTATGCTTCTTCTTTTTTGTATGTATTTATTGTAACGAAGATCCATATTATTGTTTTGAACTTTCACAGCTGACAGCTGAGTCCCTCATTCATATCTAGTGAAAAGAGGATAGGTGAATGAAAAGTGCACTGTTTATAGCCTGAGGGAGTCCAATCAATATACCTGAGCAACTATGATGGGACATATAGCTCTCTGCAAAATAATATTTTCAGCTCCCATTCTTTGAATGGTCTGCATCGTTGTAACAAACAAAAGAGCTGTATTTTGGGAGCTAGTTCTGCTTTGGATCATAGTTCAAGAAAAAACCCACCTACCCTTCACTGAATTTGTTTTGGTGATTACTTTTGTACAACTAAATATTCTTTTCCGTGGAAAGGATTGAGGTGTAGAAGTTTTCAGGGAAGTGTTTTAGTTGATAGAGTTAATGAAGTTGACCAGGAAGATTTGGGCTTTGGAAGTGATTATGTTGGTGAAAGGAGAAATTCCTGGGAACTAATGGATGCAAACAAGTCTATAAACTCTCCAACTTTGTCACCAGAAGCTCTGCAGTCGTGGAAAGTTAACAGTTGCGACAAGGTTGATTGATGTCATGGTACGGAAAAGTCAAATACCCCATTTCCCTTCTTGCACAAATTTGATCCGAGGTTTTATTAGAAAAGGTTTGTAGATGAAGCTTGCAAGACATTGAATAAAATGGTCATGTCTGGTGGCGTTCCCGACATAATTACTTACAACATGGTTATTGGTGGCCATTGTAAAAAAGGTCAAGTAAGATCTGCTCTTTATCTGGTAGAAGATATGACCTTGAGTGGTTGCTCCCCAGACGCGACTACTTATAATTCAATAATTCGCTGCCTATTTGACAAGGGAAATTTTAACCAGATTGTTAGTTTCTGGAGGGACCAATTGAGAAAAGGGTCCCCTCCTTATCTCATTACCTATATGGTGCTTATTGAGCTGGTCTGCAAATATTGTGGGGCTGCTCGAACCCTAGAAGTACTGGAAGATATGTCAATGGAAGGCTGTTATCTTGATATCGTTACATATAACTCTCTTGTAAATTGGACTTCTAAACAAGGGAATATGAGGATACTGCTTTGGTTATATTAAATCTTACTATCCCATGGAATGCAGCCCAATGCTGTGACATACAATACTCTGATCCACTCTCTAATTAACCATGGATATTGGGATGAAGTTGATGATATTATCAAGATTATGAATGAGACATCCAGTCCTCCTACACATGTTACGTACAATATTCTGCTAAATGGTTTATGTAAATCTGGACTTTTGGATCGTGCCATAAGCTTCTACAACACAATGGTTACTGAGAACTGTTCACCGGACATTATAACGTACAATACTCTTCTAAGTGGTTTGTGCAAGGAGGGGTTTATAGATGAGGGCATCCAGTTACTTACCTATTGGTAGGTACTAGCTGTTCTCCTGGGTTGGTCACCTATAATATTGTAATTGATGGGTTGGCTAGATTGGGATCTATGGAGTCAGCAAAAGAATCGTATGGTGAAATGGTAGGCAAAGGAATCATTCCTGATGAAATTACAAACAGTAGTTTGACTTGGGGGTTTTGTCGGGCAGACAAACTTGAGGAAGCTACGGAGATAGTAAAGGAGATGTCTATGAAATAACAAAGGATTAAAAATACTGCTTATAGATGTGTAATCCTTGGATTGTGCAGACAAAAGAAGGTTGATATTGCAATTCAAGTTCTAGATTTGATGGTGAAAAGTGAATGCAATCCAGACGTGAGAATATATTCTGCTTTAATTAAAGCTGTTGCTGATGGGGGTATGCTAAAAGAGGCTAATGATTTGCATCAAACATTGATCAAATGGAAGATTCTCAAAAAAGAAATCATGTTGAATTAGTTGGAGTTTGTGCGTAAAGATTGGCCAGGCAAATTTAATACTTCTGGCCATGTACAGGTAATTCTTTTGATCCCTTTTAATTGTGGGATTTTGATCCTTTCCTGTTTGGATGAGTGTCATATTCCCCAAGTTCTCTCTATTTCTGTCTAATCATGGTAGAGACTAGAGTGAGATAAGAGAAATTGAGGAACAGATGTTTCCCTGAATAGAAGAGGATCCTATTTCTTCTTTATGAGATCTGTTAATTGTCTGTTGAATGTAATAATCGCTACCTTCTACCTCCATAAGTTTTTTGCTTCTAGTTCATGGCATAAGGCTGTTAGAGAATTGAGTTTCTTGTAATCATATTTTTATGTTTAAAAATCTATTGGTGAATGAAGTGGAATGAAAAGAGATGTAGCAAAATAGAATAGAGTATAATAAAAAAAAATACAATTCAAATTGTTTGGATTTTTTATGATGAAATTAAAAATAGAAAACTAATTCCATTTTCATATTATATCCTAAGATGAGATGGGATGAAAAAATGGGTGTTGGATATCATGGAAGGGAATGCATATGCATTCCATCTGATTTCAATGGTAGAGTTTTTTCAGGTGCTAGTTTTATGTAATGACTCATGGTCGCTCTCTTTCTCTCATTGAAAACTGGAAGTAACATTGTAGCTTGCATGCCTAAGACTTGCTAATTTTACTGTGGGTATTTGCCAATGTAGGAAAGCTTGTTGGGAAGTTTTGACAGACACTTGCGTGGGACTGCAAGGTCCAACAGTATTGGCTAATACTCTCAATCGGCAAGAACTAAAATTTCGGTAGTTGAAGTTGACATGAACATGTGCTCGTGTCTATCTAATCTTCAAGTTTGTAGATTTTTGATAACTCGATGAGGATAAACAATAAGTTTTGATCCTTCTGTTAGTTTTGGTAGTTATAAGTTCGTTTCTGTTGACTTGCATAATACAATCTATGAGCATTTTTTTGTTTTTACCATCTAACTTTAGGGATTGAAGTTTGTTTTTATGCGGCAGACAACCATCTGAGCTCGGGAGTTATTTTATTTTATTTTTCGGTCTTAAGAATTTTGTTCAAAGGTGGCAAGGTTGTGCAGAAGAAACATGAATGCGAACTTGTGATTTTGGTTCAAAATTGGAGTTGTGACTTGTGCGGTATGCGACTCATCAATCCATCCTGATACAAAATAGATGTTCAAGTAAAGGTTCTAGAGTTATGATAATATTTTCGTTTAGAGAAATCGGGCTAAGAATCCTCTTAAATATGTAAAGAGGAAGGGAAAGATTGAAAAAAGTGCATTTATTTCATAAGAAAAAAGAACTTAATGGTTATGTATTTTAGTGTAAAAAATGTTTACATTATCAAAAAATTAGTATGATCATAAGAAAAATATTATAATAGTCAACAAATTTACTGAACATCTTAATTTGTGATTGAATGCTGGTGTGCATAAACTATTTTCTTAAAAGGAAGAGGTGCATTCAGTATTTTTGGGGCCTAAACTTCTCGAGTTATTTAAAAAAGAGTGTATTATTAATTTAGCAATCGTCCTAATTATTTTTGGCTCAGCCAAGCGCCTGCCTTTCCGCACTGATTTTTACGATATAGTAGTAGCATTTTCTCTAAAGTTTATACACCCGTCATGCTTTTGTTGATTTTTCTTTTTCACTTCATTACATTATTTTAATTATTGCATACGTAAATCTTTTTGGGTCATGAAATGCTACTTGTAGAAGGTACAAATTTTGACAGATTGTTTCCTTTATAAGTCATCGGATAACAATTAGGTACAAACTCTGCACATTTGAAAAAAAGAGACTTGGTAACAGAGTTATAACATCTTCACCGGAAGTAATGACAGTCCGTTTGTTATTTCCTTCCCTTCAAACTACATCCCCAAAACAGTAAATTAGAAATAACACATCAAATTGAGCTGAACAAAAATCTCAATTAGAGGACCTGAATAAATCAGCCTTTTGCCCAAAAATTTAGTGTAATCTAATAAAGCAAGGTCTTTGTACTTGTACATATCAGACACGGAAATGGTTTTGTTTCTGTAAACGTCTGAATAAATCTTGAGAAATAGCATTCATACTAACAAGGGATTTAGCTAGCTCCACTGCATAACTTCGCCATCCAGCATAACCAACCCCTTCCACCAACAACGTGTAAGTAGTTTCATTTGGCTGACATCCATTGTCAACCATGACAGCCAGCACCTCAATGGCATCTACAATTCTGTGTGCTTTGCACAATCCAAGAAGAACAATGTTGTAACTAATAACCGTAGGTTGCCACTCGCTCCTTTCCATGTCCACCAACAACCCAATGGCCTCATCCACCATTCCATCTCTGCACAAACTTGATATCAGTGAGTTATATGTGATCCTATCAGGATCAACACCGTTGCTCAACATCTCCAAAATCATCCCCAATGCTCTAATTTTGTCCCCCTTACTCCACAGCGCACCAAACATTGTGTTATAAGAACTCGCATTTGGCGGACAACCCATTTCCTCAAGCTTCTTAAAGATGTTCAAAGCCTCATCAGCTCTTCCCTTCTTACACAGAGACCCCATGATCGTGTTGTAGTTGACAATATCAGGCAACCACCCTGCAGATATCATATCGTCCACGAACCCTATCGCCAAACCCACTTTCCCCTCCTTGCAGAATGCAGAAATCAACGGATCATAACAATAAGCGTCAGGATTCAACCCCCTTTCCTTCATAACCCTCAACACATCCACAGCCTCCCCAGCCTTCCCATCACGACACAACGAACTAATCAAAACGCTGTAAGTCACAACATTCGGCTCGCAGCCCTTCACAATCATATCAGACATCAACCTCTCCCCAGCCTCCCATCTGCCCTCATTCAAAAGACCCTTGAGCAGCAAGTTATAGAGGTTCAAACTCGGCGTGATGCTTAAGTTGCTAACAAACTCAAATGCTCGATCCACCAACCTGCGTTTGCACATGCCCCTCACAATGACATTGTAAGTGTAGATGTCAGGCTGAAGCCCTCTTGACATCATCTCGTCCAGAAGCCTCATTGCTTCGTCAATGCCGCCGTGTATAATAGTCGCTTCTATCAAGATAGTATAAGTAATCAAAGTAGGGTTGCAGTTATCTTCCAGCAACTGATCCATAACCTTCAAAGCCAAATCAAGCTTTCCCCTTGCACAAAGGCTTCCAATGAGAATGTTGTAGGTGACAACATCAGGGGAGAAGCCTCTAGTCTTCATTCTGAGAATCACTCCATTGCCAGCATCAAACCTATCGCTCCTGCAGAACCCGCTTATGACAGCATTGTAAGCAAAAGAATCGGGTTCACCGTACTGTTCCAGAATCTCCATAACACGCACCGCTTTTTCAGTTCTCTTGGAAGTGAACAAGCCCTTGATGAGCTTGGTGCAGAGAATGACGTCGGGTTTGTAACCCTTCTTCACCATTTGCTCAAGAAAATAGAGGGCTTCGGTGTACTTGCCCGTTTTGCAGAACCTGTTGAGGGCTTTCATGTGATTGGTGTCTGGAAAGTCGTAATGTTGATGGGGTCTTGTGTCCGAGGAAGTGACCCTCGTGTGTCCCTTGTTCTTGAGCCTTCGGTTGCTAGGGTTGTCTTCATTTAGAACCGGGACTCTGCAGGTGATGACGGTATGGGTGGGGTTTGGATGCCACGCGCGCTTCGGATAGGTTTGAAATGGGAGGGTATGCGACAGGAATTCGGTTGAAACTGTGGTCATTGAGGATGGTGTTGGTTGCAGTTGTTTCGGTACTCATAAGGTTGCTTTGTGGATAAGGAGTTGTGGGATGAATGCTGAAAGACTGCAGTCCAACACAAGGGCATAAAGATCTCAATTTATTATTTTAATTTTGTTTTATCTTATCTTTTTGTGTTCGTGGATATAGTTTCGTACGAAGAGAACGAAGCCCAGAGGATACGAGAAATCGAAGCCCACACCCAGCCCAAACTTTCGTACGAAAGTAGAGCAGGAAAAGGGGTTAACTTCCTACACCCAACATATTTCTAATACACCCAGCAATT
>CM023950.1:27977190-28005367 GCA_013407115.1 Glycine latifolia
GTGGTCATGCTTGGTAATGATCCTGATTAGTGAATCAGGGCGTTACAGTTGACTTGTAAATTTCTAGAACTACCACTGCTAGGTGACTCTACATTGAATTGAGGATGCATATATCACATGTGTGGGGGTGGTGGATACATAGCATACTGAGACAGATTTTGGGAAATTTCATTGGTATGAGGCAGTGGTGGATACATAATATATTAAGGTGGAATTGGTGGATTTGCAGAATTTTCACTGGTAGGGGGTGATTGATTTTGCAAATAATTGTAAATACTTTGATAATTATACTCATTGGGATCCATTGCAAAGAAAATAAAAAAAGAATGAGGATTGATAGGAGAAAAAAATTACAAGTGTGAATTTTGTGTAAAAAAACTTAACAAAGTGAGCCAAATTTATAACCATCCATACAACACCTTCAACAAATATTTTTTTTCCACAACGGCTACCTTAATGGCTCTTTTATTTATACTTCAATGGCTGTATTATACATTTGAACGGTTATCTCATTAAACAACTTTTATTTTTACTTTTCATTTACATTCAATGACTATTTTTTGGCTGTTTGATCTCATCCAACGACTATTTTTTTGGACTATTGATCTCATCCAACGGCTACGGACGACTAAGGCAATTTTTTACCTTTTATTTCTCCTTCTCCTCTGCGTGTGCCAAGCTCCCTCCAGAACCTTCTTCTCCTTCTCCGCTCATACCTCTCTTTCTTTCTCCTTCTCACCATTTCTTTCTCCTTGTCCGTGCTCTCTCTTCTCCACTACTGCCGCTCAGCCCTCACGAGTCATGTCTCCATCAACGTTTCTTTAGCTCTCTCTTCTTTCTTCTCCATCTCGCGTTGTTCTCGCCATCGCCGCTTCTCTTGCCGTCCTTGTTGTCTCTCGCCGCTGCTGTCCTTGCATGGTCCAACGTCGTCTTCTTCCTCGAGCAATGAGGTATGTTGTAGGTAGTTATTTTTCCTCTTTATTTTCCTATGGTGGTTGAGTTTTTTAATGTTATTTTATTGTGTAAGAAGCGGTGCTTATATAAGAAACCACTCATCTTTCTTCAACTTTCGGTTCCGCCACGTAGGATTACTCCAACACTATTTTTTTTTCCAAGATATGGGTTCTTCCCATTAAGGAACTCTCCAAGCTTCTGCGTTGGAGATGCTCTGATGCTTTCTTTTCCGAACGCAAGAGTCAGAGTTTATGCATAGCCTTTCCGAGTTCCAAAGGTAGGCAAGAAAAACTGTGGAACCATAGAAGGTTACTGGCAATTATTTCGAAATGTCAATTTAACAACTGTTTATGGATATTGAAGTTTTAATGTGCACTCTATTCACATAAGTTTGTCAAGCTGACAACTTTTTATTGCGTAGTTTTTAGAAAATCTAGAGTAGAAAATGAAGATGGTTGGGTTTCTTTTATTTACAAGTTACAACTTGAGTTTATTCTTCTTTCTCTTTCATTTAAACATGATTTTTAAGTATAAAAAACAAATGAACTTCTTGATTTATTCTGCATATAACATGGTAAAAAATTTAGCATTGAAATCATCTACTCATCGATATGATCACTTCATTTGTTTTGCCTAGTCCTTTAATGACTAATATTAATTTCACGAACTCATGTATATCTATTTGTCATCACTACAAGATTCGTGACTATTGAGATTGCATCTGGCCTCCATTGGTATCTTATGAGAGACATTTAGGCAATTTCAGTCCCTAAGCCAAGGTCACTACCCCATTTGAAGGTGTTGGAAAATTGCTCATAATAAGTAGGAAGTTACTCACTACCTTGCAAGTCTTTCATGGACACACTTTAAATGCGAATGGTCATGGAAGTTATTGTGACTTTTGATATTAACTTATCTTTGGTGTTTAGTGGGTCAAACAATGCTAGATTTAATTTATTTTTCAAAGTTATTTCAAGCTTATATATTAGTAACATGACCTTGTGTCATACTTTGACATATTATCGCCAAAAAAAACTATTTTATTGTCTGAGTTGCATTTTATTTTTATTTTTTTTAATTCCTTTTATATATTGACGTTAATTTTATTCAACACTTATTATTGACATTTGACAACATCAAATAAAAAAAATACTTTTCAAACAAAGTATAATAATCTAGCACAATAGAAATACAAATAAATAGAAATTTGTGGAATATATTTTGTATTATACAAATTAATTTGTAAGATATATCAAAAAAAAAATCTGTTTACTGTATTAGTTTTCATTTTTCTCTGCAAAAATAAATAAAATTACCTGCAACAAATTCCTCTCTTTCTCTTCTTTTTTCTTTCTGCACAATTATTTCTTTCACTTTCTATCCATTCCACATCTTTCACCAGATCACCATCACCGTACATAATTTGTTATTAATTTATTGATTCGAAATTATAATTACGAAGAGATCTAGGGTTAAGGCTGAATCCGCAACTCCCAATCCGAATATCTCAACCGCATTTGTTACCTTTTGGTATAGTATCTTTTTGTTATAGGCTTCGATTCGTCGGAGGCATTGAAATTCAACCTGCTGCAATTTTTTCTAAAGGAGAAAGGAAAAATAAAATTGAGGATTCGTGTTGATCTTCGTGCTGAGTGATTTGGTCTGTGAATGAGAGATAGAGGAACGAGATTGGTTTAGATGAACATGGAGGTCGTCAGTGATGCGGCGTCGTTGGACGTCGAATTGTTGCAGCTCCCAGAGTTTTCCGGTTTGGCTCTCAAGTCTAACCTCAATTTCATCGAGAAGCTCTTCGACCAGTGGTTGTCGCTTCCAGAAAGTAATCGATTGGTACGCTTCGTTCCGTTTCGGAATCTTAACATTGCTACATTACGTAATTTGAGGACTCTCCTTAGCTTCCTTTTATTCTCTTCGCTGATATATTTGTATTTATACATGTGAACAATGAATGATGATTTGAAACCACATGTGGTGTTGAAAGGGGTGAGGTATTATCCGTGGTTATCAGGCAATGGTTATTAGATAATTAAGGTTTAGGGAAAGATGCATCATTCTTACATTACGTTTTTTTGGTCAGTATGACATTGCTGAGGATACCAACCTTAGCAATGACCAATCTCTCTGTTAGAGAATCTGACTGACCATTTTCAGTGGAGTCTTCCCTCCCAACCATGTTTTTTCCATCCACAAGGCTTGAACCCGAGTCCTTGATTAAGGGAATTGAGTCACTATCACTTGAACTGACGACTTGTTGGTTCTTACATTATATTGTTGCCAATAGAGAATGCTGTTGTCACTTAAGAGTTCAGATTAAAAAAATTTGTAATTAAAGATTACAACAGGTTTGGATAGCATTCCACATACCTTATTCACCATATTATGACTTTTCAAGTATGCTTGTGTGCTTCTTTATTCACCATATTATTAAGTAGTAATCATTTATTTTTGTAAATCCTACATACTCCCAAGCAATATAAATAAGTTCTTAGTTATGTTGCTCTCCTTGAACACTCCACAGAATATCTCATGCAAAGTTGGTGATATTGTTTTAATATCTCCTTTGTTAATTGTGCAGGTAACATCATTACTCAATGAAGCAAAGTCTGGTGCTCCTTTGAATGTCCCAGGGAATTGCTCTAGTCCAAATGCTTCAAGTAATTCTTTGCCTTCCATGTTTCCTGCTGGCACTGCTCCACCTCTTTCACCAAGAAGTACATCTGGTTCCCCTCGCATTGTGAAGCATAGAGTTGGCCCTTCTAATTTGGGTTCTCCTTTGAAAGTTGTTAGCGAGCCAGTTAAAGAAGTGATACCTCAGGTTCAGGCAGTCTTATTTATATAAATATATAAATATATATATATATATATATATTTTTTTTTTCTTTTTTTAATTAGTATAATTTTTTATAGAAGAAGGAAGTAAAGTATATCTAAAAGGAGGATAAGATATTCTCCAGAACAGAAAAAGAAAAATACATCAGAGAAGAAGAAAAAAAAGTTCAGCCAAGTTACCAAATCCCATGGAGTATATGACATGGCAACTTTTCTCGAGACAGCCATTTGCAGAACACCAAAGAAAGGCCATACACCATCCTATCCCGTAGACGTATAGCTAGTTGAGGGACAGAGATACCCTTAAATGTGTGACTTTGCACTTCAACTACAACCATATAGTCCAAAGAATTGCATGAACTGCAGATTGCCACAAAACTTTTACCTTGTTTTGCTTGTGTTTGTCACCTAATGACAAGAAGCTGTTCCAAGGACACACCCAATGCCTGCTGCCAAAACCCCCCATGAACATGCAGCAAATAATTTATATTGATCCTATTAAGGAATAAGGACGGCTGTCTAGTTCTCTCAGTATTTTATTTGATGACATGTTCATCTTGTACCTGGTTCTCTTGTGTGTTTATGCATTCTTTTTTCTCTTGTGATTCCTACCATGTTAATGTGTAATATAAATATTTTCTCACTTGCAGTTCTACTTTCAACATGGACCTCCACCTCCAAATGAACTGAAAGAAGAATGCTTGTTTAAAATTGATCGGTTATTCCATAATCATATGGATGGCATGCAGGTGCATGGTGAGATATCACACCTATAAGTAGCTGATAGCATGAAGGGCCATTTTGTTGCAACTGGTGAAAAGTGATTTTAAACAAGTTTCATATTCTAGTTTTCTAAATAATTACACCCTCTTTAAATTGAGTAAAAATAACTGATTTTAATATTGCCTGATGATCTTTATAAAATTCACTGTTTAATACATTAAAGAGTTGTAACAGCCAGTTCTGAGAACCTTTTTACTTTTTTTCATGGAATGTCAGAATTCAAATCAATTACTAAGGAAGTTTGCAAGCTGCCATCTTTTTTTTCCACTTCCCTTTTCCGAAAGATTGACAATGGAACTGGTGTTGTGACAAGGTGTGTAATTTATTTTTCTGGAACTTGTTAACTTTTTTGTGTCATGGATGGTGATTCTTGTTTGAGTTGTTGGGCATTTCAAAGTTTTATCATAAGTCTTTAGAAAGATTTTTCACAGTTGAGCTCCTGATTATTGCATTATTTAGTTTTGTACAAGCATGTTTTGAAGTTTGACCCTTTACTTGGCTTGTTATCTACATTATCCATTCCCTCTAGTTTGTGCTTTTTTTTCAAAAACAATCAGGTTGTGTTTGAAATAATTACCAGCATCATGTTTATTATGCTTGGTTGCTCAATGAAATCTCCATCATAGCTTGAAGATTGTCCAAAGCCTAAGGGTTCCTCAATGCTTCACTATATTTCTTGCTTCTTGATTTCATTTTTTATACTAAGTTTAGTTTTAAATGACCTTATATTTCCTTTTCTAATTTTCTGTTTTATAGCGAGAATTTTTGTTTTTTCTTTGCGCCAATGTTTATAATACAATATCTGACACTGAATCGTCCAAGAGGCTGAAAGGAGGGGGAGACGAACACTAAGAGGAGTGTCCAAAGTGAAGGAGGAAGCAACCCATAATATGCCATATAAAAAAGAGAATGGGATTACATCTGGGTATACTTACCAAGGATGTTTAATCTAGTCATGGAGATACTTACCAAGGATGTAAAAATGATTATCTCTAACTGCATGCTTTTTGCATATGGTATAGTTTTGATTGAGAAATCAAGGGAAGAGGTTAACTCTAGACTAGAGTTTTAGAGACAAACTTTGGAATCAAGAGGTTTTCGCTTGAATAGGAGTAAGACAAAGTATATGCATAGCAATTTTAGCAAGAAATAAGAGGAAAATGAATGGGAAGTAAGAATGGGAGATGCCATACCACAAGTTTCTAGGTTTAAATATTTCGAACCAATATTACAAAAATAATTGGTAAGTCAATGAAGATGGCACACACAAGATGCAACTTGGTTGCTTAAAAGAGGCAAAAGCATTGAGGATTAATTGTGATCGCAAAGTACCTACCAAGATCAAAGCACAATTTTTTTGTACTGTTATTCATCCAATTATACTCTATGGTAATGAATGTTTGGTTTTAAGGAGACAACAAGAGAAAAAAGGTGGAAGTAACAAAAATGAGAATGTTAAGATGAATGTGTGGTTGCACAAGAAAAGTCAAGATACAAAATGATTGTATAAGAGAAGACATTGGCATGACACCGACTGAGGAAAAGAGGACAATAAAGCGTCCAAGGTAGTTTGGACATGTGCAAAGAGGGCCACTGGAAGCATTGTTGAGAAGAGTAAAATGTATGGTTTTTAGCTTTGTGAAAAAGGGGAGGGGAGGAAAAGGACATTAAAGGAAATTGTTAAGAGGTATCTCATGGTGAATAATATCCTTGAGAAATTGGTCTTTAATTGAATATAATGACATTTTGCGATCCATGTAGCCAACCTCACCTTGTGAGATAAGAATTTTGTTGTTGTTTGGCTGAAAGGTGCCTATTGTCATGGATGGAAATACACGAGAAATGTCCTTGTTAAATTGCCATTTTAGTTGGGCAGTATGTTTCTAGCCATTCTGTTCGAATTTTGCCAATTCTGCCAGTGCAAATCTTTTTACTTTTTATGCATTTAACTTTCCATCTTTTGGCACCATATGTTATGCAGGTTGAATTATTGTGTGAATTTTTTTGTATTATTAAAAAAGGTAAATATGGTTAATTTTATTCTCTCCTTTCCCATGACAATTATTGATGAATGGTCTTGTGCCTTGTAATTATTATTTCCTTTCACTTATGCTTAAATTTGTGATTTCATGTACAGGAAAGCATTTATTGAATATTGGATTAATGGCAACATGCTGACGATTGATATAGCTGCTTCAATATTCAAAATATTAAAGCAACCGCAGCTAAATTACCTTACTCAGGTTTTTTTTTAAATAAAAAATTCTATTTCTTTCTTTATGCTTTTTATTTCATTTATATTCCTTCTACTCTTCCCAGAGGTACATTCATTCCTGGCCTAATATTTATAAAAATATGTCATTTATTCAATTCCAGTTTCATTCTAGGAAGATTTATCTTTTTTAGTGGCCCTGCTTATTGATCTCCTTGGCTTTCATATTATGTTCATATCCATCTTTCTTATATTAGAGCAACACTCTACTACATGTCAGGATGATTTTAAACCTGTTCTACGTGAGCTTTTAGCTACTCATCCAGGGCTGGAGTTCCTGCAGAGCACGCCTGAGTTTCAAGAGAGATATGGTTTGTAATTGTATATTGATGCTAATGAGTTTAAATTCGTCTAGCACATAGTTCTTTAAAACTTTATTTTGCTCGAGGAAGTTTTGTTTCACTTACGAATCATCAATTTCTGTGAGATGTAATCAGGCGTGGTCCTTTTTTTTACTTAAGATGATATCTTTGTGAGACATTCCTAGTTCCTGATAATAAGGATAACTGCAGGCATTAAAATAAGTAGGATCAACAGAGTAAGAACATGCATATCCGAAGCATATATTTATGATCTGTAGTAGAAAGAAACAGAGTTTAAGATGAAGGCATAAATGGTACTAAAAATAGGCATTTATTTCTTAATTATTTTTGGCATTTTGTATCAACATCAACATCGACAACACCTTTAACCCAAGTTAATTGGGGTCGGTGGTAGATGAACCCAATGATAAATCGGAAATAAGACAAAGAAAGAGAAAGGGAGAGGGGAAGAAAGTGGAAATAAGACGAATAAGAGGGAAAAAAAAACTAAAATAAAAGAGGGGTGAAAGGATTTGGAGGTGCATCGCTTTGTTGTGGAGCTGGCTGGACAAAATGAGCTATGTTGTGGGGGATCCTAATTCCTAAAGGCTAAAGCAATGTGTAATTTTGTATAATAGGCTTTTGAACTCTGGTTGTGAGATTGGTGGGGGATTTTCTTGCAGAAAGAGAATTCTTATATTTCATACTCTATTCAGGGCTCTCATGATACCCAAATAGCTAACTATTTCACCAATTGAAAGCAGTGGGCATTGGCTGCAGCTGCACAGATGCTTATACACAATAACCAATGGGGTTGGGCAATGGATTCTTCATATTGAGTCTCTGTAAAGCTGAATAGATTATATGTTTATATGATATCTAAAAATTTGCTTTTCTCCCACATTAGCAAGCTACTTTTGTGCCTGATCCATTTGTTATTCATCTTCACTCTCTGAAATGATTCCAACCGATGTTTGCTATCTATCATACCAGTCTCACCACTATGTTGCCACCATAATCTATTGAGACCAAAATTATTGATTCATCCGTTTACAGTTGCACTTAATATACTGTAGCCTAGGAAATAGTCCCTACCAAGTCTATTAAGATATTAAGGTACTATAGATATGGATGATGTACAGAACTTATGTACTACACATTCTACTGAATAAGAACCTGTTTCGTTCCCCAAGTTCTCTCTTTCTCTCAAAATTCTCTAAATCTTCCCCCTAATTGGGTAAATAGATTAATTAAGCACTTATTTATGAGTTCTTATCACATGATAGCTTATACCATAAATTTGACCATAAAACTTATTTCAATGAGCTAAAAGGAGCTTATAAACCATTTTCATAACTCCAAATAAATTCTATAAAAGCTTTTCCAAATTACTCCGAAAGTTGATTGTTGAAATTTGAAATCTATGCTAGTTTTCTTTCAACTGGTTTTTGGTTTCTGGTGTAATACTTTCTTCTTTTTTTTGCATTGAGTGTAATATTCTTAATTTGTTTTTTTCAATGTCCCAGCTGAAACTGTAGTATACAGAATCTATTATTACATTAATAGATCTGGAAATGGTCGTCTCACCCTGAGGGAGCTGAAGCGTGGAAACATAATTGATGCAATGCAGCATGCCGATGAAGAAGAAGACATCAACAAAGTTTTGAGGTAGATGTACTATCATTATCATTAAATTCACACAATGACTGTTTTTCAGCCAAAATATATTCATACCAAAATGCATTGAGTGTTTTTACTTTACCTAATAATTTTCTGTAGGTACTTCTCTTATGAGCATTTTTATGTTATATACTGCAAATTTTGGGAGCTGGATACAGATCACGATTTCTTGATAGACAAAGAGAATCTTATCAGATATGGTAACCATGCGCTTACCTATCGAATTGTTGATAGAATATTTTCTCAGGTTAGTGTGGATTACTTGTTGCTTCTGTCTTTGAGATTGAACTGTTTCTGACTTCAGCAACAGACCCTATACCCCTTCTCTTTCTAACGCAAGAAGTGTTTGGTTCAATCCACTTTTGTTTATCAGATCATTTTATTGAAGATGCAGATTCTGACTTGCTTAATTATTGTCTCAGGTCCCAAGAAAGTTTACCAGCAAGGTTGAGGGAAAGATGGGATATGAAGATTTTGTTTACTTCATACTGTCAGAAGAGGATAAATCATCTGAACCAAGTCTTGAGTACTGGTATTTATTTCTCATTCCTTATCCGTTTCATTTGTTAGTTTCTTTTTCTGAAAGGAGTTTCCATATTAGTTGCTCAAGGATGGTGCTTTGTGAAATTATGCATGGTTAAAGTGTGCTTTATTTGATTGGATTTCATAATTTTGCACATGCATGTGCTTCCATGGTTATGAAACTTCATGTTAATTTATTAATTTATTTATTTGTTACTGGAAGTCTGGAATGTTATGTACATAATCGAAGGTAAGTTGCAAAGAGAACAGTTCTAATTGAAATATTACTGATCCAGTCCTTTGTGCCAAGTACCCCATGCCTTTGAGTGCATGAATATATTATTGTAAGTTTTTGTGTAATTGCATTCTATGCTGATCAAGTGTAGTGTCAACAAAACTTAGGCCGCATTGTGTGGAATTAATGAAGGAAAATTGATAATGAGATGAACCTTTTCATTTTTCTGTCTGTTTTTTAATTTAGAAGTTGGAATATATTCCAATCTTTGTACTAAATGTCAGGGTGAAATGAAATGCTTTACATTGTCACTGCTCTCAGCAGTGTCTTACTTCACCAGAAAGCATGCTATTTGGTAAACAGTGGATATTTGACATTGTGGTTGACTTGTTTTCTGATTTTTAAGTCATCAAAGTACAAGCTGACTTGAAAATGTCATTATTAGGTTCAAGTGCATAGATTTGGATGGAAATGGAGTTCTGACAAGGAATGAACTGCAATTTTTTTATGAGGAGCAATTGCATCGGATGGAGTGCATGGCCCAAGAGCCTGTGCTTTTTGAGGACATATTGTGTCAGATAATTGACATGATTAAACCTGAGGTTTACCTTTCCATCTTTCTTTTGATGATTGTTTGATCTTCTTTCATTGTGTTGTTGTGAAATAACCTTACCTGGAAAAGAGAGTACAACTCTAATGAGCAGTTTATAATTATTTTTTTCCTGGAATATAGCATATCCCAAACATATTGTCCCCCTTTTTCTTATTATATCTTTGGTCAGTATCATGTCATTACTGATTTATTATCTTTTATTTTTTAATCATTTGAAATTCTTCGTTCTGCAGGATGAGAGTGTTATAACTTTGCGTGACCTGAAAGGCGGTAAACTTTCAGGAAGTGTTTTCAACATCCTTTTCAATCTAAATAAGTTCATGGCCTTTGAAACTCGTGACCCATTTTTGATACGTCAGGTGCATGAAATATTTGATAAAATTTATTGCATTGTTGAGTTAGTATGTATGCTTGGCTACTGTTAGTGACTTCCTTGGTAATTGGTATGCATGTCTTGTGTGAATAGGAACGTGAGAATCCAACATTGACTGAGTGGGATCGATTTGCTCATCGAGAATATATTAGGCTTTCAATGGAAGAAGATGTAGAAGATGCCTCTAACGGAAGTGCAGAAGTCTGGGATGAATCACTAGAGGCTCCCTTCTAAAGATATTTTTGGTAAGTGTTTTTGAAATGAGACTTTCTTCTGAGCCTGCTACATGCTTAGAAGTTTGATTTATTTTACTCGAAAATGAATTAAGGAAGTTGAGATATCTGTTCACTGCAGTGTCTATTCCCTCCTTTCTGCATTTTTAAAAATTAAAACTTCTAAACTTGTCTTATTTTGGGCATTATATATTAGTACAGGGATGAAATGAAATTAATGCCCCATAACTGATGGACTGGCCATTACTCAGACACTGGGCTCAGGATCAGCTTTTAAGTGGGGTTGTGCCAACTTTGCTTCAAAGAGTGGGAAATTCCAGGTTAAGAAAATGTGTTTTTGATTGACAAGATGCAACAATATTCTGATTTGCCGGTAGTGATATACATTGGGGCCATTATCGTGGAAGTTTTGTTGCCTTGTATTGCTGTCCATGCAAAGTGAAGATGTTTTCTGAGAAGTGATTAGCCCGGTTGAATTATATTGACATCAGTATGTTATTTGGGGGCACCCAAGTTGTTAAGGAACATAAATAGCAAGATTTTCTCACCTTTGGATCTTTTAGTAGTTTGCTTCCATGATCAACTCCCTTTTGCCCTAGATCCGTTGAGACATTTGTTTCATCATCTGTGCCTCTGGTTGCTGTCTTTCAGTGAAATTTATTTGTTGTTAGGGATTAAAGGATTTAAAGAGTAATGCAACACATAAAATGTCATTTTTTCCTGGACAATTAGATTTATATTTCAAGACATATGCAGCAGCATTATGTTAGCACCTTCTGCAAAGGATTCTATTTAATGACATCTGTTTTTTTGGAGGGCGGTGGGCTGAACTGCTGACGGGAGTATATATTTTCCATCCAGTTGCTTTCTACATTGCATTTGTCTGATATTTTCTTAAAGAAAGCTTTAGTGATCTCCAGCTTTATTGCTGTCTACCTTATATACTAATATTAAATCCAGATGGAGTTTAACGTGGCTAGGTTGTTGTTTGTATTAGGCCTAAAACGGAGTTTAGGTTGCCGTGAACAAAAAATTGCTTTGAGAAAGCTGTATTGGACGTAATGAAAACTCTGCTTGACTTAAAAAATAAATGAAGCCTAAGAAGTCAGTATCTGGATGATTTTATTGAGACTATTTAAAGGTCAATCGGTAGGTTTGGGATTGATCAATTGAACGGTTGATAGTTTTATTGAAACTTTTTATAGTCAATATTTTGGGGCAAAGTTTTGATTACTTGTTAACAATTCGATTGCATAAGGTGCAGGCTTTATTGAATCATTTTGAATCCTGTATCAACTTGTATAAGTGCATTTGGTTATGCTCAAAATTATAGAATAAATATTAATTTGGTAAAATAAGTCAAATTTAACGTCAAATACTAGTGTAGGCTGTGTAGCCCTTCTCACTTATCTCGAGTGGTGTTAAAGGGGAACTTTGGTTCAAAACCAGTTCACTTTAACCAGCAGACTTTTAATCATACCCGTTCGTAGAAAGAGGAAAATTGGACTGGCATAAAAGTATGCAACGTGTTGCCAAGAGTAGTATTCTCTCTAATATCTCAAGTGATTGTCCTAGCTTGTACCTTCCACTGTCCGGCAAGTCATACGGGGCCAGCCATTTAGGAAAAAAAAGTCATAACCTTTTTTAAGGTGCTCTTTTCTTAATGGCTACATATCCGGAAAAGTTTAGGTCCATATCCTTATCATGATTTTACGTTGGACCCCACGTTAATAGCTTTTGTTTTATTGTAGTAAAAGAAAATAGATTGCACAATAACTTAAGAGAAAATGGACCCCAAAGGAAGCGATTCAGTTCTTGGATTTTAGGCAAAAATAAATTGGCATGGTGGAGAGAACACTAACTGAGTACCCCACAAATCCTCCACTTGTTTATTTGAAAGAAAATATCCTGCGTATTTTTCTATGACTGAAATTTAATTTTTGTGGATGTCTGATTGTTAGAGTTCATAGATTCGAGAGAACTTCATTCCTCATTTTTAAGTTAGTTAGATTCATTATCATATTTTGAAGAAGAAATGCTGTTAATATATTCTTTTTAGCATAAATAACTATTTTCGTCTCTAAATGTATAGAGTTAACAAATTTCTCTTTGAAAAATAGAAATTCAAATTTTTATCTCTAAAAGTGAATAAGTACGACAAATTCATCTCTTCGTTAACTTTCCTCAATTACCGTTAATTGAAAGAACTTATGTGTCACATTCAGGGACGAATTTGTCAGCATTCTACACATTCAAGGACAAATTTGTTAGCTCTCTACCCAAAATATAATTTAATCTTCACATTTTCCTTTTTTTAATCATTGCAAGCATAAAATTATAATAAATACTTAAAAATTAGGAAAGCAAACATAAGTTAAAATAAAAATAATAATAAGCATAATTTGTTTGTTGATATGAAATTTCTATTATAACAACATTAGGTAATGACAAAATCAAATTGAGTCTCATTTTTTTGAAAGAATTAAGTTAATGACTTTGTATTTTAATTTGTTTGAGTTTTATATTTTAGGTAAGGTGCTATCTCGTATTTATAATGATGTAAATTAATGATTGTGCATTAATTTAATGATTGTGAAATTTCTAATGTGATAGTAGCTTACAAAAAATATGAGACTCAAACAAAAATGCACAACCATTAAGATAATTCTTACAAAAAAAAAAATGAGACACAACTTGATTTTGTCATTACATAATGTTGTTATAATATAAATTTCAGAGCAACAAATAAATTATGCTTATTAAACAATATTATTGTTATGGACCTGACAAAGGCCCATATTATAGAAGGCCCAAGAATGACTAACAGCTAAGAGGAAACAATCTAAGTCAGAATCACAACAGTATCCAAGATGATCTTAACTACTGATTCTAACCTAGATATGATAGCAACAAACCTTAGAGGTAATCTCTATAAATAAGGGGTTAAACCTACAAGGTGGACACATTCTAAACCCTCTCTATTTTAGCTGTCACTGTGCACACACCCCACACCTTGATTATGTCGTTCATATTGTGCACAGTGATCCGTTGATCTCTAGAGTATCTCTCCCATAGGTACTTGAGAGAGGGCAAACAGATCCAACATTAACATACCAGTCACATGGCTGGACATCTCTGTCCTTAGGACAGAAAAATGGCGCCGCCTATGGGGACGTTAAATTTCAAATCCCATGTTCCCAATGATAAACATGAGAAGTAACAATCAGATTGCATCCGAATTCGCATGTTGAGAAGGACAAAAACTACCATCCTTCAATCTTCTTGATCTCCTTGTTTAACCGTTAGATCTTGCTAAAAATTTTACAGAAAGTTTGTGACTCACCATTGTTTACATCTAACGGTTGGTTTCTTAGATAGAGGCTTGTAGAATCATCGTACATTCCCAAACCGAACTGGTTCTGAATCCATTTTCTTAAGCAGGCAGCAGTATTGCGATGGACATTTCTCTTATACTAACTGTTGGATCTCGTTCAAACTTTGCAAAAAGGTTAATAAAATCTTTTTATACATTCTAACCGTTAGGATCATTTAGTGTAATGTTTTCAAGAGGGAGTGTTTCAACTGCAAACAGAGGTTATCATAATTCCTGCTCTGTTCTGTCTTGTTTCGGACAGTGATATTGAGAAATGATTATCTCTTTTCTCAACCGTTGGATTGTCCTCAAATTTTGTCAGTGTCTTCCTCTCTTGCAATAAATAGATTTGATTGTTGGGATTTCTTAGTTATTATTTATGGTGGTAGGAATTAATTTCGTACAGAAGCCTATTTTGTATGCTTACCTCTTGTGATGTTTTGGCACAACTTTTGTTGAAGTTATTTGTTGATTGTAATGGTTGCTAGAACCCTTTTGTAATCTCATTTCATTGATAGTGAAGAATTTGGGTGGACTCCGAGATAGGTCCCGTGATTTTTACTTCTCACATTGAGAAGATTTTCCTAGCTTATAGAGCAGCGCTTCAGATGGAGGAGCATGGAGAACCCGACTCATAATGAGAACCGAGGAATGTTGTACAAATAGAAGCCAATCCGGAAATACAGTTGCGAGGCAATGAGTCCAGTTGAGATTTCATCCGCGTCGCTAAATCGGATGATGGGCCCATGGGAAACGATAAAATTCGATTCTCACCCAATAATGGTGAAAGCATAACAGCCACAAATCAAAATCCTAATATGATAGGTGCAGAGCATAAGAAGGAAGCCTCATCAATATAGAATGTGAGATTCACCACCAAGGAAGCCGGGTTGGCATATGCGCAATATCACTTTATGAGGGTGGATCTTGTCTCACGAGCGACAAAAGAGATTAGATTAAGCAAAAGCTAAGTCTTCTCCCCCTTTTCTAATATGAAGCGTCAGAAATCATTCTTTCTAATATTTTTATAATAATATATGTGTAAAATATTATTATTTTTGCATCTCAAATATAATTACCATAAGAAATTGATTAATCAATTAATGTTGGTAATAAATTCATGTTTATTATTAAATGAATGAATTGTCGAAGTCAATTCATTTGTTCTTTCTTCAACAATTTCTGATCTCTAGTAGACCTCTCAGTAGGATTCGAACCCCATTGAGAGTGCTAGGGTTATGAAACTAAAATCAATTCCTAATTACCCTTATTACACCAAGAAAACGATCTGTGCTGGATGCACCGTGATGTTAAGGATTATGGAGATAATTTATAATTTTGAGTTTATATACGTAGCCAACCCATGAATCGATTTCTGTGCTATTGAAGTTTTTTTTATACGTATAATGTGAATGGTGCCTTTCGTCAATTATACAATAATTGCCATTATAGTTTTGGAACAATTGATTTTATTTAGTATGTATAAGAACATAATCTTTATGATAGATTTATAATAACTATTCAAGCCAGTTATTTTTCACAATACATTTGTGGAAAATATGCTTTTAATCATCTACAGTATTGTGATTAATCACTGGATATTCTTCACAAGGACAATGATACCCGAGAAGGGAGAGAGTGGAGGTTTACTCAACCAACCATTGAATCCGACAATTTCCTTTACCCGACCAATGTAGCCTGTACGTGGAAAAATTGTTTGGAAGATGCTGGAAGATAACAATATGAATAGGGGTGATTGTCATTGATTGGAAATAAAGCATTCATATAAATATATCAACCATAATATAGCTTGGAAAAAGGAAAGAGAGGCAAAGAAAAAGAAATTGCCGGATTATTTTCCCCAGCATTGGGCAAAGCTGATCCTGTATTGTTGGCCAACAACTACACAACATTGCCGAGTTAAGGTTCTTCATCCACCTTAACATGGGTTCAGGAACTCGGGCTTATATCATTGCATTGACAAACGAATCATGAAAACAACGTGGAATTGGTTTGAACCACATAGCGAAACACAGCCACCCGTCTGCGGTAGAAGTTACCAAGATATTGGAACATGCCCACGCACTTGTCAAAGCAAATAATCTTGAAGGATTAGTACAAGTTATTGAGGGCTCATCACGCCACGACTCACAGATTCTGATCTATGTCTCAACAAGCACTGGATTCTTGTTCTACAAAGCTGGCCCGCGAAAATAAAGTAAATCAGAAGGATATGTGGAAGTTGGAATTGATTGATCACCTCCTTACTAAGGTTAAAGAAGAAAGTAACAAACTATACTCTTGAAGCCGATGAGGGCCCCACGAGACAAATTATGCTTAGTCAACTTTGGAACGACAACTACTTATAAAAAGCAAGTAATATATTCATATGGATCGGTCTATCCAAATTGAGGTACGTGCATCTTCTTTATGTTTTTGTTATATATTATCAATTAAAATTATGAACCAAATTGGTCTCATAAAAGTTAAGTATAAGTGTTGTGATTATAAATGACCAAAGCTTTAAATTGACAAAAGGCATACCCGTGAGTTCAACTCATTGTTTGAAGCATAGAATTAGCAGAAAATAATTCCTATGCTTGACTGACAACTACTTATAAAAACCGATTGTTGGTGATACATACCCGAACCTGGACTACACCACCCGAGTCATCAAAGAGGTATGGTGCAAGCCAAAAATGCCAGCCGGGTCTGATTCACCGGTTTGGAGTTCTTCCCTGTTTGTAGATCCCGCAAAGAATAATAAACAACCAAACAATGATGGAATCTAACTCAGCCATGAAGCTACAAAAGACACTCATGCAGTATCATTGAGAAGAGCAAAGGAATCTGAAAGAAAGCAAATGTTGATCTCGATAGTGGCAGGAACCCGGTTAGATATTTACAAGAATCTGGAAGAGTCATTCCTGGCCAGGATTAAAAAAGAGCAATTTTATGCTTCATTCCAAGGGCAGTACTAAACTATTCGTTGTTATTACCATTATTATCCATGTTATTATTATTGTTTGGATTTGTAGTTTCAGAACAAAACGCCAATTGACATGGAGAGGACATGATACATGCCAAACTTCTTCATATATTCAACAAGTCGGTCCAATCGAATTTGAAGTTTGAAGTACAAACTTTTTTTAGCCTCTTGCAGTGTTGTTTGCACAGCAACTATATTTGGACAAAATATGAAGCCACATAATACATGAATTTCAAATAATGAAGGGAAAATGAAGGGAAGGCTCTCATTACCTTTCCAACAAAATGGAAATTGTTCGAGTCACAATTCAACACAAGGAAAAGAAAGTGTTAAGAAAATTAAGGAGGAGGAAAATTCATTTGGTGGCTACAAATGAAAGATAAATAAACCATGTTGATCCGGGTTAGCTAAATTGGATGATGGGCCCCGTTCAAGTGAATCGTGATGATGAGATTAGTGAATTATATCTCAAGTTATCTTGTATATGTTATCCATGTATATGCATATGGAAGTTATGAAGCTTGATCTTAATTTGTTGCATTATGGCATATGATTATTGAGCATTCTAATGCCCCTGCAGAATAATATTATTAAACTTGCACCGATGAAGAAAACAAAGTGAAAAAAGCAATCGGTGATTCCAGTAGTTATGGAAGTTATGCATATTCCTTGGTAAGACAATTGTGTTTGGCATATTAAGTTCAATGTTTCAGACTTCAATTAAAGATGAAGTGCAATACAAGGCTTAGGTCCAAAAAGCCAAATTGAAAGAATAACTGAGGTTAGCCGAGCTCGAGAAAAGAAGCAAACGCTGCTTCCCCAAATATCAAATCAAAATGTTGACATTCTGTTTTTGGTAAATTATGAAGAAAGCTAGCTCAAATTAAAAGACCACGACAAATGAAGCCAGGTTCAAATAAGAAAGGCACCGCAAAAGAAATGAGGCCCAAATTAAAAAGTCCTTCAAAGAGGTAAAATTGGTCTCCGTAACCATAAAACTTCAAAAGAAGTCAAGATGGTGTACCGGTCCTCCGGGATATAAATGTTGTACCGGTCCTCCAGGATATAAATGTTGTACTGGTCCTCCGGGACATAAATGTTTTATTGGTCCTCCGGGATATAAATGTTGTACTGGTCCTCCAGGATATAAATGTCGTACCGGTCCTCCGGGATATAAATGGTGTGTTAAATAAAGGCCGACACTCCGGGATAAAAATGGTTCACAAATCAAATGGCAAGAAAATGCCTCAAGCGGCAACAAAGTCAGTATAGAAATGCCGACAAATGAAGCCGGGTTGTTAATCAAAGATTAAGGCAGCAAAGCCAAATGAAAAAGCTATGGCGAACAAAGCCGAGATTATATGTAAAGTCACCAAAAAAAAGAAGACGAGTTTGAAGAGTAAGGGAGGACGCTTTCAAAATTTGAAATCGTGGCCGAGTTCGAAGAATAAGGGAGGACGATTCCGAATTCAAACTAGGTTAGAAACTCAAGTTGTAAGAGATCTTGAGGGTAAAGTCCAAGAAAGGGTTAAAAACTCAAGAAATGATTGCTTAAGGGTAAAACCTGAATTGGTTAAAACCTTCAGCTAATGAAACTTAGGCAAAGTCGAATTAAAAATCTGAAATCGAGATACTTAAATCCGGGTTTAGATAAAATGGGGGTATAAAAATAAACCTTCATGTGTATGATGCATCAAAGTTGTATTCTGGGCTAAGGAGGTGAACCGTCATGCTGACCTTGATCAGGTTGAAATATTTAAGGTCTTGGTTAAAAACTGAGTTTGAACATGTAACAGATTGCCCTTGGTCTGGATTGAATTTCGATAGTATGAGCTGTAATGTAATGTGGAGATTTAGATAAAACCTTCGCATAATATAATATATGGTTATTAATACCAGATGAATATTCAAGCAGACTCTGCATAAGATATTTCTGACTTTGGCCAAGTCATTGAATAGAACAAGGAATAAAAATTCATGGTCAGAATTCAACCCGGCTTGAATGCATGGGGGCAATTCACGATCAGAATTCAACCCGACTTTAATGTCTAGGGGCAATTCATAGTTAGAATTCAAGTGAATCCAAAGTTCATTGAAACTAGGATAAAATATGATTTTTCGAAGTGAATCCGAGTTCATTGGATAGAACTCTAGAATTTGTCTGAATTCATAAATAAAATAAACCTATTTTGGTTTGAAAAATTCGAGAATATATCCAAGTTAGTAAAGTAAAAAGCCTAAAAATTTAGGCAAATGTGATGCACAGGAAATTCAACATAATATACACCCGGCAAACCGGACTACCAGATTACCGGGCTGAGGGGCAACTGTCACGGACCTAACAAAGGCTTGTATTATAGAAGGCCCAAGAAGGGCTGACATCTAAGAGGAAACAGTCTAAATCACAACAATATCCAAGAGGATCTCAACTACTGATTCTAACCTAGATATGACAGCAACAAACCCTAGAGGTAATATCTATAAATAAGGTAAACCTACAAGGTGGGCACATTCTAAACCCTCTCTCTTTTAGTTGTCACTGTGCACACACCTCACACATTGATTATGTCGTTCATATTATTGTGCACAATGATTCGTTGATTTCTAGGGTATCTCTCCCATAGGTACTTGAGAGATGACAAACAGATCCAACATTAACATACTAGTCACATGGTTAGACATCCCTGTCCCTAGGACAAAACAATTATGTTTATTATTATGTTTGTTTTAATTTATGTTTGCTTTTCTAATTTTTAAGTGTTTATTATAATTTTATGCTTGCAATGATTAAAAAAGGAAAAATATGAAGATTAAATTATATTTTGGATAGAGAGTTGACAAATTCATCCTTGAATGTGTAGAGTGCTAATAAATTTGTCTCTGAATGTGTCACTTGAGCTCTTTCAATTAACAATAACGGACGAAAGTTAACAGATAAATGAATTTGTCATACTTTTTTCACTTTCAGGGACAAAAATTTAAACTTTTAAGGACAAATTTGTCAGTGTTCTACACATTTAGGAACGAAAATGATTATTTATCCTTCTTTTTATTATTAGACTGTTTCTCATAACTGTGTAATAATTTTTAAACCTGTTTTGATTCCTTCTTTCCCACTTTTAAAAAAAAAAAGATAATTACACACTATTCAGAAATCAATATCCCATATAATATCTACTATTAAATTTGAAGATTATTTTTAAAATAAAGTTTTAAAAACATACCAAAAAAAACTAGGATGTTTTATCATCTTCTTTTTAATTTGGTTCAATCTCTCTCCCAATTTCACACTCTGTTATGTGTGTGTGCTTTATACTACTTTACCTTCCATCAATTGTTTGAGCAACTTTATTTTCTAATATTTTGAAAACTATAAATACTTTTTAAAAAATAAAATAAAAAACACCCTTAAAAAGAAATTTTGAATTTGTTACACATTAAAACAAAAGTTATTTCGATGTAAACTAATTTAGTAATTTTGATAAACTTTTCTTTAAAAAAATATAAGCTAATTTATGTGTGTTTACAAACATAAAAATAACTTTAAAAAAACAGCTAATTTTTATGATAAACTGTTCAAAATAGTTTACAGATATGTACTTCTTATAGTTAATAAAAAAATGTATTGCGATTTTGGGATCATTAAAGAAATTATGTTGTTTGGTTTCCCAAGTATATGCTAAGGATAGCTTTTCCTTATTCCAATTCTTTTACTCCTCATGTTTAGCTACAAAGAAAAAGGAAGGGAGAAGAATCCTCCTTTTGTAAAATTATTAAAATAAGAAGTTGCAAAACAACTAAAAAAAATTAAGAATAGATAACATAAGTGATGATAGTAATTTGTGTCCCTTAAACAAATATTTCAGGATTTGGATCCTAATTAATATTTAAGGATGAAAAAAAAATCATATTGAAAATAAAATATTCATCTTGAATGCGCTCACATATGATATTTGAGAATGAATCAAACTAATAAACATCCCTAACTTATGTGATAATTTAAAAAGCAATTTTAAAGTAAGTATAGTATACAATTTTTTGGTTACAAGGTATAGAATATAATTTGACACTAAAATGTTAAAAACAAGTTATAAGATTTTACTCTGAATAGGATGGTATCAGAAATTAAGAGGAAAAAAAAGATGGAATCATATACAACATTGCATAGTAAGAGAGGTTAGGTGTTTCTTATAGACAATAAACAATGTTCAGCGAATTTGGGATTATTCAAGAAATTAAGTTGTTTGGTTTTCCAGAAGGTATATTCTAAGGATAGCCTTTGCTTATTCCAATTCTCTTACTCCACATGTTCAGCTGCAAAGGGAAAGGCATAAACGAGAATCCTCCTTTGGAAAAGTATTAAAATACGCAGTTGCAATTTGCAAAACAACTAAAGAAAAGAAAGAGATTCAACTTGCAGAAGAAGAAACAAAATTAATGATCAAAAGAAGAAACGAAACTGATTACTTTTAACCAACGGCTAATTAAAGAGAATTGATGCTTGAAACCAATAATTTGATTGTCATTCTAAATTTTCGCAATGCAACCTTGTACTGTAACCGTTAAGGTGTTCGGTAACTTAAATTGATGAAAAATAGTTATCTGTTATGAATAATTTATTTATGTCAATTGATATCTTTTTATTATCTTTGATATTTGCATAATTGCATTGATGATTGATGTCAGAGTCTTCGAGATTTTCGAATGCTCAAATTAACGATTTTAGATCACAAATATTCTACCAAACACTAATTCGAATAAAAAAGAAAAAATTAACCCTGAAATATGAAATTTGACTCCTTTTAAAAAAATATGATTTTACTTAAAATAAACTTTATATAGAAAATAAATATAAATATACATTTTATTTTTATTAATTAATTTAATTATTATATTTTTAAAATTTAATAAACTAGGTAAGACAACTTAGAAGTTTTAATTATGAATTAATTAATTTACTATAATAAATATTTCAAGTAGTAGTATAAGTGAAGTCGTGTATCGCGGTGCGCAAAGCGTGAAACGTGGTGTAGAGTGAGTGAGTAAGTGAATGGTATCCAGCGAAGGAATATTCGGTTCCAATATTCCGCAGCGCATTGGGTCCCTTTTTCTGTCTATAAAAAGAGAGTAACCCCAAAACCAAAAACCTAAGAAAGAAAGAAAGAAAAGAAACGAATATAGAATGTGCTCGGCCCTAAAGACGAATTACCAGGTTAGCGAGGAGATCGGTCGCGGTCGTTTCGGCACCATCTTCCGCTGCTTCCACCCACTCTCCAACGAACCCTACGCCTGCAAACTCATCGACAAATCCCTCCTCCATGACTCCACCGACCGCGACTGCCTCCAAAATGAACCCAAATTCATGACCCTCCTTTCACCTCACCCAAACATCCTTCAAATCTTCGATGTTTTCGAGGACGACGAATATCTTTCAATAGTAATGGATCTCTGCCAACCCCACACGCTTTTCGACCGCATGGTCGATGGTCCCATCCCGGAGTCCCAGGCCGCCGCCCTCATGAAGAACCTGCTGGAAGCCGTCGCGCACTGCCACCGCCTCGGTGTGGCGCACCGCGACATTAAACCCGACAATATTCTGTTCGATTCGGCGGATAATCTTAAACTGGCGGACTTCGGTTCCGCGGAGTGGTTCGGGGATGGGAGGAGCATGAGCGGCGTGGTGGGAACGCCGTATTACGTGGCGCCGGAGGTTCTGTTGGGGAGGGAGTACGATGAGAAGGTTGATGTGTGGAGCTGTGGGGTGATTTTGTATATAATGTTGGCGGGGATTCCCCCTTTTTACGGAGACTCTGCCGCGGAGATCTTTGAGGCTGTGGTTAGGGCTAATCTTAGGTTCCCTTCTAGAATCTTCCGGACTGTGTCCCCCGCCGCCAAGGATCTCTTGCGAAAAATGATCTCTAGGGATTCTTCTAGAAGGTTCTCCGCAGAACAAGCCTTGAGTAAGTTACTACTTGCTTCTGTTTTCTTGTTTAATTTTATCTTCAAAAATTTCATTTTTTGGGGGTTTTGTGTTGATGGAATTTTGGATGTTTTGTTTTTGTAGGACATCCTTGGATCTTGAGTGCGGGTGACACGGCTGAACTGACTTGACCTAAGTTACATGGTGCAGTGTAGCTAATTTTGCCCCTTTTGTCTTTTCTCTCTACTGTGTCAATAAGGTGGTCTACTCGTGGTGGCAGAGGAAGGAACGGAACAGAGCACGCTTCTGTAAATTCTCATGGTGCAAGTAGATTTTTCTTTTCTTTTGTTTTAGGAATCTTATATCTGAGACTCTAGCTATGAGTCGAGAGAATCTTGTTTTTGCACTCTCGGTGATTCTCTCTGTGTTGTAGAATGTGAGAAAAGTGGGTGATCTCCCAGACTCCCTCCCCCCTTGTAGAAAGGAGTTTGTTTGATGCTATCACTGTAGTTTTTGTATATGTAAATCATAAATAAACTATACTTTTGAATGAATGTAAATGGTGTTTAATTTAATCTTTCTGATTTTCTGGTTTTGATTTCTGTTTTTTTTTTAATATATTTAGTAAGGGTGATTCTTATTAGTAGGTGAAATTAGATGACTTTTTAATGAACATTTAAGTGCATATTTTAAATTTTTATTTAATACAAATTTTAATTCTTGACAGTCTGTCACGGGAAGAACTGTTATTGAAAATATGTTAGAAGTAAAGATTAAAGGTTCATTTTGTTTGAAGTTTTGTGCTGTCAGAATAATTTAAATTATCAATTTTAAATTTTAAAAATGTTCTTTAGATAGAGATATTATTTTTATTATTTAAATTTAGGATACTGATTGATATAAAGTATATCCAAAGGGTCCTTTTAAATAGAGAAAAATAAGAAAACTCTCAAGATGCCGAAAGTTATTGAGATGTGTGTGGACATAAACAAGAGAAGGTAAAATTGTGTCATATCTTTCCATTTTCATTCTCTTGTGAAGGGGTTTGTTACTTAACAATTTCAATTGACAATTGCACCAATCATATAGGTTGACACTTGACTGAGTGTTTAGCACGACGAAAGAACTATCAAATGGGAAAATTGCAGTCAATAATAATAGTGATATTTGACTAAGAAAACTTATGAAAATTCAACCAAAAATAGGGTGCAGAAGTTGAAGGAAGGAAGAGACAAAGTTGTGCTTGAATATAAGTTATAAATGTTTTTGAAAGTTTTTTATTAAAAATATATAATTCTTGAATATAAGTTATAAATGTTTTTGAAAGTTGTTTATTAAAAATATATAATTTTTTTAATAAAAAATCTCTCAAAAACACTTTTAACCTTATATTCAAACAAGAGCAAGGGTCTATTTTATATTAGCATATTGGTCAAAATCGAATTAAATCAAACATAAAATTAAAAATTAATTAAAAAGCAAAAAGTTGTGAAAAAATTGATGATAATTGATTTGGTCTTTCATTTTTCAAATAGCATCATTTAATTTGATTTATTATTTGACATGCGGATAAATGAACCAAATCAGTACCACTAACATTTTTATAAACTACTTTTGCAACTAATATTTTTTTCGTTAGTTTTCTAAGTTTTCATTGTTAGAAATAAGTCTTATGAATGTTGTTTTATGATATTTTTTTAGTCTAGTCATTGGAAGTTGAAAGTAAATATTATGTATTATTTTTAAAGTTGAATAGTTATTTTTCAAGTCTTTTTCAACTTGAAAATGATTATTGTTTTATTTTAAATTCAATTGTTGAAATTTTTATTGTCTATTTATACAAATATATAATTGATTGTTGAACAGTTTATTATTCAAATTTTAAATTTTAATACTTACTAGCAAAATTTTCAAACCACAAAAAATTAATTTGATTTAGTTTGATTCAAAATTTATAAATAATTTAAATTGAATGAAACCACTCACACTTTATTTTTTTTATTTGATTTGTATTAATTTTTCGTAAAAATCAGCCTAAATATTATAATATAAAGAGAATGATTGTTTAAGTTGAAGGATAACTTTTTGTTGGTGCATCATTTGATAATAGTAAACAACATAAGTAAAAGTAAAAGAATATCAAATTTATTATTATATCTTTTTTACAATTAATTATTTTAATATAATTAATAATAATAATAATATAAAATTATATTAATATGATATGCATCATAAAATATTTTTTATATTTTAATATTATTATATTGTACTAATGTAACAACGTAAAACAAAAGTTCGTTTTCTTATAGTAGAAGATAAAAAAAAGATAAAGAGAGAAAATGAAAAAAAATAAATGATAAGAAATTAAAAGAAAGATGGGAAAGAAGTAAAATAAAAGAAAAATAGATGAACGTAAATTAAATAAAATATAAATAAGGTGTATGTAATAATAATCTTTACATGTTATATAAATAATTAAAAATTAAATTATAAAATATAATTTATGGTTAAATATTTTTTAATATTTTTAAAATCATATAATTTACTATTTTAAAATAGTATTTTAACAATTTTAGTGATTTTTAAATTTATACATATTCTAATCGATTTTGTATTATCTTCTTTGTTAATACTTTTTTTATTTATAATCACACATCTATCATAATATATCTATTTTTTATTTTTATTTCTCCGTTTTAGTCATCTAAGTATAGCTCTCTAACACATTGGAAAAATTATCTTTATATTTGGTAATATATTTTAGTTAATTTTTAATCTTTTTATTAGTTAAAATTTTTATTTAACTATTCGATAGTAAGTTTTAAAGTAATTTTAATAATTTTCAACATTTTTTGAAACCTTATTTGAAATAATACTAGTTTTTAATTTTTATATTTTTATTTGATATATTTATTTATTTTTCTTATTATATTTTTTAAATAAATTATGATTTTATTATTTTCTGATATTTATATTTTTCAACTATCTCAATAGTTAATTTTATCAAATACTTATAATTTAATAAAATAATTTTTTAGCTTTCAATTATCAACTAATTTTTTTATTAATTTTATGGAATATAATTTATATGGTCGGTCAACAATAACATAATAACATAATGAATTTTTTTGCTTTAATAGCGAATTATGCAGAAAACTGCGGTGTTCCGTCTTTCTCGTATTTCCTCTGGAGAACCCGTGCGACAAGTAACCAAGAAAGACCATGTGATGCCAGTGTTCTGTTTTTAATAAACTCTAGTATTTATTAAATCAAGTTTTAGGTCTGACTATAAAGTAGGTGTCTCTGGAAATCTTACTGACTTGAAGAAACAAATAGAGTAATAAAGGAACAGAAACAAACTGCAGGGACCTCAACTGTTAAATTGGATTTCTAACTTAATAAAATACGTGTAAAAAATAGTTTGAAATAATTTTGGGTGATAAAATAGTTTGAGTACTATTATTTCAGTAACACTTTAATTTTCCACGGTATTTTTCTACAATAAATAAATAAAAAATATATTATAACTGATACTATAAGTCATTATATTATAAAATTGTTAAGTAAAAATAATATTATCCTATTTTTTTAACTGTTAAAGACTTAAAAGATCAGATTCCTCCTCAATTATTGTGCCATTCATTAAAATAAGGGAGTATAAGTTGATGGAAAAGTAGTCTTGCTTATGAGTTTTAGGTTTATACTACTATACTTTATCCAAGCAACGTGATATGTTCCTGATCAATTATTAATTTTCATACATTATTATTTACTGGATAAATTATTGAAATAAAATTTTATTTTTCTGTAAAAAATATAAAATAATATTTAACAAATTAAATTTGAATTTTGTCTTTATTTGATTTCCTCTTCTTCGAATTTTTTATTGACCATAGTCCATTGCTCGGGTATCAAGCCCTATTGACATATAAGTTTTAGATTTTATAATAATCAATTTCTGAGGTTAAATTTCATACATTTTTTAGTATTTTAATTAAATTTATGTTATTAAAATCAATAAATTTATTATTCATAGTAATATACGATTAGAATACATTAAAAAATATAAATCAGAGTCTGAGTTTAAACTAAGAAGAAAAATCCGAGATAGCATATAATTAATTGAACCTAAATAAAATTTAAACTACTAATTTATTTTAATTTTATAATAAAGAAATATTAGTCTAATGTATAATGATCTTAACTGTTATATAAAAAACTACATATATTTTGTTTGTTTGATACAGTATGGGCACAAGATTCATAATAGTAGTATTATGTAACATTCGAAAGTTCTTAATTATATTTAGTATTTCATTCAATTAAATTATTTAATTTAAATGGAAGCATGATTTGTCATATTTTACTTGAACAATGAGAATGAATTTCTCTTAAAATAATATGAGAATGAATTAAAATTTTGCCGTGTGTTTCGATAGGTGGAAAGTTGGAAACATGAAAATGGCCATGGATCATGACTCGTGACGACGCACTTCCGGTCAAATCTTTAGATATCTAATAATTAAATTACATCATATACCACTAAAAAGTTAGTCAATTATATATACTCAGTACACTCCATTCAAGTAAATTAGTTTAATTGCAAATTGCATTATGATTTATCTTAGTTTACTTGAACGAAAAGAATGGATGAAAAATTTGCCGTATGTGTTGAGAGGTTGAATACATGAAATCAGCCATGAAATTGGCTTTTATATATATATATATATATATATAAACATGAAATTGGCCATGGGTCATGCACTTCCGATCAAACTTCATAATTCCATAATTCTATAGAGATTCATTTGAATTGGGAGAAAATAATGACTACGAAGTTTACTTTGAAAATACGTTAACTTAATAACTTAAATACGTTGTTGACCAGTATCTTAGATGTATTAATATTTAAAATATAAAAAAACATATTTTACTAAATAATGTTAATACACATTTATCATAGTTTTAAATGCATTTTAGAATTATTTTTTATTTTTATTTAAGATCTTTAAACTACTAACTAATAAAAACATAATAATAATAATAATAATAATAATAATAATAATAATAATAATAATAAT